>JAFIRS010001104.1:0-437217 GCA_018342105.1 Gonioctena quinquepunctata
AAAAATTAAATAAACGAAAAAAAAAATTAAAAACAAAAGTTCCTTAGTTGTTAATAAAAACAGAACTAAAAAGTTAAAAATACAAATTATAAAAAAAAAACATTTTTGAAGACCTTTTCTACAAATGCTTTGAAAAGGAAAAAATAATTTTTCATTATTGATACAAAATAGGTAATCTCGCCCGGCAAGATTTTGAATCTGTTACTCACAGAATAACCTAGATCAAACAATGAAATAAATTGTTTTTCCATTGTTAGTGCATTTGTATTAAGGCTTGTCTTTAACAATGTTTTTTTTTATTTGTATCAAAACTATGTTATTGTACTCAGTAACGTCCTTAGAATAAAAAAAATTGAAAATATACAGGGTGTTCTATTTGAAATTCCCAAGTTGGGGTCGTTTCTGGTGAAACCGGAACTGATGGGAGAGTATGAAATATTGAAAAAAAAAATCCAATTATTGAATCGAACACCCTTGCCATGTTTGGATCTCATACCCTCGGAATTCTGGAAACCTTGGCTTATCTAAAGAATACGTTAACACCCGGTATACACCATTAGAGCATAAATATTCTAAATGAAAAATATATTAAGTCGGATAGATCCAGAATAGAAAGGAGCTGCGCCAAGATCCTCAATATCTAGGCAGTGATAACCGAATAACTCTGCTATAGGTTCCTGAAGAAAAAGGCTTCGAAAAGAGTGAGTAAGCCCTGAAACCTGCTCCTCGAACCAAGAAATGTTTTATCGAATCAGGACCGTTTTCTGGTATGAAACAGTGGGGCAAATCTATTCGAAATTATACATCCCCAACCCTCCTGAGCAGTCATTTAAAATGACATAATTTTTAATAAAATCGTGTACTTGATGAAATTGTTTGAGAAATCGGAAATCAGCGTTCCACAGGAATTCGTTCTGGTCTAAAGGTTTCATCGCCAGCAAAGATTCAGCATTCATTTTTGAATTGTTTGAATAATTGTACAAGTGGCTTCTGCATAACTGAAGTGGAAATCAAAATTCAAGCGTGGCGTTTGTTTGTTTTAACGTCCTTGAATTTTAATAACTTCCACATATTATAATAGCTATTCAACTGCTTCAAGACACATTTGGAAATATTCACAACAGTAGTAAATCACGCATCTACTGGATGTTAGATGATTCACAGTTCCCATAAGAACGAAATTCTTCCTTGTGGAGAAATGATGATCTTTGTTATCAAACGATGTTTTGGTTTCGATTGGAACTGAATGAACACAAAAAATAAAACGTCTGTATGTTAAACATAAACCGTTAGACCAATCTTTCCCAAAGTTCTGAAACTTTATCTGAAAATACCGTTCTTAGTTTTTCAAAATGACATTTTGGAGTAGTTTATAGAAAATTTCAATGAATTTTTAGTAATTTATTTATTTCATCTCTCCATAGATCAACATAATACCAGAAGTTGTAAAATGATTATCAGTTGTTGACGTATAAATGACCTATGGTGGAGTTCAAATTCGATATAATTTCGTAATATCTTTATTTTTTCATTTATCCAGTATTCCACTCAGTTTTAACTGAAATTATCTCAGCTTAGTTTTCCAAATAACCTGTTGACATGTATGAAATCTTAACTGTTAAATGTTTTTAAATTAAGTTTCAGCAATGTTAAACTTGGCGTTTCACAGGGGTCAATGCTTGGACCATTGCATTTTATTGCATGGTAGTGATTTGTCGTATCTGGAATTGCCACATTACTATGTTTGTAGGTGATACCACTATCATAGTTTCAGGGGGGATTTTCAAAGTGAAATATATTATCTCCGGATTAACATTAAATACTACAGTAATAGTGAATTTCTATAACAGAAAAAAATCGTTTTCCCGATGATTGTCAAGTTATTGCAAATGAGCAGTGGAGTGAAATTGTTGGCTTGTCATTGGATCTGCAAATTAATGATTTCTGCAACAAACTCAACAAGACGTTTTTGATATGACGCAAATGAAATTATGCCTGAATACACCAGGACTACTAGATATTTAGTTCGCCATGGAGTATTCACATATATCTCTCAATATCACAGCCTGGGGTTGTATTAGTTAATTCTTTGAAAGTTCGTGAATTTTTTTCTGGTGAATTTTAAGTAGAATTTTGGCTAATAAATATTGGCCCATCTCTTAGAGCTGTGGGGGGCTCGTTTGAGGTTAATTTGGTTCCATTAATTTTTGGTTTTAATCAAAGTTATCAGGAACTGAATAACTAATTTTTCTATGATGTTAGCAAGGAAGGATTCGATGAAACTGAATGAATCTGCTCTCTGGGATTTCTTATCATTTACCCTATAACCCCTGTCATTCGATTATAATTGGTGGTTGATTTGCGGTTTTATAGGATCATCAAAATACTGGTTTAGGACTTACATAAGTGATAGAAAACAGCTAGTAAATTTAAACGGAAAACTATTACACACCAAAGATATCTTATGGGGCGTTCCACAAGGATCAGTTCTGGGCCCGATTATTTTCCTTATATATTATTTTCCTTCAATATTTAGTTACTTTCTCGATTCAAGGAATTTTTACGATCTTTACGGATGACACCTTTGGCATGGAAAAAACACTATACATATGAAAGAAACGATTACTAGTGATTTGGAAGTTGTGAAAAAATGGTATGACGCAAATTACTTGTACTTGAATATCAAAAAACAAACCCACTCACGCTCAGTTCTGATATTGATCATTTATACTCGAATGGTCATATTCTTGAAAATAAAAACCAATCCAAATTCCTAGGAATCTTCATCGATAATAAATTAAAATTTGACCAGCATATTTCAGCTTACAAAAAATTGGTTTCTAAAAATAATAGTTTCAAAAATTGTATATCATTCTCTGATAGAATCTCACTTATGATATGGTGTTGCTTTCTGGGGATTCTGAATTCAACAATTCTTTCATTCAGTGTTTGTTTTGCAAAAGCGAGCAGTTAGATACTTATGCAAGGTGGGAGTACGTGAGTCATGATTTATAAGATAAAAAATTATCACTGGTAGTTGTATTTTCATTCTAGAAACTGTCTATCTGATTTACAAAAATCATAATATGGTAGAAACTCAGACACATACAAATTACGTAACCTGGCAAGTAACAGAAAATAAAATACCTCTTCCTGTTCCAAAAACAAGTCTGATGAAAAATTATTTATTCTATGAAATTAAAAAGTTTTATAACCATATACCATACGAAATCAGAAAAGAAAAAGCTATAACAAGTTCAGAAACTTTGTTAAAGAAGCCCTTGCAACAAAAGTGTACTACAATCTTGAAGAATATTACAATGAAAATGAAACCTCGCTATGATTAATATTTTTATATTGTTTACAATTACACACCTATATGTTGAAGCTTATTTCATACGGTAATATCTTATATTTTTATTGTATGACATGTGAACTTATGTCCAAATTATGTGTTTCTTGTACTTGTGTTTTTTTAATTGTTTAAATTGTTATACAAAATATTTTTTTTTAACAAGCTTTGTCAGTAAGAAAGTTTTTCTTAGACAATAAAGTATATTTTTCTCTCTCTCTCTCTCTCTCTCTCTCTCAACATTATGCTTTGTCATATGCCGAACCTTTTAAAGCAGGTATTTGGAGAGGATTAAAGGTTATTATCAGAAACAATGGTAAAAATGGAAATGGTTAACATTTGAATAAATTCTCAGAATATCATAAATTAATTAAGAGACAATGAACTCATATTGCACAATAGGAAAGCTATTCGAATCTTTGATTTCGAAATGGAAATACGTTGAAAATAGCTCGAATTTTCTATTCACACCATGCCAGATTTTTCTTCTGAGGTATTTCACTCGATGGTACACTATTCGGAATCCAAACAACCAGAGGTACATAATATCTCAAATTCTAAAACCTCAAGCTCACCATTTTGATTATATTCCAAAAAACAGTCCAATCAAGTGAATTTGTCGTTCTCATTAAGATGAGATGGAGAATGAAGTAACTAAAACCAAACGTAATGATAAACTTTAATGTTTTTTATTCAGATTTTCCCGATTTATTTTTCCTGGTAAAGGAAACAATTATCTTTGTTTTTAAATATTTATTGTTGACGCAATACAGCAATCTCCGAAAATACACATTCATAAATCTTTTTTTATAGGGTACATCATCATACTCTATTAGTAACATGTATTTGATTTCAAGAATGCTAGAATAAGAACATTTCACACCAAAATTATGAAATAAGTTGGAAAACAAAGCTGCGTGGAAGATTATTGTAAATATTCATTAGATTATTCCAACAGATTATGGCAATAATGATAGAATAAAATATCTTTCAATTAAATAGAATCACCAGCGCCATTACATTAATAGTGGTAGGAGGTGGAGTTTTCAATTAATTTAAAGGAGTATAAATGTAATTCAATAGTTCAACATATTCAATTGTTTTTGATGAAAGAATACAGGGTAAATTTATGAGTTGTACAGTGTCGCTTAAAACACCTGTTTTTATCGCTTACATAATTAAACAAGCAACTATTTATTGTAAATTTTTATGCCGATTGCACTTACCTAGTCCGAGCAATTCACAACGACTCATAAATATTCACACGTGAGATTTCCGAAAAGGTAATAATTAAAAAATCCCACCACTACATTGTACTACTCTGTAGATAACTTTGTTTACACGGGAATCTCCCGAACTACTGTATCTGACGACACCAGAGAAACATGTGTAAGTCTGCAGACTAGCCGAGAGTCGGCTGTGGTGAATAGAAACAAAAGCATTACTATACTAATATCAGTAATTAAGCCTTCCTGTGTTGGTAATCGTAGCTAGAATACAAGGGGCATACGAAAAATTGACCAGATTGAAACGATGGTGTTCCTCGAACAAGTTGATAATTTCAAGCAATCGCAACTGATGATGCTTATTGAAGAGGTTGAAAAACGGGCATATGCAACAAAAAATAATTAATCTGAATAGCTGAACAACATATACAACTAGGGGACACCTACATGATAGATTTATATTTTAACCAATGCGTCATCAGAGACTGAAATATGATGCAGTATTTGTTTATCCTCAAGCAAATATTAGTTTTTAAATTTTATGGGAAGATTGAGATCAACTTTTAGAATTATTAAAACAATATTTTCTTTTGAAATTGAATATTTACTGCACGAATAAATATATCTAACCAGACTGTTGCGTGCTAAGTTCATCTATGAATTTTTGAAGGTTGGGGTTGAAACATGAAAGAATATAGAATACAATTAATGCAAGCTTCCGTCGATTCTACTTCGTAATATGATACCTATGTGGGTAGATTTTTTAAAAATTAATTCAGACTTGTATTTTATGCTAGAGTTTTTTGTGTGCAGAAACATGTTATATTTTTCGATTATTGGAAGTTCCTTTACGCTAAAGCCACGCTGGACATTAAACTACATCAATGTCCAGCGTGGCTTTAGCCGGGGAAGTAGTGTTAGATATTCACAAACAATAACTTCATTTTTATCGTGGATTTTTCAATTCACTGAAAAATATTCCCATTCAAAATTCAATTGAGAATATTTCCCTTTTCAACGTGAATACCCCACAAGAGGTTATCTTGAACGATGGAAGATAGTGGCTAAAGTTTATCTTTCAGTCGCAGATGATTCCACATCTGATCTTATGAACATCCTGTTCATATTTCCAAACAAATCAATCAATTAGTACATTTCTAATAATAGTGAAAGTGTAAAGAATAGTAATATTAAACCTAATAAAGACACTGGAGAGCCAGACACTGGGTACAAGGCCGAAAAGACCGTCTGAGCCGAGGTTAGCGCAGAGTATGAAAAAACTGAAAAAGTTCAAAACCACTAAGTGAAACGGAAAACGAAAAGAAAGGGGGGGGGGGTGAGGAAAAATTGCTAAAAACCTCTGTCCAGAAGAAACATTTTGTTCACCACACCTTCCGAACAACTTTGAACGAAAGTGAAGAAAAATCTAAACATTTTCAAAGAGAAAATAAAGCAGAAAAAATAGTGAGTCAAATACATCAACATTTGGGGAGTGATACGAAGGATATAAAAAGGAGTTAAGGAACTTAGTTCCTAACGGGGTCCCTCAACGTTTTCCGGTTTTATTTTCTTTTGAATTATTCGACTTTGAAGTAATTTTCCGTTTCATGACGAAATATGTGATAATATTCTGATGCTTGGATGAAGGTAAATATTTCACATTTTCCCAATTACCAATTGTACATTTCATGCCAGATGTTAATGACAGGGTGAATAATGACACTTCAAAGCCACTCCATCTACTTTGATTATTTATATATCGTTAAATTAGAAAGAGATTTGATTTGAAATTTTTTGAACTTCCCTCGTTTTTTTACTGTTTGGATAATTGCTGATTTGTGGTAACTACACTCTGTAGATATGTGGAATCGAACCTCTAATGAGATATGAGAATATTCATACTTCTCGAAACTACACCGTAGTTGGAAATAACTATTTTTTTTCAAAAGAAAACTGATGGTGAAAAAGCCAAGCGATTGTTACTCTCAAAATATATTTAATCAACGGAATTGATTTAAAATTCGAAAAGTGCCATTGATGAATAATAAATCAGTTCTTCTTTGAAAACATCAACAATCCTAAAATAAACCCGTGAAAATACATCTAGTCATCACAAAACGTATTAAGCTACTGAATCAACATGTTAGAACACTTTTACGCTTTTTTCTAGAACCCCCATGTTTTCAATATTAGTATTACATTATTCATTTACAGAATGTCATTAAAAAATTACTAATCGAAAATTATGAATACATAGTATCTTTATGGAATATTTCTGTCTAATTTCTCTGAAACTATTTAAAAATGGCATTCCTAGAAATCTCTTTGAGAATACACTCAATGATATACCTTCCTTCAGAATTTCCAATGTAAAACCGACGCATTCGCCATTTTCAGTTATAAGTTTTTTGCAGTCGTTGTCGGCATTTTCAAAATACGAAATATAATGG
This sequence comes from Gonioctena quinquepunctata, assembly GCA_018342105.1. Lineage (NCBI taxonomy): Eukaryota > Metazoa > Arthropoda > Insecta > Coleoptera > Chrysomelidae > Gonioctena > Gonioctena quinquepunctata. The sequence goes on from JAFIRS010001104.1 coordinate 7,029, forward strand.
ACGATTTGTAGTGGTGAGTTTGAAATCGCTAGCAAATGCATATACATAGAAAATTTATGTTTATAAATGCGGAAAGCACTCTGAGAGATGAATTGCGATTTGTTATGAGAATCACATTTTCTCGAGTTCATACATCCCAAAAATAATTCAAGCGTGATTTCTATATTTCAGACCACCAGCAGAAATTAATAATAGAACGTGGATCAAAGCGGATACGCTTTCCAGAAATAAAATTATAAATTGTGGCTTATTTTCTTTATACTTGAGATTGTCATCATTCTTCGAAAATTTACAACTGCTGCGATATATTTCTGCCGTCAAGTTAAATAAAATGGATACTGTGTGTTGTAAATCACACGTTTTTATTTTTTGCTTATTAAGACACTCATTATAAATCAACATCTCAGTCAAGGATATTGCAAACTACCTTCTATATATTTTTCCAGAAATGAAATCACACATAACGTTGAAAATAATTATAAATCATCATATATTTTCGAAATGACTCCAATTAAATGAAAAACCCTGAAATAAAGACGCTTTTTTGAAAAATGAATTAACTGATTTGAGGCATTTTCTCTCATTGGCTTAACTAATTCTATACATATATAATTTTCATGGATCGAACTCATCACTTCTCTGCGAGTTTATTTAATATGGACAGATGAGAAAGGTATACAGGATGTCCCACATGAAAGTCAACTAGAATAATTTTCTAAATGAATGTGAAATTATTGAAAAACTTTCTATGACCGAAAAAAACAAATGAGATTGATTTATTTCCAATATTACACAATAACATATCAGGGGTGAGTGTGTTGAAACGAAGAATATATTTTAAGAATCAGTGGCATATCCAGGGTAGCTATCAATCAATCAATCAAACATTTATTGAAGAAGTTTTCTTCCTCAATCACATCATCGTATTATAATATCTAAGTCAACAAGTCAAACATCGACAAGATAATATGGTTTGGTTTACTACACAATTCATACATATACTGGGTGTCAACGAATCTAGTAGACAAGTCATAACTTCTAGAATATTAGGTGTATCAAAATGAGATTTGGTATAGGTAAATGGTATGTGAAGAGAAGAGTTTTCGCATATTTTTTACTTTCCGGTCACTTCCGGTTTCACCGGAAATGACTCCGGTTTTGAATTTTTAAATGGAACACCCTGTATATTGTAAAATTTTTGGATTTCTGAGACAATTCTGGATCAGAATGTGACATTTAAAAAAGTTTTTACGCCTACTTCATTTTTTTAGAGTGACTTTTAATATTGCATCTAGGTGGCCATGATTGGACGTGAATTAATCTGAGGACCTCAGGTGATGTCAGAAAATTACAATCGCAAAGTTTTAGTCATAGATAGGAATAAGAGAAGTTGGCAAAATTACATTTTCGTGTCTAACTATTATTTTTCAAATGGCGACCATTTTTTGACAAGCACTTTCCGAAAAAAGGATTTTTTGACGAATCTGACGATACTAATTTATTTGCTATTGGATTAAAAATAAAAACAAATTGAATATTAATAAGGAAAATACTGGATAATAACTCATGAAACTGGAATAATTTTCGAAATAAATGTAAAAATAAACTTCATTCTATGGACGACAAAAACAAGTGAAATCGACTTATTTTCCTGTATTATATACCAATAATTCTAGGCGATAAAAGTGGGTTACTACATCATCAGTCAAAAGAGCACATGAGTGTGAATTATCGTTGAATTCAGAGTTCGTTGCAGAATCAGAAAACACATTAAACAATAGGGTGCCAATAAAAAAATAAATAACGTCGCTGTTCGTAGCACTTCGGTTTTGGTTTGTTCAACCCTGAACTCTTTAGAGCTGAAACGTTAAGTTTCATTATCATCAGTGACGTAATATGCATGATTACTTTCGTTTATCGCCTCTCTGATAAGAATAAACCGGATTTTGAAAGCGAGACGCAAACGCGATAGTGGAATCAGGAATTAGAAAAGATTTCCGAAAGATTGTTATCAGTCTACGTATCTTTTTCCATCTCTTATTTCACAATAAAGGGATAACAATGAATCGATGTCACGTTTCTTTTGTTATTATAGCAAATCGGCAGATTTTCATTCATTAGGTGATGGATCATGAACTATTAAGATTGCCAATAATAAATGAATGATGCAAACATATGTGTGGAATAAATTTTAGAAATGAAAATAGTCGGAAATCTATATTCGTACCCCATAAAGATTTCAACATAATCAATCTCACCATGGTTTAGTTACTTCTTTCGAAATGATTAAAAAAAATACTACTCACGTTATTTCCAGACTTCGCACAATGGTATGAATGGAATTAACATAAGAATGAAGAGTTTTAAATATTTGAATATTCAAATTCAGGTTGCTGACCTTACATGGTTGCAGTTTTTTTTATTAATACACTGCGTCATGGAAGTCATTTGGTAACTGGTCTTTTTTAGGAGATAATTATGAAAACAAATTTTGAAGACAAGATTTTATTTATACACATGCACTAAAAAGGAAAACATAATTTATTTCATTGTTTGATCTAGGTTATTCTCTGAGTAACAGATTCAAAATCTTGCCGCGCAAGATTACCAATTTTGTTTCCGCTGCAAGCTTTTGAATTTGTTATTCACAGAATAACCCAAATCAAACAATGAAATAAATTATTTTTTCCTCTTTAGTGCATTTGTATGAATACAATTTTTATTTTTATTTTTTTAGTTCTGTTTCTTTCAATAACAACTAATAAAAGCTTGATTTGTTGAAAATATTAAAAGGATGTTCATAAAACAAATGTGGACTCATCTGCGACTGAAAGATAAACTTCAGTCACTATCTTCCATCGTCAAGATAACCTCTTGTGGGGTATTTATGTTGAAAAGGGAAACATTCTCAATTTGATATTGAATAGAAATATTTTTCTGTGAATTGAAAAATCCACGATAAAAATGAAGTTATTTTTTGTAACAGAAAACAACTACTTCCTCGGCTAAAGCCACGCTGGACATTGAACTACATCTGATAGATATTCTGAAAAGACCCTAACTCAAAAGAAAAAATCTGAAATTGAAAATTTGCATTTTCATTCAGATAGTTATTCGATTTTCTATTCCAGTCTTAATTAAGAACTCATAAAGATGAATGAGGCAAAGAAGAATGTTTTCCAAAAGAGAGTACTCACCAGAAATCATTCGTAACATTGACGCAGGAGAGACATCGCATTCACTAGGTTTTCAATACATTTTTGTCGACGAAAATCTATTTCACGCTTCCACGATCATCAGGAAGACCGGATGAAATGGGAAACACATTTTCAAGAAGCAATCTCACTTTGCAAATATGGAAAAAGTTAGAATCATTTCTTTTGGAGAGACACTTTGAAATTAGTGTTTTCTGACATTAAAACCTGTCATGGGGTATGATAGATTGATTTGTTGAAAATATGAACAGGATGTTCATGAAATCAGATGTGGAATCATCTGCGACTGAAAGATAAACTTCAGTCACTATCTTCCATCGTCAAGATAACCTCTTGTGGGGTATTCATGTTGAAAAGGGAAACATTCTCAATTGAATATTGAATAGAAATATTTTTCTGTGAATTGAAATGAAAAATCCACGATAAAAAAATGAAGTTATTTTTTGTGACAGAAAACAACTACTTCCTCGGCTAAAGCCACGCTGGACATTGAACTACTTCTGAAGGATATTCTGAAAAGACCCTAACTCAAAAGAAAAAATCTATTCTATTAGTTGTAAATTGTCTTCAGTTGGCTGAACGCTTTGAAAGATCGTGTGCATTTTCAGATTACATTCTTGGCTTTCCTCAGTATGTAACCTTCCTTTTGTGTGAATTCCTTCAACCTTTCTTTTGATATTATCGTCAATAAATTATATGTTACATTAAGCAGATATGTGTTTTTGTAATTTTCTCAATTTGGTATATCTTCCTTCTTTGGTATTGAGAGTATTAGGCCTTGCTTCCATTTTCCGGCATTTGTCATCTTTCCAAATGTTTTTTATCGGTTTGAATGTTTTCTCGTGTAATTCTTCTCCATCTCATTTTAATAATGCAGCAGTTAATTTATCACAACCACCACCTTTTTCATTCTTTAATTGTTTTTTGTACTTCCTCTTACGTGGGTTTCGCTGTTTCTATATTGTCCTCTTGTCTCCCTTCACTTTATATATTTTATTTTCATATTCGTCATTGTATAATTCTTCAAAGTGTTTTTCCCAGTATTGCTCTTTGGCAAAGACACCCATTTTTTACAAGCTTTTATTTAGTTTCACTTGTTAGTTCGTTTGTTAGTTTGGGTCAAATCTTGTTTTTTGACCGACTTATAATCGTCCGATTAATCTGAAATTTGGCAGGTGATCATAATTTTGGTGACAGTGCATTATGGGATTTTTGTTAGATAAATAACAAAATGGCGGCTCCAAGATGACGGACGAGATTTGTGATTATGGTCCGATTCGATTCAAAATTGGTATGTGGGGGTTTTCGGGGTCGGAGATTATGAATTTTTTGTCAAAATTCATACATTCAAGAGTTTTCAGGTTCGGAGATTATACATTTTTTGTCAGAATCTATAAATTCAAGATGGCGGACGAGTTTTGTGATTATGGTCAGATTTGAGTTGACATCAGCTTCTGTATAAAATTGCAATCGTTGTGTTTTTTTACGAGCACATACTCTATGTGGTTGCCTACCCCTTTAATATCAACATATGGCTTTTTCACCTTTTTTATGTATCTGCATGTTATTTTCGATTTCTTCAATGTTTTTCTATCCATTGCTGTTTTTTACATAGTTCTGCTGTTTCTCTTCTACTTTCTTTGAGAATGTTCAAATTTACTTCGTTATTTTGTGCTAAGCCATCTAATTATTCCCTCGTTTTTAATTTTTATTGAATCCATACATTCTTGGCCAAACCAGTGAGTTCTACCTTGCTTATTCTATATCCTATGGTTCTTTCTGTTGCTTCCCCTTTCCTACCTTCCAATGCTTTACTTGTACACTATCCAAGCTTCTTCAATGTTGATACTTTCCCGTTCACGTATTTTTTTCTGATTTCTGTCTTATATTCTTTTTTTACTTCCTCGTTTACTAGTTTTCCGGTTTCCCATTCCTAACTTCTTTTATTCGAGTATTTGATCCTCTGTACTTTTGGATTGAGTTGAGTTGATATTAGCTTCCCTCTAAGATATTAATGTCTGTGTTTTAACGAAAACATGTATTATTCGGTTGCCTGGCTATTGTTCATGTATCTATGAGTTTTTCTGTTTTAACTTTGTACTTATACATATCTGTTTTTGCTGAAAAATTGCATAGCTGTTCTCGGTTATCATTTTTCATCTTAAATACTGTGTGTTTCTGATTCACGTCTCTCTAACATTCTTTTTTTCCTATTTGTGCGTTGAAATCGCCGGGAATATCATATTGTTTTTTATCTCTAGTCAAATATTGAAATGCCAATCATTGTTTTTTAATCTCCCAATCGATTTGCATATTGTATTTCATAATCAACACTTAGAATTAGTTGATGCAATTATTCACCAATATTATTATGGAAATTCTTTTTTTCTAATATCAACTCATATTGAATCAATATTATTTTTACATGCAAAATATATATAAAATGCCTCAATGTGTACCATTGCATTTCTTTGTAAAGGAGTGTATTCATTGTTTGATCAATTTTTGAGTGATGCAGTGATGAAATGAAGTGTTCATGTTTCATATGTTTACCGCAATTTCCAGGACAACCATAAACATGCTTTATGTACCATAAAATGAGCAAATTTGTTGAAACACGTGAGATTTGACTACTTGAAGTGAAATAAAAATACCGTCAATCACGTAACATATGTTATGAAGCCACGTATTTCACAGACTAATGTATTGAAAATTCATTAGCGACACTAATGGAACCATGTGATATCTGTCGCCCAGTATTTGTTTTATTTTTTATGACTTTCCTGATAACTTCTTACTTCAATGCATTTAAAACCTATTAACATTGTAATGTGAAGTCTGTTGTCCAAACCGCCGTGATTTACCAATCTATTAGCAATTGTACGAGGTGATTAAAAACTCATTTAACTTCTTCAAAAGATCACACATATTTTATCTGATGATAACAGTTGAATTGTATATGTTTGAAACCCTTTAATATCTGAATGTATGATGGTTATTACTCGTTTTGGGAGTGTACAGTACACATTATTTTTAGACATTCTTATAATAACACGACCACTGTGTACTATTTATCCCAATTTGAATACGAGAATGTGTATCATTCCTATCTTAATAGTGACATAATAATTAGAAATAAATCAATGATAATTAAGTAGAATCTCGTTTCAAGTTCAATTTTGTGGGTTATGTTTATATTCTGAAATATTCAAGTAATTCAACGGGAAAACTGGTTTATTTTTAGTTTATATATGCGCGCCAAATATATTAACTTCACTTTGATTAATGTTTTCCATCGTATTGCTTGAAACACTTTCAATAAAATCGCTTATTCTAATGCATTTATATACGTTTTTTTAAATTATATTTTAGGGCGTTGAATATTTTTGGATATCAATTTCGATAACATTAACGAACGATCAAACTGATAGGGTAGGATTCAGTTAGGAAAGAAAAAATAAAGGTGAGTATTGAGAGAAGTGAGAGTGGAATTACTGGTTTGTCACCAAATTCCTTTATTGAATCTGGATATTTAATCGACTTATATCACGCAAATTAGCATCAGAAAACGAAAGGTATATAGGACTTTTTTGTCATGAGCGTCAATTGTATGAATATATTTTTTGTCAACAGCAACAATGAAAAAACTTATGTTAGAAGCTTTCCAAAATGAAAAATGAGTTTTTGAAAATTTATTCAGTGGAACTTTCAATCAGCTATTTTTCCTTTACAAAATCCTTGAAACTAAGCTTATAGAATCAATAATTATGCGATATGATATTTAGTACGTTGATCACATGTTTTCCAAATCTCGTTTGTAGCATACCAGCTCAACTGATAAAGTATAGGCTTTTTCAATCCGGATCATAATCACAGTTAATCCTGGGATTTCAACGATACTAAATTCCTGTATTATCAGTTCATTTTTGTATTGAAAATGATCTTTTATACCATTTGGGTTTAAATTGTGGAATTTCAAACTATGAAAATTGAAATGGGCAAATGGAAGAGTCTAAAAATAACGTGTCAAGTGACATCTTTTGAAAACTTTTGTTCCCGCTTATTTATGGAAGCTTGATTAAATAATTTACGACATATATATTCCGAGAGGGGAAATTACATCTCACTTTTTCCTTCCGTTCCGATATCTTGTTGTTGTTGTGGGTTGAGCTGTTATCGTCATGTATAATTCGAAATACAATTAATGCATTGAAAATAATATTTGAGAAATCGAATTGAAATCCAATTGACCAGTATATGAGGATTTCAAAATGTAAACAAATGTTTCATTGAAAAATGCACACTGAAAAGAGTTATTGGAGAGTTAGGACGATTATTTACCGAATAATTCCAATAATAATTGATATCTGTGAATTTTTATTTTCGAATTTTATTATCGAGACAATTAATTTATTTAAAGAAATGTTGTTCAATGTTTGATTTGAAAAAAGTGATTATTTTGCGGAATTTAATGATCCTTGAAAAAGTTGATATATGATTTCGTGATCTTTCACCTAATTCTTCAAATAACTGCGAAAAAATATCTAAATATTTTTCTTGGATGTAGCTACATTCTCCAGTATTTTTGGAGGTAAAAGTGAAATTTACTTCCAGGACAGATAAAACCCAAAAAATGGAAAGGTGAGAACATTCCAGCTAAGATTGAATCCACATGATGATTATTAATCTACAAAAGTCAATTGAGATGAGATTCAAATATCTGATATCATAAAATTATCCCTGCTGATTTGTTCTGTTAGGAAAAGAGTAATTTTTAAATATCGGGCCAATTTCATTTTTATAAAATGTATTGTTTAAATATATGTACCACCATATCACCTTTGTTGAAACGTGAATGAATTTGTTAGTGGTATTTTGAGAACGAATGAAACATTTTCTTCGTCAGTAAAAGTTTTTCAAGGATACCGTATTATTTAATTTTTAGTTGGTTTATGTCTGGCATTTTGCATCGTAATTGAGACCCATTTTAATAAATCTTTAATTATAAGAAATCCTGAACGTATTTTTTGTTCCCTTCCTACCCTTATCAATGCTGAAACAATGAGAAATCAGGGTTCCTTGAAGTTTACTAAGGATTACTTGAAAACAATGATTTTAGCTACTTTTGTTTTCGATATATTGATAATGAAATGACAATTTTGCATTCCAGCAGCTCTTATTTTTAATTATTCATTTATTTTTTGAACAACTATACTTGGTCCATATTTTTAAAGAACTACAAGGTCCAAAATTACTGAAAAAATCAAATCGATTGATGAAAAATCACCTAAAATATAGATGACAATGTACCTTCATTTTTCCAAATATTAATGTCCTCATCAGGTCTTTCTTAATAAACTAAATTTGCCCAGTCAAATTATATAGCCATAAATATGGTGTTTTGCATAATTCTTTCATATATATTATTGTTGTTTTGAAAGTCGTTCTTACATCTATTATACACGGAGTTTCGAAAAGTTTGCACCATATGGGAAACTGTTTTATTATCCATTTTTCAGAAAATGTTATTAATGATAAAAATCGGTGCAATAGGTGTTTACTAAAAAAAGTTGTTTAGAATTAGAAACAATATCGAGATTTGAAATCACATGCAACAAAAAAAATCTCCATATTTTTATGGTTCTGGCCTCAGTACTAGTATCTCATATACACCTTTGTAGATATTTATGTTTTAATAATATTCTTTCTGATGATGTTCTTCTCACGCCTGTTATGGAAGATACATCATCGTTACTGCTAATAATACATTTTGTTGTAATTCATGGTTCCCAGTTACCCATTTAGCATGTTTTGTGTTAAATTTGTTTTCCACAGATCCCGTGGCCAAAATTGTTTGATAAATCAGTCCTACAGTTGTGTGACATACCGGGTTTTAGGGATGACGCAGATGAAGTATTTCCCCTGTTTTTCGATTTGTTCTATTTTCTCCATGAATGAGAATTATTTCAATTTTGTCATTTGCACTCAGCATTGTGAACAAATCTCTAATTTATACGAACAAACCTCAAATTAATCAATTTCATGATGAAAACACAAAACTGTTTCCTTCTTAAAATGTCAAAAATCCAAATGTAATGTGCTTTTAGTAATTCATAATTTTCCATGTGATTTGTTTGAAATTATGAATAGGATGTTCATAAAATCAGATGAGGAACCATCTGCTACTGAAAGATAAACTTTAGTCACTATCTTCCATCGTTCAAGATAACCTCTTGTGGGGTATTCATGTTGGAAAGGAAAACATTCTCAATTGAATATTGAATAGAAATATTTTTTTGTGAATTGAAAAATACGCGATGAAAATGAAATTATTTTTTGTGAATGTCTAACAGAAAACAACTACTTCCCCGGCTAAAGCCACGCTGGCCATTGAACTACTTCTGATAGATATTCTGAAAGGACCCTAACTCAAAAGAAACATTCTAAAATTGAAAATTTGCATTTTCTTTCAGATAGTTATTTCATTTTATATTCCAGTCTCAATTAGGAACTCATATAGAAATGTTTCTAACTTTTTTCCATCTTTGCAAGGTGAGATTGCTTCTAGAAAATGTTTTTCCCATTTCTTCCAGTCTTCCTGATCGTGGAAGCGTGAAATAGATTTTCGTCGACTAAAATGTATTGAAGACCTAGTGAATGCGATGCCTCTCTTGCGTCATTGTTACAAATGAATTCTGGTGAATACTCTCTTTTGGAAATTATTCTTCTTTGCCTCATTCATCTATATGAGTTCTTAGTTAAGACTGGAATAGAAAATCAAATAACTATCTGAAAAAAATGCATGTTTTCAATTTCAGATTTTTTCTTTTGAGTTAGGGTCCTTTCAGAATATCTATCAGATGTAGTTCAATGTCCAGCGTGGCTTTAGCCGGGGACGTAGTTGTTTTCTGTTAGACATTCACAAAAAATAATTTTTATCGTGAATTTTTCAATTCACAAAAAAATATGTCTATTTAATATTCAATTGAGAATGTTTCCCTTTTACCATGTGAAATAAGAAATTATTGCTAATATTGTACGATAAACGTTAATACTGGTATAAACTTTCGTGTTGAATTAAATATACTTTTCTTCTATGGGGGTACCTTGAGGAAAAGGTGTATCTTCAAAATATCGATGAATTATAGTTTGACTATTTTGTATTGTATATTTATTTTTTATGGTGGATTCTCACGTCCAGAGGATTTATTATCGTAGTTTTTTTCACGATCAGTCGGACAATTCGAGGTAAAAACAACACTCTCAATCTACAATTACATTGCCAACGTTTCGGCGAGGAATCTCGCCTTCTTCAGGGCTTGGTTGAATGATCGGAAACACCGTGTTCCGTCCAATATATTGTTTTATATGCCTGTATTTGAAGCTTTGTCAACATCTTCGAACAATAAAGTATATTTATTATTATTAGAACATGTTATTAGGGAGTGTTGTACCAGTTTACCGAAATCTTTTTTGAAAAAGGTCAAACAATTTTGTGCACGAATAATAAAATGTTTGGCCATGGAAGGAAGACATGTGGAAATTTAAGGATTCAATGATAAGTTTTTCAGGTTTCTAAACGTTTTTGTAATATGGGGTTTCTTTATGTTTAACACATAAATTGGGACCTTTAAGGTAACACTATGATTGAAGTGATCGTAAACTTGCAGATTTGTATTATTTAATTGTTTAGCATTAATTAATTAATTAATTCAATTATTTTCTTTCGTTAAATCATATTGATAGTTATTATGGACATACATAGAGAGATAAATATCAAATTTGCACCAAAAAACTAGTGAAAATTTAAACCATTTTCAAGAAACGTCGATATTCTAGTACAAATAATAAATTGAACCACATTTGCATTAAAATATTATTATAGTAATACGAGGGAGGCGCTTTTTTTTCTAGAATAAAATTTTCTGACACATGGATAATAAAAAAAGTTTCCCATATGGTGCAAACTTTTTGAAACTCACTGTATTATATTCAAAATAATTGTTACATTGAGATATATACTGACACAAAAACAGAAATCACAAAAGAATTTACAATATACCTTGTTCGTACAACAACAGTTATATCGGTGAGACCTCTATACCATTAGAAGTGCGAAAAACAGAACATCAGTGTTATATTGGAGACATTTTACAGAATACGTTCATGGAAGAAAAGTTAAAGAATCAATTTACATCTTTCTTTATGGCGAGAATTGTATAAAACTCAGAAAACCAAACGAGAAACTGGGTTCCTCTACAAAAAATTACTAGACAGTAATCAGTAGATGTTCTGATTGATACAATTCCTGATACAGAAACTAAGCGTCGACTTACGGTTAATGGAAAAATGCCAATCAACAATCCCAAAATTATTAAATATTTAGTATGGTAAATTTCTATTTATTTATGATTGGTGTTTCTTTTGTTGCTGATTTGTTGATTGCTAATACAACAAATTGAATAGGATTGAGATGTAAATACCGAAAAAAAAAATAGATGTGCTTTTGACAGTTGTAGAAAAAATATTGTTTGCCACTTGTGAATAAAAAAAGTACAACTTCACTTAATTGTTGCATAAACAATGATTTGTTTCCACTTTTCCTATAAGGTTCTTTATAATGAGTAGCAGTGTTAATTTTCAAGGAGCTTTTCATTTCGAGTTCTTTTAGAATCAGTAGCCATTTATTCCATCATTATAACTAAATATCGAATTCGAACTTCATCAACAGTTCATTTATCATTTCAAATCCCAACAACAATAATGAGTTGACAACTTTGGATCCCGCCATCCAAAAACAAAAACAGATTTCTGTTACACAAATACATTGAATCAACGAAATACTACAAACTGCAGTTAAGTCTCCATATACTACTAGCTTTTGGAATTCTAATTAAAAATCTCTGTGGATGATGTTTCCTTGATATTAATTTTGAGTTAGATCGCTTTTTCAGCATTTTTACCAAATCACATGTAAACAATTTTCGTGAAAAACGAGTCAACAAATATTTTCAATTTTTTTTTTCGATTTCTTTTTTACAAGCAAAATGGCCCTTACCTTCCAGCAAAAATGTGAAAACCAAAAACCGGGGTGGTCAGTCAAGAGGGCACACAACAGGTGTCACTGAAATCTCTCTGGTTCACGTAGCCGCGAGTTCTCTTGTCTCGTTCGATGGTGAGTTTATAATCCTTCGCATCAACCTGACGAAAGTGTGTTGTTACCGATGTGGCCGAATTATTATTCCCCCCGCTCTTGGACCTGGTGGCTCTTCCAGCTGTATACTATGACCGACGGCGGAGGAGAGGTTGCCTCTCATTGGACACATCAGTTGTAAACATTGCGGATGGAGTGACTTACGAGGGTACTTCGAGAAATCCACTGTTTTATATTATTTCAGAAACTTGCCTTTTTTAATCGACGACAAAAAAGGAGATTCTCTAGTCGACGCGTATATTTTTTTTTTGTATGACCACTCATAACTTTTTACAGAGTAATCCAATTCTGATGATTCTTTTTTTAATGGATAGGGTTTTCCTCCAAGTTGGTCCCATTTGGATAAAAAAATACCACTCCTAAGGGTAGGAAAATGGGGGATGATTGTTGGTTCACCCACTGAATTTTTACTTCTTAACCTTTTCTACCACGCATAACTTCGTATTGAGTTAACCGATTTAGATGATTCTTTTTTTAACCGACGAAACAAAAAAAGAGGAAGTTCTCTAGTCGACGCGTATTTTTTTTCTGTATGACCACGCATATCTTTTTACAGAGCAGTTCGATTCCGATGATTCTTTTTTCATTGGATATAATGTACTTTGAAGTTTGATTACTTCTTCAAAGTAATATAAATGATCTTCGATAATTGTTTGTTTGGCTCCTACTCACAATTAGTTACTCACATTAGTTTAGGAGCTCAATTATCATTAAGACAAAAAGGTTTATTTTATTTTTTGCTTTTCAGTTGTATAGGGTATACTTCGAAGTGGGTGCCATTTGAATTTCAAAAAAGTACACCCCTAAGGGTAGAAAAATAGGGGATGATTTATTAATTTTACACCTGTGTCCCGATTCTGTCGAAACTTGGCACGCATATGTAGTTCTGATGACACTACGACGTAATGGACGTCTAGAGTTAATCTGATGATGGAGACGGAAGACAGTCGAGGGATTTCCTCAACGGTTAACAGCAGCTACCTCGTGTTTGGGGTAATATGTACATATATAATTACATGTCCTAACTAACTGATTCAATGATATACGATCAACTCCCAGACCAAAACCGCTGGACCTAAGAGTTGAAATTTTGACAGCAAATTTTCTTAATATTCTATCCCTAAAGGGATGGAAATGTGGGTGAAAAGGGGGGTGAAAATACAGTTGGTTTGGAAATTAGTATTTGGGCTCTTCTTCACAAATAAAGATGAATATGTTTCAAGGTAATGAAAATTCAAACCAAGGGGTAAAATGAGGGTTGAAAGTCGGTATAGTGAGTTTTAAAGTAAGGATAATGAAAATTGGTATTTGGGGTCTTTGTTACAAATAAAAAATACGTGTTTCGGTGTGTTTGGAAATTCAACCCCTGAAGTGGTAAAATGGGGGTTGAATTGGGAATGGAAGTTTTTATAGGAATTCCGTTAGTTTACAAGTTAGGGTCATGAAAATTGGTATTTCACGTATTTTTAAGGTATAAAGAAATCTTGTTTAATTTAAGGGTTCCGTTAGTTTTGAAGTTTGGGTCATATAAATTGGTATTTGAGGTCTTTGTTACAAATACGTGTTTCAGTATTTTTAGAAATTCTGTCCCTGAAGGGGTGCGTGGATTTGTAATAGTCGTCACAAAAAATACAAAGCTGGTACAGTTAGTTATAGTATACCTATAACAGTTAATAGTTGAAGTAAGGTGGGTAAGTAAGTATTTCAAATGTAATACAAATTAAATAGGTAGAATTTTTCCACAAAAAAATAAAAAATAACACTAAAAAGGCTAATTAAATGTTTTGCTTTTCAGTTTCTTTTTTCGTTGGTTTAATTTTCGAATAAAAGCTTTTTGGAAAAATCAATTTTTCAATGAATTTCAATTCGAGTTTCTACTTTGTCTCTGGAAATGCTTATGAAATTGATTTTTGAGTAGAAAAGATGGTCCTAAAGAAATTTTTTGAGAAAAAAATTCAAATTGTTCTCTCAATAATTTCTGTAAATCGGTTCAGGCATCTGAAAATGAAAAAAAAAGATGGCGGGTCCAATCATTTGTCACACATATTAGTTATTATATATTATTCTAGAAAAAAAAAGACTAATAAGTTGTGTGTCTAAGGAAGTTGAACTGTTGTTGAATATCATCTAACTGGCTGGTACCCGAGACTTCACCGGCGTTAAATTTGTATTTTTTTCTATGTTTTTCTTTGTATTGTTCCACCTAGCTTATGTATGCCTGTGGCTTTTTCCGGTTCCCGTTATCTCGTTTTGATTTGCCAGCGGAAGAAATGCTTTTTTACGACTATTACAAATTCTCCCTTTCACTGATGGAATTTTCAAAAAAGATTAAACACGATTCATTTGTTTGTAACAGAGAGCCAAAACACATTTTCATGACCCTAATGGAACCCCCATAAAAATGTACATTTCTAAAAACACTGCGACACGTATCCTTCAAATTCCTATTCCCTGCAGAGGTACTTAGACTGTGAGCGAGTTACCGTAAGCAGTCCTAATGCTGACGTCACACCATCCGTAATACTCCGGGTAACTTAGACTGTGATTTACAACGCCTGCTCTCTGCAATGCAAATGTGAATCACGTCGATATTCGTGTATTTCTCTAGACCCACAAATTTACGGTAACTGAGTGAAAGTAGATTACAAAGTGGACTAATGCGATAAGATTGTATTTCAGACAGCATAAACTACGAAAACTAAATCACTCATTTTCGAGACATATCGAAAAAATCCTCCTTCAAAATAACAACCTAACCTAACCTCAATCTGAGGCAGATTTCAGAGCTTAGAATGTATGTGTTGAAGCAGAAAATGGGTGATTTAGTGTTTGTAGTTCATGCTGTTTGAAAGAAGGAGGCATTTTGAGTGATTTTTGTGCGAGAAAACTTAAAAATCACCTAATGATGAAGGAAAAGATGTTATATCTCGGAAACGGCCGCGTTTTGCTCTTTCGGATTCGTGTTCAGGAGGCAAAAACTCATAAGAAAAGTATTACAGCTATTTTCAGATAGCATGAGCACGACGCCTATACTTTTACCTAATTTCCTGAACATGAACTTTTTTTTGCATGCCTTCATACACACTCTAAATGATCGACGATTGTATTTGTATTATATTGAAACTAACGGAACTCTCATACAAACTTCCACCCCTCATTTCACCCCTTTAGGGGATGCGTTTCTAAAAACACTGAAAAACGTATTTCTTTATTTGTAACAAGGATCTGAAATAGCGATGTCCATGACCCTACCTTAAAAACTAACCGAACTCGTATACAAACTTCCAATTCCCATTTTACCGCTTTAGGGGTTGGATTTCCATCTTAAAAACTAATGGTACTCCTACTATACAAACTTCCGACCCCCCAATAACCCCTTTATGGTTCAATTTTCAAAAATCTTGAAATACGTGCTTCGTTCAAAAAGAAAAGCCCGAATACCAATTTCCATGACTTTAACTTTAAAACCAATGGTACTTTCATTTTCACGCCCCTACTCACCCCTTTAGGAGTAGAATATCAATAGTGAGTAGAGAGCACTCCACGTTGGAGTTAATTTTTGGTCAATGACTTTATTCTTATTATTTTCAAGTTTTTCGTTCATTTTGCTAGTGTAACTGACGTCCGCTTTTTTCCAACCCATATTTTGTATGTATTCCGCAACTGGTCTCAACTTTAGTAAACAAATATCCTATACATATTGTTATGAATACCCTGTACTGTGCACAAAGTTAGTTTTTCCAATTTAAGCCTTGACTTTCACGTATACGGCGTTTTTCCCATTTCTCTCCCAATACCAAAGATACTTCTTATTTGCTCCGTACAAATTTTCCTGTCGACACTCGGTACAAACGACGTATTTACACATAGCCCCCGAACTGGCTTACAAAACAAAGTTTCAAGACCTTTATTCCTGATTGAATTACACGGTCCTCGCGTTGGGCCAAAACTGACGACTATGGAAAACGGTTCTGGAATTACGACGTCAGCCGATACTTCGAATATCAAATAGGCATTCGATGGCAGGTGGGTGATGAAAGTCACCTAGCCTCGCGCAAGGCGAAATGAACTAAACAAAATATTCATACTCTGCGCCAACATCGGCTCGGGGGTACTGTTAAAATAATAATAGGAAAAAAAAAGTTTCTTATTAACATCCCTACGCAACTTTTACCGTTACAGGTCATTTACAATTATTCAATCGACCCAGCCTATTGTATAGGTTAGTAGCTGTGAGCAGTCTTGATAAAATTAGAACATGAATCAGTTCCTTGCAACGGATTGAAAACCTCTATTATGATTTCCAAAATTGGTTCAGTTTTCCTCATAGAGTTGTAGTTTCAGTGAATCATTGTGAAACCTGCGTAATTATTGCAATGGTCAATTCGTACTGTTCGTAATATGTAACATGATAACGTGAAAAAGTGGATGATTTGTTGGAAATATCATGTACTTGTTCAAATTCTCAAAAAGCGCTTCTATTATTGAAGGGTTCGGCCGTGGGGGGGCTAATGTTAAAATAATAATAGTAAACACAAATTAAAGTTTCTTATTAACATCCCTACGCAACTTTTACCGTTACAGTTTATTTACAATTATTCAATCGACCCAGCCTATTGTATAGGTTAGTAGCTGTGAGCAGTCTTGATAAAATCAGAACATAAATCAGTTCATTGCAACGGATTGAAAACCTCTATTTTGATTTCCAAAATTGGTTCAGTTTTCTTCATAGAGTTGTAGTTTCAGTGAATCATTGTTAAACCTGCGTAATTATTGCAATGATCAATTCGTACTGTTCGTAATATGTAACATGATAACGTGAAAAAGTGGATGATTTGTTGGAAATATCATGTACTTGTTCAAATTCTCAAAAAGCGCTTGTATTATTGATATCAAGCAACAATACCATTCCAACACACTCAAGATAATCAACTCCATGAATCATATTTCAGGAAAAACGGGAAGAAATTTTGAGGAAATGGGAACCTACCAAGAGAACAACCCTACCTCCTTTGAATATTCCAAGATCCCCATTACCAGGAAGAAAATCAACATTATCCCTATCGAATCTACAACCGTTAAGTAAAGATTTGGATTACATTTTTTCTCCCAATCTCTTTCAACTATAATATTTCCTATTTGAGGTGACGAGTATTCTGAATCTCGATCGGGGTGATATTTTCAAAATAATTGTATATCAATCATAAAAGTATCTCATGGAATTTGTCGCCGTTCCAAAGGAGAATGATGAATATGTCCGATCACCAGAGAAGACAAAGAATGATCGTCAAAAATAACCATACTTTCCTTTTGATACCACAATCGATACCTTCAGTATTTGGACTCTAATTTTATAAAGAACTGGTATCATATTGATTGGCTTCACGGCTACACAAACGCTCAATCGGGATGGTTCATTAGGGGAAAGACATGAAACGAACATTATACAATGAACCTCTCAGATTTTCAGATCCCCTTTCAATCCAATGGAGTTTATGGGGATAAATATATCATGGAGTTTTTCAGCGTTCCCAAAAAATGCTGAATATGCCGACGCGGAATATTAAATTTCTTGATAGTTCTCAAGAAGATTGCCGATGTTCCCAGACAGTTACGATCCCATCCTAACGAACGATTTTACATCCGAACGATTTTACTCGTGATAGTTAAAAAAAAATTTGAATACTTTGAGAATTTAATCAATGTAATGGTTTGAAAAAATAAGTGGATAATTTCAATATCATTGAATAACTGATAATAATCAACTTCAGTTTACAGTTGAATTCAATACGATCATTCTACTATTTATTGGTCTTGAAATCCATACAGCTCAATTTCTTTTGTTGCGATCTGCACCTCCATTGCTGGATTCTTCCATTGCGGGGTCATTTATTGAACTTTTTCAGCAATGCAGCTGTGGTTGTTTGTGCCCTTTCGCTTTTCATAAGCAAAATCGTTTTCACTTTCGTAGGTTTTGAAATCTTAACCTCACTTTTTCACTCTGGCGAACCTAAACGGTCGGAATTCCCTTACTCGGCGGTTATTAAGGGCCACAATGGCCAGCAGTTTTTTAATGGCCAGATATCGTGTTAGAAACTCTATTTTCAGGCATTTAGATCGCTTTTAGCAAAGTGTTCAATTGTTTTTAAGTTAACGAAGGAGTTTATAATTCACTTTTTCAACACTTTGGGGTTTATGCGGCACTTTGAACTACTGAATTTCGAGAAATTCGCGGAGCACATTGAAGCTCTACCAACTACAGAATGACACAGATAAATTATTCATTACCTTACTTGAAAAACTGAGTCTTTCTAACATGCTGAAAACGGTATACTTGAATTCAAATATCATCAAATCACTGTATGTAGTGAGTTCAAAATCCCTTATTCCAACAATTTTGCATTTCCTATTTCCCTATATAGGAATTGAATGCGTTGACATTTAATTCTGACAGGACCAAGTGTAGTTGTCACACATACTCGTGTATAATACAATACAATTTCTACCAGTCAACACGAACCCAAATTCCCTCGAGAGGACGCTATGAAAATGGCTTGTTCTCACATCTCACGGTTCAAAGTGCAAATTTTATGCTATATTAACTCTTTCAAGCCGTCGTCAACGGTTCCATGTTAATGTCCCTAGACGATAATATTCTAGATAGAGTTGCAACATTGTATCAATCTGTAAATGGCAAACACGAAAAAAAAATATGCAAAGCTTACCCTAGGAACAACCTAAAACAATCAATAATAACTACATGGGGTAACATCTCTACGCGGAAAACCATTTGGTTCATACAGTAATAAGGGTATAGTACATTGTGTATCTAGTAGTAAAAGCAATAAATTCCCGGACGACAATGTGAATTGTTGGCCGAGGCGTTAAGCATTGAAGTCTGGGAATGTGCTTGTACTACGAGGTACACATACTGTTTTTTCTGAAATCGCAAATTAAGGAATTTTTATAAAAGTATAACAATTTTTTATTACAATCTTATTGCCTATGAAATCGTTTCCTTGACAATCACTGTTTGTTTATTGTTTTGACAAAAGTCAGAGATTCACTACTTATTTTGGTTTATAACATACTTATCGCTAAAAAATATTTAAAATGGACAGTGATGATGATGCCCAGATGTGCGGGACACCACCAGAGTTAGTAAATGCTGCTGAAAATGTCATCTTAAATTTATTGCCAAATAAACCCAAGGCAAATATGAATACTTACAAACGTTTCATGGATTATTGCCAAGAAAAAAAGACGACCTCCCGATCTGAAAATGTCATGATTGCATACTTTTCGGATTCATCTACAAAGTTGAAGGCATCTACGTGATGGTCAAATTACTCCATGATGAGAGCTACACTTAGTACAAAAGAAGATATTGATATTACAAAATATTCGAAATTACGTGCTTTCCTGAAACGTCAAAGTGACAACTACAAACCAAAGAAGTCAAAAGTTTTGTCAGATGAACAAATTGAAACGTTTATTACTCAAGCACCAGATTATATATACTTAATGAATAAGGTACGTTTAGAATGTAAGAATTTTAAAATTACCTAGATATTTATGTAGTGTTTACTTTTTAGGTTTCCTTAATATTTGGTGTTGCCGGTGCATGCGCCATGATGAACTATATCAATTAAATTTGAATGACATAGATTTTGGATCTGAGCTTTTGATTGAAATACCCTATAATAAAACGAACAAACCAGGATCATTTGTGATAAATGAAACTTATAAGCCATTGTATAGAAAATATGTTGATGTCGTCCAGAAAATTTTGAAAAGTTGCCGCTTTTTCTTCAAATATTCAAATGGGAAAGGTTGCAGGTCGGAATACATCAGTTTGGCAAAATGGCTCAAATTGACGCAAAATTGTTAAATTTGCTATTTGCACATGAATACACATGGAATTGTTTCCGTCGGTCCTCTGCGACAATTTTGGTTCACGCTGGGGCAGATTTGATTGCTTTAAAGGGGGATGGGGGATGTAAATCTTCAACCGTTGTCGAAGGATATATAGAGGAATATTTTACAAATAGAGTAGACATAACAGATAAAATATTTAGAGGGGGAAGTGACAAAGAGAAATCTGCTAATACTATCAGTATTATTGCCGAAGAAGAAAACAGCAATAACGTCGCTGACTATTCAGGTAACATAAGATAAATTTAGAGGGGGAAGTGACAAAGAGAATGACTTTTTAGGCAGAGTTCAGCCTATGTTTAATAATTGTACATGCTGCAACATAACTATGAATATACAAAAATAGTTATAATAAAAGTTCCATATGTGTAATAATATATTCAATAAATGTTCTTAATGTGAGTTGGTTGTTTGCGTGTATTCATTTACTGCCTATAAAATGTATGTAAAAAACCCATAGGGACCGATTTTGACGGCCTAGGCGGGAAAAAACATTTTCCCGGACCGTTTTCGGTATTTTGGGGTCTGAAGTTGCTCCGAGACAGTAGGCATTATTGAGTGATTTAAAAAACAATTGTTTGCTCTTGAACACCTTATTATTTTTATCGATTCAATCATTTTCAGACTATGGAAGGTCATTAAAATGTAAATATAATGCAAAAAAACGTGAGAAATGCTATTATCTTAGATACCCTATAAAGCTTTTAGGTTTTTTTAACACTGGAATATTATTTTTTGCAAATATGGAAGAACGATGGAAGATAGTGACTAAAGTTTATCTTTCAGTTGCAGATGATTCCACATCTGATTTTATGAACATCCTGTTTATATTTTCAACAAATCAACCTTTAATCTTTCGGAAAAATTGTGAAGATCTGTGCATGACGTTGGTAATACTAACCCTTGAAATATTCTCAGGCTAAAGATCTTATACACATTTTGAGCTTCCCTCGTATGTCGAGAAATATTTGACATTTTAATTTCAAGAATGTCAATTGAAAGCAACGTACACATCTGTTAAAAATAAAATGGCCTCGTGAATCATGCCAGAAATCACTGTCCGTGCTATTACCCTTTTCGAGGACGATAACAAAACTGAAAAAACTAATGAATGGCTTCGATGTAGTTTCGAGGTACCGTTGCGGTTTATGTTTGTCGTTTGCTTCGGAAAATTCTGGATGCTGTACGTACATACAGTATGGAACAGAGAAAAGAAATAACAAAAAATTAAACCGACGAAATACGGAACTGAAAAGTAAAAAATAAAATAAACCTTAGTCTCAATAACTAAGCTCCTAAACCAATGTAAGTAACTAATTTTGAGTAGGCGCCAAACAAACAAGCAAATGAATTTGGTAAGGCGTAAAATGATGGCATCGAGTTGCGCGGTGACATTCTGATAATTTTTTTGAAGTAATTTAATTATGTTCGTTGATTGTTCGTTTGGCGCCGACTCAAAATTAGTTACTTACATTAGTTTAGGAGCTTAGTTACTGAGACTAAGAAGGTTTATTTAATTTTTTAATTTTCAGTTCCGTATTTCGTCGGTTTAATTTTTTGTTAAAAAGTTTTTATTTTTCAATTTTTGTGGCTGGAATCTACTAATTACTAACTGCTTGTTTCTTGATTACTTCCAAAATACTTATTTACCCACCTTACTTCAACTATTACCAGTCAAATGATATGATTATCTACGTTTACTATTTGTTGTAATATAAATTATTTTTGTTGTTCTGGTTAGTTTATTTCATTACTTTGTATATCATTCCATCCTCTCGTAGAATATAATGATTGTGATAATGACACTAGCGATCTGTCATTGTCAACTACATATGTGTGCCAATGTTCACAAGTGAAAAATCAATTATCCCCTATTTTTCTACCCGTAAGGGTGGATAATTCCATTCGAAATCCAAATATGATCAACTATGAGGTATACCCTATCTGATAAAAGAAGAATCATCCAAATCGAAGATCCCAGTACAAAGTTATGCCTGATAGAATCGGTTAACGGACCAGAATTCAGAGGGTGAGTGATCAATATTCTTCATTTTGCTACCCTTAGCTAAAAAAAATATTTTAATTTTCGGCTTTAAATTAAAATTATAAATAATAGAGATACAGTTTCGGGATTGGGACTTTTAATTTGGAAAATTTCCTCTTTGAGATTTTTTTTTAATTTTTTAATTATCAATGGTTCTTGAATTATTAGCGACAAACTAAATGCCTTTTTTCCCTCTCAATTTGTTAATAATAATTGCAATTTTTAGGTGCTGTAAAATCATCGAAATACATTTTTCTACACGTCATTCCGAATCCAACGAGCTATCGCTCATATTTTTAGAAGCTTTATCAATAAGTAACACCATCTCGAACTGTTGATCAGACTAATAGTCACGTACCTAATCCCAACATAAAATTGAACATTATACCAAACAAAATGAGTTCCTAGACGTAACAGCAATTGTTAGTAGGTAATTATACGAGAAATGAGTACCAAATGAGGTAGCAAATAATATTCATAATGGCGAAAAAATTGCTTGATTAAATATATTATATCGTACGTTGTCTGCTTTGGTAATTTGTTTACTGGACGTGAATTGAATAAGAGTCATTTCATGTTTTATTCCATAGGTATTGGCATGGATTGTTTTATGGTTCCTCAATGTTTTTCAGTCTCGCAATTGAAATCGTAATTTACATTAATTATCGACTATATCCCGACTTCTCGTCACCTACTGTGCTTTTATTCGTAATTGTTGGAACCAAAGAACTTTCATCAGAAGCACTATGGAAAATATCGTTTGGCAACCTCGATATGTCGATTCCCAGAAGAATTAAAACCCGTTCTATAGCTAAACAAAATTTCAATTGTCGGGCTTCTCATATCAGCTGCGTTTCGCCATTCTGCCGAAGTGGGAAAATCGAAGGCGAACCACCTATTGACCTTCACTTCGTAATCGAAGTGAATCGATGACGTACGCGTGATCGGTCATTATTGACATTGGGCAATTTGGATCTGGAGCAGAGAAAATACTGGTCGGAAGTGAATAGAACACTTTTAGTATTCTTTTTACAGTGGCAGTGCCTAGTAGCACTAAACTAACTTAATAATTGTTTGAAAGTCGTTTTGAGTGCAGGAACTCATTATCTTGTTTGGTAATCTGCGTTTATTATCTCCCACATCCTAAAAAACTATAAAATTAATCTATACCAGCATAAAAAGACAATCTTTAGTCTTAGTAACATTGAATTATTTTATGTTAATGGATACATATATTGAGTTAGTCAGTAACATGAACAATTTGTAGAGGCAGAAAATCTGGTGTTGGACCAACTGAGTACAATAGGCCAGTAGATCACTCAATTCACATTCATTCCAAACATTTTCAAACCTCAATGGTATGTTAGTGCATAATGAAAACAAACTATGGAATTTTGCAGAAGTCTTCAATGAACGGAACATTGTTTTAATTGCAATAAACGTTTTAATGCTATATTTTTGCACTTAATTTTCAGTATAAGGAATAGGATAATAAAGTAAACCCCCTTACCTAACTATGTTACCTAACTCAGAAATGAAGAAAATATTTACCGAAGAATTTAGTGTGCATGAATATTCGTCTTGTGACAGTAGAAAATGAAAATATATTTAAAATCCGCGCTAATAAATTGCTATTACGGCATGACCGTCAACGACGTCTGCCCTCACGCTCCTGACCCCTTCGCGTAGATATCTCACTGACATTCGATTTTATTAGATTAATTTTTTTTGCATTGAATTTGTTTGTACCTTATGGGATTGATTTGTTGAAAATATAAACAGGATGTTCATAAAATCAGATGTGGAATCATCTGCGACTGAAAGATAAACTTTAGTCACTATCTTCCATCGTCAAGATTACCTCTTGTGGGGTATTCATGTTGAAAAGGGAAACATTCTCAATTGAATATTGATAGAAAGATTTTTCTGTGAATTGAAAAATCCACGATTAAAATGAAGTTATTTTTTGTGAATGTCTAACAGAAAACAACTACTTCCCCGGCTAAAGCCACGCTGGACATTGAACTACATCTGATAAATATTCTGAAAAGGCCCTAACTCAAAAGAAGAGATCTGAAATTGAAAATTTGCATTTTTATTCAGATAGTTATTTGATTTTCTATTCCAGTCTTAATTAAGAACTCATAAAGATGAATGAGGCAAAGAAGAATGTTTTCCAAAGAGAGTACTCACCAGAAATCATTCGTAACATTGACGCAGGAGAGACATCGCATTCACTAGGTCTTCAATACATTTTTGTCGACGAAAATCTATTTCACGCTTCCACGATCATCAGGAAGACCGGAAGAAATGGGAAACACATTTTCAAGAAGCAATCTCACTTTGCAAAGATGGAAAAAGTTAGAATCATTTCTTTTGGAGAGACACTTTAAAATTAGTGTTTTCTGACATTAAAACCTGTCATAGGAGATAGGTGATCAACCGAACATTCTTGGTACCTATATATCAATCCTTCGGTCCACGGTTCACCAGCCGAGTAGTGCTTCGGATGACACTTAAAAAGCTAAGGTCCCCGTCTTCTTAACTCACACAAGTCTCTGACTTCCGAGGGTTGCTTGGCTACTAAGTTGGCGGTTAAAACACTTTTAAACAGCTCTTAAAACACAATCTTCTGACAATATTTTCTGCTCATCTTGTTTCCATATTTTTTTAAATTAAATTTTCACGAAGTCGGGTTTTTTGATTTTTTGTATGAAAAAAAATATTTTACACTTTTTAGTTAGGATTATAAAATGGTAATAATCTAAAGCCATTAAGCCTTTCCTTATAGCCGAGTTTGACTGTACTCAATTAAATTTCTATTAAAACATTTAAGTATTGAAAATGTAACGAAAAGGAAATAATAACTGAAACCGAAATAAACCAACTAAGGAGCAAATCAACCAATTACTGATGTACCAAGCTATACGCTGTTATAACTTTTTCAGAATATGGCGTCAGGTTGTCGCCATATTGAATTTCGTCACAATATGGCGTCTGGTTGTTGCCATATTGAATTTCGATTATTACTGTCATGTCTTTATTAACAATATGGCGTTTGGTTGTAGCCATATTGAATTTTGATTACTGTTATGTCTTTAGTGACACTCGCAAGATTGAGACAATTCGATTGACGTAAGAATCTCTAGACCGCCACAAAGGAACAAACATACATACATAGACTGATAAACACATTACCCTCCTTTGTCAGTCCAGTCGGGTAAAAAGAGTCAAGGTACACCTCTTACACCATATTAATTTTCCAATAATAAAGCATGATTGGCACAGTCAAAGGCTTTCGTTAATACCAGTGTGAAAACAGAAACGGTCGTCGCGCCAGAAACGAAATATTAGTATATGCGCAAGGGTGTTATTCCTTCAAAATCTTCCGAAATTAAATAGCAATTAATTGGAATTTTCTACAGTATTATGATGGTGATGATGAATGACAGTTTACACACAAATATGATAAAAATATGATGATTGTGCTTCCAATAAATCATAAGATCATATTTATCAGTGGCTGTGACAATAACATACAAGATGGGATAAAAAGGGCTTACCTGGAAATTTATTTTTCACAGTATATTCAAAACGAGCTGAGAAAGCATACCTACCCCATTTCGGATTTTGTATCTCAATATTCACCTTGGAAACTACCCCCGTATTTTAGGCCGAGCATAATTTTTTGTTGAGTTTTCATTTCCACTATTTCATTTCAATTCAGAATATATATGAAATGTGTTGAAGAAAGAAGTTTTATTTTCATCGACAACATACATGTTTTGAAAATACACTGGAAAATAAATTTCGAGAATTGGTGGATTAACTCTGTTCTGGAGATTTTTTTGACTACGGGGATAGTTTCCGGGGTGAGTATTGAAATACAAAATCCGAAATGGGGTAGGTATGCTTTCTCAGCTCGTTTTGAATATAGAGTCAAAAAGAAATTTCCGAAAACGATGAATTAACTCTGTTCTGGAGCTTTTTTTGAATCGGGGGTAGTTTCCATGGTGAGTATTGAGATACAAAATCCGAAATGGGATAGGTATGCTTTCTCAGCTCGTTTCGAATATAGAGTAAAAAATAAATTTCCAGAAACGATGGATTAACTCTGTTCTGGAGATTTTTTTGAATACGGATTAGTTTCCAGGGTGAGTATTGAGATACAAAATCCGAAATGGGGTAGGTATACTTTCTTAGCTCGTTCTCAATATACTGTGATGAATAAATTTCCAGATAGGCTCTTTTTATCCCATCTTGTATGTTATTGTCACAGCCACTGATAAATATGATCTTATGACTTATTGGAAGCACCATTATTATATTTTTATCATATTTGTGTGTAAACTTTCATTCATCATCACCACCATCATAATACTGTAGAAAATTCCAATTACTATTTCATTTCGGAAGATTTTGAAGGAATAACATATATGACACCCTTGCGCATTTACTAATATTTCGTTTCTGTTTTCACACTGGTTTCGTTGATTATGTTTTAAATATGCAGGTCTCTATTCGGATTATTTCTTCGAAAAGGAATAAGAGAATCTTGAAATGTATGAATCTATCTATCATCTACATACATTATTGCTGTCAAACATGTGCAAAAATTTTGTTTTTGAGTTAGTGCCAATTTATGCAACATTGTCATTGTCTCAGTCACAATCACTGTCTCAATCATAGTCCCAGTCGCTGTCTTAAGATATTTTTGTATTCATGCATCAGTCTTTAGCATTATTTCAGCAATTGTTTTCCGAATTCCCAATGGCGATATTGTCTTTGAAAAATGAATCTTTTTTATCCCAAAGATGGGGAAATTTCAATAACTATTTTTTTTTAGAAATAAAAGTCGACATGATTAATTTTTAATGTCATTTATGATTTGTTATATAGGTATCTATGCACATGCTCATTTTATATGTCGTCTATACGTTAACATTTTTTTTATTTCGCCAATACGTCTCAGTAGGCATACAAAGAAATGCCACAGAAAAACAAATACAATACTTCCTACATCATCCAATGTCCTCTTTGGGAAGCATATTGCTGCGTATCAAAAAACATCCTCATGCCAACATTTTCAAATCATCCCGAAACCTCCCAGGGATGTTTGTGCTCGCTGATAAGAGAATCTCGAAAGGTACATCTATCATCTACATACATTATAGCGGTCAAACATGTGCACAAGTTTTGTTTCTGAGTTAGAATAACCGAAACCATTTACGAATCAAAAATAACGCTTGGCCGATTTTCAGTAGGTCCGCTGAAAAAGTTTTTGGATACCTTTGTACCACATTCCCCAGCCCAGTATACATAGCTCTAAAATTGTTGAAAACGAATATCTGCGTCTAAGAGCACATGCAGTTTCCCACATCATCATCTAAGGTCAAGTTGAATATAATAGGGCAAGGTTAAGACGGTTCACCTTCAACCGTGCCGTTCACACTGAGTAGCTTGACACAATTCTGCTCGAAACCGTTGCTCACAGCCATCTTATTCGATGGATAATTCTTGAAAATTAGTTATATAAACAATGTCAGCGATAGAAGGTTTATTTTATGAATACATCACCAAAGTGGTCTGCATTACACTGCTATAATCTCAACATCCTTCATCCAATTCTCTCCCTCTTCCTGTTTTCACGTACAAGCAAACCGCTGCTGCCGCAATTTAAACAGTGAATCATAAAGAGTGTAGCGACCTATTCATTCAATTTATGCCATGATAATATCTTGTCACGACACATTTTACTTGATCCCTGAACAAATGAAGCGTTTATCTAATCATCACTCATTCGCACGTGATGTAAACTGTGATCTACACGGGAAAAATTACATGAACAAATAGACGGGCTACGCGATTCGATTTATACAGTGCTCGTCTAAAGTCCGTTCCCCCCTACTAATTTTTGAACCACCTGGTATATCGCAAATTTGGAGGACTTTTCATGAAAAAATCACAGCTAAAAGTTTTAAAATGGCGGCTGAGTGCCATCTTTAATAAAAAAAATTAAATAGAACACCCCATTTCATTTTCGAAATCTGCTCATAATTCTCAACAGTTTTCTCTAATACACTTTACTCCTAAATTCAATTGTTTTCGAAATATTAACGTTTGAAAAGTGATATTCCGGTTTAAAATGAAGTATGGATTTTGGTCACTTCCGGTAAAACATTTTGCTAACTAAACGTTGTTATTAATTTGTAGTTAAATCTCTTAATGAATCCGACTAATAAGAGGCGTAAAGAGAGTTTATTAAGGATAAACAGTACCGCTTACCGGAAAATCTCGAAGCCTACGAATGTGTCTGTAAATTCACAATCATAACAAATTAGTTAGATGAAAAATTATAATTTATTTAACCCCAACAGTTATTTCATCAAGTGTTCAATGTGGCCCCCTCCTAAATCTTGACAATAAAGTGCCCTCTCACGTTGATGAAAGTCTGTTCATCTAGAAAAGGGAAACATTCTCAATTGAATATTAACTAGAAATATTTATTGTCTGAATTGGAAAATCCACGATAAATGAAGTTATTTTTTGTGAACGTCTAACAGAAAACAACTACTTCCCCGGCTAAAGCCACGCTGGACATTGAACTACATCTGATAGATATTCTGAAAAAACCCTAACTAAAAGAAAACATCTGTAATTGAAATTTTGCATTTTCATTCAGATATTCATTTGATTTTCCACATCTGATTTTATGAACATCCTGTTCACATTTTCAACAAATCTGTTCATCTATTTCTTCACATGTATCTATTATTCTGCGTTCCAACTCTTCTATTGTTCGGCATTCAATGGCGTAGATTTTTGACTTCAGATACCCCCAAAGAAAAAAATCTAGAGGTGTAAGATCCGGAGATCTTGGTGGCCATTCTGTACTTCCCCTGCGACCTATCCATCGCCCAGTAAAGTTTGTATCGAGGATCTCTCTAGCCATGCGATCGAAATGGGGAGGTGTCCCATCCTGGTGAAATATGATTTCACGATTTTCAAACTCTTCCTGATTGTTCAATACAAGTTGTCTAATTCGAGGTTCAATTTCAGTTTCTAAAAGATTTCTGTAAATAACTCCTGTAAGATTGCCTCTGATGAAAATCGGTCCAACAACACGATTGCCCAAAATCCCCGCCCAAACATTCTTCTTTTTAGTAAACTGGGTATGTCCCTCTCTAAAAATCGCTCCAGTATCGTGCATTCTGTTTATTGACTATTCCATTGAGAAAAAACGTGCATTCGTCTGCGAAACGTACACGTTTTAGGAAGCCCCGTTCTCCTTCAATTGTTCTTGTTAACCACTCACAAAATTCAACCCTCCGGTCTGGATCATCCTCCGTGAGAGCACGCAGGATTTTCATTTTAAAGGGATGAAACTTTTATTAGGACTCTTTGGGCACTTTTTGAACTTACTCCACAGGATTCAGCAACTGCAGACGTCGACTGAGTCGGATTTATTACCATTTCAGCACTAATTTCTACCTTTTTTTCTTCTGAAAGAGGCGGTCTTCCTGATCTTGGAGCATCTTTCAGCGTACCAGTTGCTCGGAGCTTATTTAAAAGTTTGCGCAAATATGACCTCGAAATAGGATTCTCGGGAAATCTTATCATTGAACATACGGACTGCTAGATAATAATATCTTCCAGCTTCTCCAAATATCAAAACTGCTTAAAATTTATCGTCTAAACTACGAGCCATGATCACACTTTTCATAAAAGGATTTAGGCGCTCAACGGACTGTTTGAGAGTTAGCAGTTCAGTTTGACAGTAAACAAGATGTTACCGCGACAAAGATTTTTTCCAATGCAAACTTGATTGAAAGCAACATTAGTGTGTTTGGTTGGGTTTGAAATGACCAAAATGTCACTTTTCAAACGTTAATATTCCGAAAACAATTGAATTTAGGAGTAAAGTGTATTGGAGAAAACTGTTGAGAATTATGAGCAGATTTCGAAAATGGAATAATATACGGGGTGATCTATTTAAAAAAATTATTGAAGATGGCGCTCAGCCGCCATTTTAAAACTTTTAGCTGTGATTTTTATCTCCTATTTAAGCCCTCCAAAATTCGTTGCGATATAGGTACCAGATGGTTAAAAAATTAGTAGGGGGGGAACGGACTATAGACGAGCACTGTATGTGTACTAGCCTTCGCTAGCAGACGTAGAAACATGAAATTTGTCACATATGCATGAAGAGAAAAAAATCTTCATCCATAGACTATAAATTCTTGAAATTAATGGAAGAGTTATTAATGGCACGTGAATACCACTTTAGCCCTTGGTCGCCGATAGATGGTGCTTAACAGCATGAATTTGTTTTCAAGTCTTCGGTCATGGCTTAATGAGGCTTCAAAATAAACAAATACAGAAGCGCGTTTATCACCTGTAGCTGACAGTTGATTTTAGAACACTATAAGGGTGATATTGTACATGAATTGAAGCCCATTAAATCCAAGTTTTAGATTATAAATCTTACATTCATAGAACATAATTCCTCATTTTTTTGCAGTACGCTATTGCTAAGGATAGCACTTTTTGATGAAATGTAGGAAACTATAGAATATAGAATAGAATATAATTTATTCATCACTAATATTTTACACACACATACAAATTAATATATATATATATATATATATATATACAATTTGAAACATAACAATACAGTTATTTGAAACATGAAATTACATATAATTGGTTTAAAATTTTCTAAGATTTAGCGTCTACAAACTCTTGAATGGAGTAGAATGCTTGAATTGTCAAATATTGGGTCAAATTATCCTTTAACACATTTAAACTCACTGAGACTAAGTGGGGGAATATGCCCATAAATCTGTTATAACATTTAATTCCTTGGTATATGTGAGAGTTCTGACCAATTGCTCAATCGTGGGTATGGCTGGTAGATGTTCTTACTATTTCTCATACTGTATTTGTGTAGGTCACATCTTTTACGTAATCTATTTTCTTCTTTTTTGACATCAATGAAAACCAAAAGTATGTACAGTGAAGGAATCGTTAGAATTGAAAGTTGCGTGAATAAGTTTCTACAGGAAGTTGCAAAGATGGAAAAATGTTGGGAACATTTCTTTCGGAGGGACACTTGGAAATCAGTGATATTCGACATTTATAACCTGTCACGGGGTATGATAGAAATATTGACACTGATTTCAAAGTGTCATTTAAACGAGGAATAATTCGGAAATACATATTTTTTCAGCAAAGCACAGGGCCCGCACACTGTATGTCTGTTGAATATTTTTCACAGATAAAAACTCAATTAACAATTGTCTATAAAAAAACATAATTTCGTAGTCGTAGTCAATGGTCTAGTCTAAAAAACAAAGTAATTAAATCATTTTAAATTTTTAAAACCCCTTTTAATTTTTCTTCTATAGTCAAACAATTTTGATGTTAAACGATAATAAAGTTGTCAAGGAACACTGAATTGGAAATTTAAAATCTAAATTTTTAACATAATCACTGAATTTCTTCTAAGCACCTTGTAACTACGCTTCATCCTCAATAAATGTTTTTCTAATAGAATTCCAAAAAACACAATTTTCGATTGAAAATTGTAGAAACATCTTCCGTCACTTTTTCCTGTTCTCAAAAATAACGAAATTAGGGGGGATTAAGATCAGATAATGAAACATTTTTAATTATAGCTACTAGGAAAATAAATGAATTTTAGATTGTTTTCCAATGATCTCCATGAAATCTAAACTTTTTATTGTGAAATAGTGTTTCTCTAATTGGTAATAAAAAAGTGATAAGATTTAAATTTTCAAATTATGAGAAAACGATTTTATTATTAAAATAATAATGATAAATTCAGTAGTGCGAATTTTTTTATATTTTCTAATTATTGGAATCGAGAAAAAAACTTTGATCCATGTTAGGCAATTGTTGGTTATCAATAATCTAAATGAAAGCTTGAAAAAATAATCATGAGGCATATGAAATTATTTCATTGAGAATATTTTTGCAGGTAGGTCCCCAAGCAGCTGAAAGGACATATATCGGTAAGTTTTTACATTTTATTACCGCTCTTTCATTTGTCTCCTCTTCTAAAATGACTAGTTTCTTCCAAATGCTTTTTTGGAGATCCTTTGTTGTACAGATACAGACCGTTGAAGTTAAAAATAACTTCTAGAGTATGTTTCAGAGTGTGGGGATGTACACATGGACACGTTAATAGGTTATTATGCAGAATGTGGACTGTGCTATGTCCCAAACTGATAAATTCGAAAAAGAATCAAATCGCTCTAATAATTATAGTATTTTATTTCTTTTGATCATGTGTACACGATATAGAAAAGGTAAATTTTACATGTATTGCACTTTACTAACATGAATTACAAATAAATATGTAGATATAAAAATATATAGATAAAAAATTGAACAAGGACATAGGGAGCTTAAGAGAGGATAGGAGTGAAACTCAGAGCACAGGGAGACGAAAAGAAAATCAGGAGATTTACTTCGTTATTCTAGTGATTGGTCATTTAAAAATTTCTTCCACTGTATAGTATGCTTTGGATATCAGTAATTCTTTCAATTTTATTTTGAAGAGTCTAATTTCCAGATTCCTTAAGCTTGATGGTAGTTTGTTAAATAATTTAATACCCATGTCAGTATTTTTTACTAGTATATACCTACCGAAATACTATATACTATTTCTAAAAGTCATCAAAATTAAAGGAGATTTAGAAGATTTTGAGAATGGGGGCAGATATAGTCCCCGAAACGTCAATCAAAAACTATATAGTGAAGTATCTTTTGAATTTTTAAAAAAATTTTTTGATAGGCAAATTCCGAAAACGACAAGTTATTGACTAATTGAATCATTTTTCTATAGGAAATATAATTTGGTGAACGCAATAACTTATCGGGGTGAACTAACTAGTTTGCCCTTTCTACACTTGTATAGATTTTCCTGATTATATGTTCATTTTCAGACTGTAGCAGGTTATCCAAAAAACATGTAAAGAAACATTCATTACGTGTTTTGTATTAACCAGTTTGCTCATGATGGCACAAATTTTGATCTCTAACAGTTCATCTACCATCATCTATTCGTTGAGTATGGTACCCTTCTTACAGGTTCTCTGTATTACGTGTTTGCATTCGCCTGAGCTATTTCTGAGCATACCCTTGTAGGTATACAACTCTACTTACAGATCATCTGAAACGTGTGTTGTCAATACGATGGTCTAGGCGAAGACAACTCCATTGTAAATTGTTCTACCGTATTTAGGTTCACGAATGAATGATGATCATATTTCAGTCAAATTCGACTGAAATATGAAAAAAGTCAACTAAAACTAAACGAACTGAAGTGAAAAAATGATTTATACTCATCAAATTAATTACTATCAGGTACGTAAATGACTAGGTTTTATGTAAGCATCGGTGGTTCAGTGGTAGAATGCTCGCCTGCCACGCGGGCGGCCCGGGTTCGATTCCCGGCCGATGCAATTTTTTTAAAATTATTTTACAGAATTATATTAATAATAATAAACTTTATTCAAAGTAAAAAATACCAATACAGAAAAGTGACTACATTGGTGAACAAAGTGATTTAAGGATAAGTGCAGGAGCACTTGTTTCCCATAAGTATTGATAGATATCTATAACATAAAAATTTGAAAAATTTAAGAATGTATAAGTGTAAAACTAGAAAAATATTATATATGAATTATGTATAAATTGCGTCTTTCAAGTTAATTGGAGATTTGGTTTAGCGGGAAAAAGGACAATAAAAGTGGTCCAAATTTAAAAAAATAGCCGACGTTTCGAAGTTTATTTATCGTCTTCTTCAGGGCTTCAAGGTCTGCACAGCATCAGTCCCATACGTATTTCCAATGAAGTGAAAACATCCTGGATTTTCGACCATTATGTAGAAATTGCGTCCTTCAAGTTAATTGGAGATTTGGTTTAGCGGGAACAAGGACAATAAAAGTGTCCAAATTTTAAAATTAATTTTTTACTTCATTGGAAATACGTATGGGACTGATGCTGTACAGACCTTGAAGCCCTGAAGAAGACGATAAATAAACGTCGAAACGACGGCAATTTCATTGAATTTGGACCACTTTTATTGTTCTTGTTCCCGCTAAACCAAATCTCCAATTATACAGTGCTAGTCAAAAGTCCCCTCCCCCCCTCGTATCTTTTGAACGGGTATACTTATAATAATGAAATTTGGAGGGTGGAAATAAACGGATGTAGGTTTCTCAACTGGTCATAACAGGTGACGCAATAGTCATAAATGACGTCACAAGGCCACTGTGACCAATAATTTTAAATGGGACCCTATGGCAAGTGACAGCTCGTTTGAAAGGTATTGAAAATACCTATTCAGTCATACCAATTTTGTTTGGGTTTCAGCTGATTTTGATTGATAAATTGAAGAAATACGAAAATTATAGTTTCGCATTTAATTAATAAAGATTTAAGAACCAGTTCTTATAATAAGTGTTCAAAATGTGCTCCATCTACTTCCTGGCAGTAATGCATCCTATTGCTAAACTCTTATCGTACTCGTCCCAGTGTGTCAGCGGAAATTGCCCTACATTCTTCAACAATTCGTTGTTTCAGAATGGCAATACTGTCAGGTGCTGTAGCGTAAACCTTAGATTTCAAGTACCCCCATAGAAAAAAATCTAATGGTGTAAGGTCCGGTGACCGAGCTGGCCATTCGATCGAACCTCGTCGTCCAATCCATCTACTACGATATTCTTCATCTAGGTAACGTCTTACTGCACCGTAATAGTGTGCAGGAGCACCATCTTGTTGAAACGTTATTTCCAAGTTGTCGAATTCATCTGGATTATCTTCTAGAATTTCAAGAATTAACGCCTCAATATCATTTTGTAACATCTCCAGATACAATTCACCGGTTAAGTTAGCATTGAGAAAAAGAGGCCCAACTATGTGGTTTCCCAAAATACCTGCCCAAACATTTACTTTTTCTGGAAATTGAGTATGTTTTTCACGAAAGATGTGAGGATTTGTGTCACTCCAATACCTCACATTTTGAGTGTTAACATTTCCATTGAGAAAGAAAGTACTTTCGTCACTAAAACAAATTGTCTGTATGTAGCCTGGTTGTTGGTTCATTTTATTGGACATAGTTTCACAGAATTCTAGTCTTCGGTCGGGGTCATCATCTGAAAGTTGGTGCACCATTTTTAATTTGTATGGATGAAATTTGTTTTAGCCAACACCCTATGTACTGTCCTTTGACTGACTTCACAGATAGACGCAACTTGGGCTGTGGAAGAAGTAGGGTTTACTACCATTTCTCCAATTATGTCAATTTTTTGTCATCACTAATTGTTGGTCGACCAGATCGTTTGGCATCTTGAACACTACCTGATGCTTCAAACTTCCGAAGAAGCTCCCTCAAATAAACCCTCGATATAGGGCGATCGAGTACCTCTCATTAAACAGTCGTTCCGCTGCATGGAAATTGTTTCTACATTCACCAATTATTAAGATAGCTGCTACTTTGTCGGCTACAGTACGTACCATTTTGCCTATGTAAACACTTAAACGTCTCGTTAAACAATAGCTTAGGTAAATTTTCAAGGTATAAACACTTTTGACAAGTAGAGAATTCAAAAACGTCAACCTTTTTGACAATTAACCAGAGGCGTACTTTAAAATCTTTATTAATTAAATGCGAAACTATAATTTTCGTATTTCTTCAATTTATCAATCAAAATCAGCCGAAACCCAAACAAAATTGGTATGACTGAATAGGTATTTTCAATACCTTTCAAACGCGAGCTGTCACTTGCCATAGGGTCCCATTTAAAATTATTGGTCACAGTGGCCTTGTGACGTCATTTATGACTATTGCGTCACCTGTTATGACCAGTTGAGAAGCCTACATCCGTTTATTTCCACCCTCCAAATTTCATTATTATAAGTATACCCGTTCAAAAGATACGAGGGGGGGAGGGGACTTTTGACTAGCACTGTATATTAAGTCAGTCGAATTACCATAATGGATACACAATTCAAATGAATACATCAAAGTACGATAGAATAGTAATAATAAAATAATAATAATAATATATAATAATAAAATAATGGTTATATTTCATCAGGGTTCAAGGAGTTGGGAGAACAATTTTATTACATTTTCATTTATATTTTTCTTTATCTCTCTTTTGAAATTTCGTTTATTTTTACATTTATTCATTTCTTCAGGCAGCGTATTATAAATTTTTATTGCAATATAAGAGTAGGCTCTTGGGGTTTTGGATTTTGTAACATGCGGGAGGATGTATTTGTTACAGTTTTGGGTGTGGTATTCATGATTAGGGATAACAGATTTTTGTTTTTGGATGTGGTACTTCATATTCACACAAAGGTAAAATAATTGCCTGATATCCATTATTTTTAGTTCTTTATAGAGGCTATTGGAACTATATTTTTATATAAACATTTTCTACATATGGAGATCTGAATCAATGTTCATTCCTTATATTCAACGCAGCCACTATTAGGCATTTATTTATTAAGTAGACCCTTTCAATATCTGGAAAATGCACAAAGACTTCACTATTTGCTTGTTACTTAAAAAAATATACGCGTCGAATTGAGAATCTCCTAATTTTTTTTCGTCTGTTAAAAAGAAAAGAACTTCACCTGATGAAGCAATTATATGACGAAACATCAGTTTATGGTACATAAGTAACCAGTAATAGTAGCATAAAAACATACATAACAAATTGAGTGAACATAATATAGTAAAGTGGTTTCATACTTTACAAATATGTGGATTTTTCAGTATTAAATATAAATAAGTGCAATCATTTGCGCATTTCACACATATGCTGTTTTCTGCCGACTTATCAGATCTATCTACTATTGCTCAAGTCTCAAGTCACTATTTTTTTCATAGACATTCTCACGATCTGTATAATACAACCTGAATGCCGATATTGCCGCCAAAGAAATTACTTCACTATTACTTTCATATAGGATTATTGTTTATTGGGGATTATCCGATTGGTGTACTGTTCCTAGCAGATCAGTAGCGGACTCTTTGGTTTTCGTCACGGGATATTTAATGATGTGCTTCCAGCTGTTGAAAATGTTCTGTAATAGATACAGTAGCGTATCTAGGAATTCTGCTGGGGGAGGGGGAGGGGTAATGTAGTAAGTTTTTTTTTCGTTCAAATTCAAACAAAAATACAAAAAGGTTATAAAATATATAGACATATAGTCTATAAGTAGGTACAAAAACAAAGATTTCTTTCGTTGAGATAAAAATAAAAATCACAAAATGAAATCCAGTGTCCTGTGTTTCTTATTTGCAAACATATCAGTAACATTTAAAACATCTATTTGCACATCACTATGATGATGATCAAAATGGCGGAATCGAAAAATAACTTGGCTGTGAACAATGAAGTAAAACCTTGTAGAAGGTGTCAAAAAATTGCCCAAAGTGGTTTGAAATGTGTCACATGTGGCACTCTGTCACATATCGGTTGTTTGAAGTTATTAAAAGGTGTTAAATACTTGGTCAGCAACAGTGTGGTGTGCTGTGACGAGTTCCAAACCAACATGGAAGATGAACCTGACAAATTCTTTAATAGTGCCAGTGATCTGATAATTGAAGACGCGAAAACAATGGAAATAAGGTATTTAAAAACAATTATGGAGAAAAATGATTTGTTAATAATTAATCAACAATTGACTATATCTTCCCTACAAGAACAAATAAAATTAATGCAAATATCGAATAAAAACCAACCAATGCCATCTACCTCCAAAAGGAGGAACAATCTGAAGGCCGATAATACAGTTCCCATCAATAGTGACACAGCTATAGAACGGAACCGAAATCACCTGAGACATATCGTTTCTGGCACAGAAAAAACACAAACAACAGACTTATTTTCTGACGCAGCAAAAAAAGATATGTTAAGAAGTGACCAAGATAAGGACCAAGTAAAAACAATAGAACCCAAACAAGGGAAATCCCAATTGATAAAAACGGCCGACGTCGCAGCCAGCATTTTACAAGAACAATCCAAATTAAAAATGAATCATCTCATTCACTTAGCAGAAGTCCCATCAACAGCGGGGGAGGAGGATATGGATTCACGAAATCGGGAAGACTGGAGAACAGTCTTGCCTAGAAGAAACAGGAATAAAAGTAAAAAAGGACAAATGATCATTGGTGATAATAAGGATAGCGAATTAGTTAAAGCTGTACCAAAATTTGTTGACTTACATGTTACCAGAATGAAAACCGATACGACCGAAACTTCCCTCTCAAATCTACTGAAGGAAACCTTTCCGGAAGTAATTTGTGAGCAGATTAAATCCATACATCCTTCAATATATTCTTCTTTCAAGGTTAGAATATTAGCAACTAACTTCGAGAAAGCCATGGAACCAAAAATATGGCCTCATGGATCTTATGTGAGCCGTTTTTTATACCGCAGGAAAATAAAAGCGGACGCAATGAATTAAAATCAAGTTCAAACTCCGGTAAATCATATTCAGTTTGCCACATCAATGTTAGGAGCCTAAGGAATAAAACGGACCAGTTAGAACTTTTATTAGAATCACTGAACTTTCCGGACATCATCTGTGTTTCAGAAACATGGTGCAAAAATGATGAAATTTTACTGATAAATGTGAAAGAGTATCAGTTAGCTGACTACTTTTGCAGAGACACCAGTATTGGTGGTGGAGTCGCAATTTTTGTACGAAATAATTATAGTTTTAAGAGTATTAAAACGATGACTTTTTTAAATTCTGAGAAAAATTTTGAATTTGCCGTGTGTGAAGTGAAATTATCAAATATTTCTATTATAGTAAGCTGTATATACCGATCACCTACAGGAATCTTTGATGTATTCACTGAATCACTGACGGAATTGATGACAAAAACATTAGATTCCAAATCTAATGCTTTACATTTTTTTTGTGGGGACTTCAATGTCAAATTTGACGATCCCAATTGTCGAGAAGCAAACTTTTTGGAGAATTTATTTCTATCATTTGGACTTCATAAAACAATTCATGAATATACACGTATTCAAAATAACCATAAATCCACAATTGATAATATTTTCAGCAGTGTAGATCCCAACGCAATCGATGCAGATGTTATTTATAGTGATATTTCAGACCATTTCATGCAGATTATTTCTCTATATTTAGAAATTAAGGAACAAAATGAGCCAATAGTATATAAACGTTTTTTCAACAAACAGGAAAATATAAATAAATTCCAAAATGAACTTTCAAATATCGAATGGCCTTGTATACAGATCAATGACTCTTTTCAAAATAAATTTAACAGTTTTCTTAATACTTTTATGGAAAACTTTCTATACTGTTTTCCTTTAGAAAAATATTCTGCAAAAAAGAATAAGAGGGGGAAACCTTGGTTGTCTCCAGAAATAATTGATGAAGGTCGCTTATTGAGAAATAAATTTAGAGAGTATAAGATCTCCCAAAATGAAAATATTCATCACGAATATAAGAATCGGAAACGAGAACATGCTAAGAGAATTGCTGAATCTAAAAGAGCCTATAACAACAGTTTGTTTATGACATCAAATAATAAATCAAAAACGTCGTGGCAAATAATAAAAATGAAATAAATACAAACAAGGTCGCCAAGCTACCAGAGTTTTTCATTGACGATACGAACAAACAACTTTGCAATCCAAATGAGATTGCTGAAAGTTTTAATAATTTTTCAATTAACTCGATAAAAAAGCTAACGGAAAATATGCCCTTACCTGAAATTTCCAATGCTAGAATAAATGTTCAATCACTTTTTCTAGCACCATACACAGAGGAGGAGGTATATCACATTATAATAGCAGTAACAAAAAAAATTCCTCCGGTTCTGATAATATACCATGCTCTTTATTAAAACATGTGGCAACTTATATCGCTAGTCCTCTTACTCAGCTTATTAATGATTCATTTTCAGAAGGAAGTTTCCCTGATATTTTAAAAATAGCAATCATTCAACCAATTCATAAAAAAGGGGACGTTCACGATATCTCTAATTATAGGGGGGTGGCATTGTTATCAGTATTCTCCAAAGTTTTGAAAAGCATTCTACCAGAGACTGGTGACATTTCTTGATAATAATACATTTTTCAGTCCCTTTCAATTCGGTTTTAGAAGGGAATGTCTACCAATCAAGCAATCATAGCACTGTATAATGAAGTTCTTCAAAACTTAGATAAAAGTAGGTTTGCAGCCTGTCTTTTTTTCGATTTACAGAGAGCATTCGAAGTAATTAACATCGAACTCCTACTTCAAAAGTTGGAA
Organism: Gonioctena quinquepunctata; assembly: GCA_018342105.1. NCBI lineage: Eukaryota > Metazoa > Arthropoda > Insecta > Coleoptera > Chrysomelidae > Gonioctena > Gonioctena quinquepunctata. The sequence goes on from JAFIRS010001104.1 coordinate 47,779, forward strand.
AGCTATGGGATACGAGGAAATGCTTTACAGTGGCTTGAGGGATTTCTATCAAATCGTACGCAACGTGTTAGATTACGACTTAACGATATTTCGTATTACTCTGAAGTAGAAGCGGTAAGCAGCGGCGTCCCTCAGGGGAGTTTGCTGGGGCCTCTGTTATTTATAATTTTTGTAAATGATATAACATACAAAAATATGTCTGGAACTCACATATCGTTATACGCAGATGACACTTCTGTTGCCTGCTCTGGGAATCACTAGCAAATCTGAACAACACATGTACTGAGGCCGCAAATTATATCAATAATTATTGTCAAAAGAACAACCTTATATTGAATCAAAGCAAGACTGAATTAATCATGTTCTCCTTGAAGGATTTAAATAAAAGTTTTATAATAAAATTACATGATGAATCTTTCGAACAAAAGCAAGTAGTAAAATACTTGGGAGTCTTAATAGACTCTAAACTTTCATGGACGTATCAAATCGATAACGTTCTAAAAAGATTAGCGAGACATTGTTTTGTAATCTGGCAACTTCGATCAAGAATTGATCACAATCTCTTGAAATTGTACTATTATTCATACGTTTATTCAACCATGAATAATGGGATTCTAGCCTGGGGCAACAGTTCTAGGTCTAATGAAGTTTTTATTCAACAAAAAAAGATTGTACGTAACATGATGTTCAAACCCAGGACGTTTTCCTGTCGCCAATTGTTTAAACAACTTGAGCTTTTAACGTTCCCTTCTCTCTTCATTTATAATTGCATATTATATATAAAAAATAACCCAGCTATTCTCAACCAGTCTCGTGAAAATATGGTACACAACTTAAGGCAAAACTTCAATATCAATATACCATCCCATCGTTTGTCAACTGTGGCTAACAGTCCGTTGGTTTTGCCGATCAAGTTATACAACCACTTACCCACTAGGCTTAAAATATTATCAAATGTGAACAAATTCAAATATGAAGTTCGAAAACTTTTAGTTAACGGGTCTTTTTATTCGGTTCCGGAATATATGTGTTGTAACCTGGTATAATCACCTACTTATGTACACTTTTATACAATGTCCTTTATATACTTCTTTATACACTGTTTTTTGTCTCTACACTCTGTTTTTTATATACATCAGCATATATTATATTATTATATACTATACTATTATATATTTGTATTCTGTAATGATTGTTTTTCAACAGATTATTTTAAATTGACCTGACAATATCCTATACTTATGTATGTATAAGTCTGATTGGAAATAAAGAAATTGAATTGAATTGAATTGAACATGAAGTAGACCTAATCCAACCATCCGCTACTGTTGCATCGTTGATCGCAGCCAAGTTTTCAATTGCTTCAACGAATAAAAACTTCAAAATATGAAGACACTTTTTTATCAATATGTTAGCGTCACAAGATTTAAAAAGAAAAATAATTTAAAATTTCGAAAAAATGATAGTATCAGCTGAACACTTGAAATAATGTAATTTCGTTGGAAAGTAATGTTTTCATTGAATTTTGATGATGTGAGGCTATTGTTAATCAAGTAATTTTTTTGGAACCGCCTATTTTATTTAAACCTGAATAGCGGTTCACAGAATGACTCCATATTTTTTTTTGCTTCCTGGAGCACATTTGTCATGTGTACTTAATAATATCACGCTATAAAATTGTTTGAAAATTTATTATTTTGGTAATTATAAATTTGTAAAGTTAACACAATATGAGAAATTGAGTAAATATTGTCAACATTTTTTCATTGATTTTTCACATTATTATCAGTTTTATGACTGACAAAGGCATTTTACGTTTAAAAAAATACGCAGTTTTTTTGCATAAATTCTAAGAATTTATTATATTAAAAAAAAAAAAACCTTTTTTTTTTTTTTTTTTTTTTTTTTTTTCCTTTAAAATTAATAATTGGTTATTTTACCTAATAATTTTTTTATATTAATAATGTAATTGTTTATTTACTTAACAATTAATTATAAACAAACTTTGACATTATAATTTTTGTAATCATAATAAACTCTTAACAACCTAATGCAAAAAAAAACAATTTTTGAAAAATTGTCAACTTATTCTTTTGTTTTTAAATATTTTATAAGCGTATTTTTTAAACGTTGTAAAAAGTTGAGAATATTTACTCGATTTCTCATATTCTGTTAACTTTAGAAATTTCTAATTAACATAATAATCAACTTTTAAACAATTCTATAGCGTGATATTATTGAGTAAACATGTTAAATGTGCTCCAGGAAGCAAAACAATTATGGAGTCGTTCTATGAACAATTTGGTTTTTAATTAAATCGACGGTTCCAAAAAAACTTCCTAATTAACAATAGCCTCACATTATCAGGAGTTATGTAAAAAACGAGTATTTTCGATTTTTCACATAACTTCACACAAAAAAGTCCAGAATATTGAGATCAGGTGATCGGGCAGGCCTACGTACAGGACCATTCGTTGTAATTACTCGCTCATTAAATCGGTTCATCAAATAGATCATAACTTGGATGGTATTATGAGGCGAAGCCCCATCTTGTTGAAAATACATCAATTCAGAAACAGCAAATGGCAAGTCCATTAATCCTTCAATATCATTCTGAATACCTTACCTCTCAACTGCCCTTGAAATAAAATTAGTCCAATTATTTTACTATTCATGACTAATTTGTAAATGGGTAATTTTCCTAGTGGAAGCGGTAGAATTCACTTCTACAAATGCTTAAACATTTATTCCCGCCACTTCATCAATGATTAAGTTTCATGGTTGGGAGTTTCTTGTCTGAGTTGTTCCTCCACAACGGGGAAATATTGAAAATATGGATGATGTCTGTTGAGATACCTTTCAGCATACAAAGTTGCTGCGTTTCTCGAATTCTTCTTGCATTCGACATAAATCATTAGCCTGTCCACTATTTCTATCTCTTGTATACATGTTTGTTGAAAAATTTAATGACCTAAAGTACACGTATACGAACTCAATAGGTCTTTGATGAACACTAATTTCTTACTTGTCAAATTGTTTTTTTGTTTCCATAGCACACTTTTGATTTTTCAGTTTTTACAAAAAATGAGAATTCTTTGATGAGAACAAAGCCGTATCTAGAGAAAAATTTCGGGGTGTAGCTAGCCTTTTAAAGATTGATTTTTCAAAAAATTTTTATACTTTCGTTTTGATTGTAAAATTGAAGTTATGAATTTGGTTTGGTCCATTTTTTTATCCACAGCAAACTTGATGAGCGAAATACCCCAATTTTTTGACAAATAATCGCAGAGCCGGATTAAGAGGGGGGCAACCGGGGCTGCAGCCCTGGGGCCTCCACAAGAGAGGGGTCTCCACAATATAAATTTTTAGGTAAAATTTCCTATCAAATACCGAAGGATATGCAAAATTATATATACAAAATCTGACGACGCTAGAGCAGTTCTCCCACTTTTTCCTCTCATTTTTCGTCCATGGTTAATATTATTCTTCGATCTGATGAATCATGTGTATATGCGAGAAACAATCACCAAGTAAAACATCATACTATTATACAAAATATTATATCGTATCGAAATTAGCTGTAAAAACAAGAACAATTGAATTTAAAAAAAAACATTTTTTTTTATAAAATGAAGGATTTTCTGTCGATGTATTCTTCGAATGACACAAGCGATCTAGATACACAATGAAATTCAATAATCATAAGCAAAAGAAAATAATATTTCAATTTATGAATATGATTGCATCAAATTATTTATAAGAGCCCTGTGCGCATTCCATAATAGAACAAAAGTTCAAATTCTGTTGACTATTTTTCTGCCGATTCTACAAACACTTTGCCCGTCTATACCTGTTTTTCCTATTTATTGGCGTTGACAAGTGTCCGCTGAGTGGCGCGCTTGTAACAGAGAAATCCCCGAAATCTGAAAGTGTGAGTCTAAGAGAAGGATGACATTCCGCAACAAATGTAAATACTTCTGAAAAGGACTATCTATCTATCTATCAAATTCTTGAAAACCAAAATTTCAGAGCTACATTCTCAAACATTGAAATTACAGTGATTATTTTTTGACATTGCTAGAAACCAATGGAAACGTTCAATTCAAATAATTCATATAAGTTTTGGCCAATCAATAGTGGGAATATTCTACCTAGAATTTTGTCGCGGGAATAATTTGAGGTATTTTGTTTTTATTGTCTGACAACCTATATTTTTAATTTGACGTATGTCATCAATTCGCATGAAAAATGTGAAATGAATCAAAACCGGTTTAGTACATTATATAATTTTGCAAGGAAATGTGTTTATGATCGTAACATAAAAAAATAATCTAAAGAATACCACACGAGAGTTCGATATATAGAAAATAATTATCTAGATTTCTTTCTCAAACTTGTTGGCAATAGCCACTCGAGCCAGTTGGTCTCTCTTGTCCAACGTGGCAACAAGTTTTCGAAAATCTGTCGAATTATTTTCACTCTCTTGTGATATTACAACTGATAATGTGATAATGTCAATTTGCACTGGACATCGCTCATTTTCCAAAATGAAATAAATAGGCGAATTACGATGAGACAAAGCTGCCTATCAAAGTTATCGCTCTCAGCATTGAGAATGATTTTCTGCGGATGCTGGATTTGACCGAAATCATCAATGATTTTTCGTCGAAAAAAGCTCGCAAGAATCCCTTTGTTTACGCTGTAATTTAATTTATTTCTTGTATTTTATTATACCTACATATGCTCGTGTCGAAATAATTTGATTTATTCCGCAATAAATAAAAAAAAAAACTTGTTTGAAAAATAATTAGGGGCCTCCACTCCTTTGTTGCCCCAGGGCCTCCACAATTTTTAATCCGGCCCTGGATTTTCTATTCGAAACCATCAATGGATTCGTCATGAAAATTAACTTTATACTGTGAAACCTTCCTAACGTTAGGCGCGCGCAGTTCCCAATTTTTAACCGACGAAACCAAAAAGGAGGAAGTTCTCTAGTCGACGCGTATATATTTTTTTTTTATAATTTTTTTTATGTATGATCACGCATAACTTTTTACTGAGATCTTCGATTTGGATGATTCTTTTTTTATCAGATATGGTATACCTCATAGTTGATCATATTCCAATTTGAAATGGAATGATCCACCCCTATGGATAGAAAAATAGAGGATGATTGATTTTTCACTTGTGAACAGTGGCACACATATGTAGTTGACATTGACAGATCCTCCTACATCCGTCACAATAATAATTATATTCTATGAAAGGATGGAATCATATACAAAGTGATGAAATCAACTAACCAGAACTTTCAAAAATAATTTATATTATATAACAATAAATAGTTAAAGTACATAATCATATTATTTAACAGTCAATAGTTGAAGTAAGCTAGGTAAGTAAGTATTTTGGAAGTGATCAAAAATTAAGTAGGTAGTAATTAGTAGATTTCAGCCAACATACCACGCATATCTTTCCATAGAGTAGTCCGATTTCGATGTTTTTTTTTCAATGGATAGGAAGTACTTCAAAATTGGTCCCATCTCAAATTGAAAAAAAATGCCAACCCTAAGGAAGGATATCGATCGTTCACCCTCTGAATTTTGGCCCATTAACGATCGTTCATCCTCTGAATTTTGGTCCATTAACCGTTTCTATCAGGCATAACTTTGTACTGGATTATCCGATTTGGATGATTCTTTTTTAGCCACATAAAATTGAAAAATAATAACTTTAAAAAAAAAATTGAACCGACGAAATACGGAACTGAAAAGTAAAAAATTAAATAAACCTTAGTCTCAATAACTAAGCTCCTAAAGTAATGTAAGTAACTAATTTTGAGTCGGCGCCAAACAAACAAGCAAATGAATTAGATACGGCGTAAAATCATCGCGTTGCGCGGTGAGCTTCTGATAATTTTTTTGAAGTATTTTAATGATCTTCGTTGATTGTTCGTTTGGCGCCGACTCAAAATTAGTTACTTACATTAGTTTAGGAGCTTAGTTATTGAGACTAAGAAGGTTTATTTTATTTTTTACTTTTCAGTTCCGTATTTCGTCGGTTCAATTTTTTGTTAAAAAGTTATTATACTCTCAAGTAAATGCACCAAAAGAAGTATAAGTTTGAAAATCCCATACGTGTACTACAGGATGAATAATAATTATGGGCAATCGCTCGAATAATTGATATCGATTGAGTTTATAGGTAAGTCAATTAATCAACTTGTTTGCTTATTCTAGAGCTTCTTTTCAAGCCGCCTCATTACCGTTAACCTTCAGTTGATAAACCGGTAAAAAAATCGAATGTTTTCTGTAAAGCAGTATGGCAGCAAGCAAGTATCCCGTTGGGACAGACAAATTGTATATCTATTGCGCGTATCTCCAGAATCTCGATACGGGCCATAACTCAAAAGGAGGAAAAGATGATAAAGTGGCGTGATTTCATAGGCACCGCCGCCGCCACTGTATCATTTCGAAGATAAATAGGGTTCGAGTTGCTTCCGTAAAGTTACACGGTACTTTTATACAATTACTACGTATTGCTCGCCTCATACATTCACCAATAACTGTTGCCGTCGTTATAAATTTTACGAGCAGTCTTTTTTCTTTATCATTCTATTAGGAAGGGAAAAAGCGGTCGAGGGATTGTGCTAAATGGATCTTGTAAGGATCTCCGCGATATTTCATTCGAGCGGTAGTAAATCACGGATAAAAAGCTATCTTTCTGTTTGATTTAGCTGTTAGACGTCACGCTTGAATTAATATTTCTGATTTCTCACGATAATCAGTAAATTTCAAGATCGGATCTCGCGGGAATTCAGTAATTTTCCAGTAAGGATGAAGGATTGCTGCCGCTTTGACGTTAATACCTCTAGTATGTTTTGTTGATGTACAGGGCGTTCCAACGAAAACTTGACCTCCCCTGTAAGTCAGAAACGGACGTGCGATAAAAAATTTCAAAGAACACGTCAATTTGTGTTTCTAGGGGGTCCAATTTTGATATGAAATTCATACACGAAATTTCATCCCCTTGCGGTCAGCCCCATATTTCGTGATGCAGAAATAACAGTCCGTAGCGTGATTTGTTTGTTTTCTTCACAACATTGGGACACCGAATACCGAATTGCATTTTTTTTTCTTGAAACCTCATTAGTTAATATGCTTCTACAATTTTCACGCACTACTCCAGGCACCCATTTTTTGTCAAGGTTCTTCACCGAGATTTGGAAGTATTGGAAGTACGCCCGTTTTCCCGATTCTGTGATTGGTCTCTTAGTCTTTGTTCGGATAATTTTACCACAAACATAGCAACAGTTGTTTGGACTTTATTTACACTCTCTTGAAGACATTTTGAAACAAATAAAACGCCTACCAATTATTCGAAGACGACTTTAACGAATGACACACTAGATATCTCGAACAAACGAACAAAACAAAATTGCTTCAAAATGTTTGTGGATATATTTAAAAAACGTGACGTGATAAAACTATGTTTCATATATTTTTGTTTTGAGGGGGTAGACATAAAACGAATTTGATATAATTTATCTTTGGGAAAAACAATAATATTTTTTTGCAATTTCCTTAATTGAATTTTTATATCTACTACAAGCCTATCTGCTTATTTAACATGAAACATCGTGATTATTGAGTATAATCTCCATCTGAAAAAGCTATGTGTCGTGATTGATTTGTTGAAAATATAAACAGGATGTTCATAAAATCAGATGTGGAATCATCTGCGACTGAAAGATAAACTTTTAATCGTGGATTTTTCAATTCACAGAAATATCTTTCTATCAATATTCAATTGAGAATGTTTCCCTTTTCAACATGAATACCCCACAAGAGGTTATCTTGACGATGGAAGATAGTGACTAAAGTTTATCTTTCAGTCGCAGATGATTCCACATCTGATTTTATGAACATCCTGTTTATATTTTCAACAAATCAATCTATCATACCCATGACAGGTTTTAATGTCAGAAAACACTAATTTCAAAGTGTCTCTCCAAAAGAAATGATTCTAACTTTTTCCATCTTTGCAAAGTGAGATTGCTTCTTGAAAATGTGTTTCCCATTTCTTCCGGTCTTCCTGATGATCGTAGAAGCGTGAAATAGATTTTCGTCGACAAAAATGTATTGAAGACCTAGTGAATGCGATGTCTCTCCTGCGTCAATGTTACGAATGATTTCTGGTGAGTACTCTCTTTTGGAAAACATTCTTCTTTGCCTCATTCATCTTTATGAGTTCTTAAATGAGACTGGAATAGAAAATCAAATAACTATCTGAATGAAAATGCAAATTTTCAATTTCAGATTTTTTCTTTTGAGTTATGGCCTTTTCAGAATATATATCAGATGTAGTTCAATGTCCAGCGTGGCTTTAGCCGGGGAAGTAGTTGTTTTCTGTTAGACATTCACAAGAAATAACTTCATTTTAATCGTGGATTTTTCAATTCACAGAAAAATCTTTCTATCAATATTCAATTGAGAATGTTTCCCTTTTCAACTATGTGTCGTGGTTCTGTAAACCCAATTTGGGGTACATAATTCAGTGAAAAGCCTTTTGTATACTTAAATCGCAGGATGATGTTACTTCTTTGGATGTAATATCTTTCTTCAACAACATTCCAGTTGACCTTACAAAAAAAAAATAACAGTGGAATAAAATTTCTGAATGCACCATGTTATGCATAGATATCTTCATCAGAGTTTTTGAATTCTGTAAAGATTCCAGTAATTTCAATTGCAATGGACTTTTTTACAGAGAGATATGTGGTCTAGAGATGGGTAATTGCATGTCACCTATTTGCGTTGATCTCATTTTGTTAGATTTATAACAACAATGCTATGCAATGGTATGTTGACGACATTTTCATATCAATCCCTAAAAAAGTAAACATGAAATTATCTTGTCGTGATCCGGAGTTTCCACTCAAGATTTATATTTACTTTAGAGGAAGAAAATAACAATTCCTTAGCTTCTCTAGGCACCCAAGTCATTCAAACTCCTAACAACGTGTTGAAAGTAGATTGGTATCAAAAATCAACTTTTTCAGAGAGGTTTCCTAACTATTATCCACACCATAATTGTTAACATAGAATAAACATCAATAAAATTTTGAAAACGAGAGCGCTCAAAATTTTAAACCCAGAATACCAGAATCTTAAACAAATAAAAAAAAACTTTTAAAAAACGATTACCCTCCATCACTAATAAAAAAAATCTCCAGGATAACAAATCTTGTACCAAAACTAATCATTCGACAATAAAATATAACAAAATACCGTTTGTGAGAAATCTCCGTTGGTAAGAAATTTTTATCTCTCCAAAAAACAAAAACCTCCACTGATCTACAATCAAACATCGTCTATAAAATCAACTGTAATAACACGCAAATCTGAACACAATAGAGACCCAAAAAAACTTAATGCCCAAAATCCCACTGCTCTAGTAGAACATACTAGAATAAAATAATTAATAAAAATCCTTTTTGAAGACAGGCTTTTTAAATACTCGTCCGATATCCTGGAGCTGCCATCTTCAATTTATGAATTCTGACGAAAAATCAATAATCTTTGACTAAATTCATAATCTCCGACCCCAAAACCCCCGACAAACCAATTTTGCATAGAAACGGTCCATTATCACAAAACTTGTCCACCATCTTGGAGCCGTCATCTTAAATTTATGAATTTTGACAATAAATGCATAATCTCCGACCCCGAAAACCTCCACATACCAATTTTGAATAGAATAGGACCATAATCACAGAGATCGTCTGCCATCTTGACAGCCTTTTAATTTTATGAATTTTGACAATCATAATCTTCAACCCCGAAAACCCTCCACATACCAATTTTGAATAGAATCGAACCATAATTACAAAACTCGACCGCCATCTTGGCCTTTTAATTTGTGAATTTTGAATAAAAATTCATAATCTTCGACCCCGAAAATCTCCACATACCAATTTTGAATAGAATCGGACCATAATCACAGAGTTCGTCCGCCATCTTGTAGCAGCCGTTTTAATTTTATGAATTTTGACAAAAAATCGTAATTTTCAACCCCGAAAACCTCCACATACCAATTTTGAATAGAATCGAAACATAATTACAAAACTCGTCCGCCATCTTGGAACCGCCATTTTGAATTTGTGAATTTTGCATAAAAATTCATAATCTCCGACCCCGAAAATCCCCACATACCAATTTTGAATAGAATCGGACCATAATCACAGAGATCATCGACCATCTTGGAGCCGCCATTTTGTTTTTTCTCTAACAAAGTTGTTTCAGCCTGTTTCTGGAAAACCAATCATTTTTTAAATCATAAAAAAATTTAAGAGGGTTATTTCACCCCTAGACTACGAGAAGAACCCATTTAGCAAATTTTAAATTTCCCCCTGCATATATATTATACCAATAATTGAAACAAGACAATTTCAAATTTCAGTGATCACGCAATGATCAGAAACACATATCTAGGATGTATCCCTGAAGAGGGTTATTTCTCTGGATCCGCAACATAATCGAACTTCAACATAGATAATGTATATTTTATTTCGACCTGGGAGAGCACAACAAAATTAGTAAATATCCTTATTCCTCGTTACTCCTAGGAGAAATTAAATTGATGATGGTCATAAAAAACGAAACGTTCACTGATTTTGAGAAAATAGAGAATTCTATCAGAAATCTTCGAAAACATATACTGATCATATGGTAGAAACATTTCGTGATACCCATAAAATCCAATTACTCTCATTAAAAATGATTAAAATTACATATCATTTTCCTGTTACCTGAATATAGAAAAAATACAAACGGAACATTTTGGTTCTCCCTGTATCCTTTGACAATTTCCCATGTCTTGATTTTATCGTCCTTGTTGGAAAACACTACAATTTCGAATGAAATACCCTTCCTTAAAATATTTGCTAAGGGGAAAATTTTAATTATTGAAAATGTTCTACATTTGCTTTTCTTATTTTCCAAAATAGAATCATCACTGTCAGTTTAGTTCAATGAATACACAATATTCTGTATACATTTGACTATGTAAAATATCCGCATCCCATCGAAGGTGGCTATGAATTCCAAATTCCAAGTAGGCATCTTAATTCCAAAGTAAAAGTTACTTGCTGGAAAAGATGCTCGACAAAAGACGCGTTTATTTCTCGTGCTCAAGTTGTTTAGTGAATTATTTTGTGGGTGAGAAGTGAAGTGATCATCCAACTATGTACGATGAATCTGAAAGCAGTTATGTCGACAGGTGAGTAGTTTTTCTATTTCAAATTTTACTGAGTTTTCAAAGCGCATTTTGTAACACTTTAGTGCTGACCTAATTAACTGTAATACAGAAATCATCATAATATAAAGATTAAAATGATATTGTTCCATATCAGTTTTTCTATAGCTGTGTTCTTCAATTAAGAGATTAACTTCACTCGATTTCCAAACCTAATTTTTGTATGATAATAGATAACCTAAAAGTGGAGCACATGTCGGAAGAGTCCATTTGTAGTTTCTGAAGGGTAGACTGCAGACATTATATTCAATGCAGGGGATGCAACAATTTTGACATTATAAAACCCTTATTACACTATGCCTTTTTTGTTCCTATTTTCATTATTTGTTGGCAAAATTTCCCCAAATGACTGGCACGATTCCATTCCATTCATGTATTGGTCTTTGCTTCCAAATCGGCGCATTTGGCCATTGCTTCCCAAGGATTGCAATTTTGTCTGATCGTTGATCATATTGCAACCCACTATTATATATTTGCTTCGATTTTCCGGTTTGTCTATTCGTGTGCTTTTCTTTCACATATATATTTTCTTCATATATATCCTCTGATTTGATCGGTGTGCTCAAAGGGTATTAGTATTTTGGACAAATAGCACAAACAGAGTTTGGGTTTTTGGATTATAGTAAGGAATCTTGGAATTTTTAGATTATAGTGAGGAATCTCTCTATTAGGGTTGTAGAGTAAAGAAATAGAGTATATGTTGAATTTTTTTTTTAATCCTCAACCTATTATCTTCTAGGAACTTTATTATATCCCTTACTATTTCCATATTTAGTGGAGCTGATACTCCTCTTTTTGTGAATTTATAATATAGATCTGTTGTAGAGACAGCATTGATTGGGCACTCCAAAAAAATGTGATTAATAGATCCTATTTTTCCACACTCACAATTAGGTGTGTCACTTATTCCTATTCGGAATAAATGATCTTTGCACATGCAATGTCCTGTTTTAAGTCGAATTATTGTAGTGAGTATTCGATACATATAGGGGTTTTTACTGTACCACACTTCTCTTGGATATTCTACATGTATTTTTGCGTATTTTTGTCCCTTTAGTTGAATATTTTGTTTCCATTTATTATAAAATTTATTTTTGATTTTCTCTCTTATAACCGGTGAAAAATTATCCTTATTCTGTTTTATTTTCAGAGGAACGTTGAGTATCGCACCGACCTTAGCTAGTTTGTCTGCCTGTTCATTCTGAATTCAACCTCATTTATATTTGCTAAGTAGTCCATTTTTGTTTTATATTGTGCGATATATGACCACTTTCAGCTGTATATTTTATCCTATGAATTTTATCCAAAGCGCTTTTAGAATCAGAGAATATAATGTTTTTACACGCTTTATTATTAGCTTCACTTGTATGTTTGTTTGTTTGTTTGTAACCGACTCCTTTGGGCGCGATTTGGACCCACTTCCAGACGTCCGAATGATTTGAAATTTGGCAGGTGTACATAATTCCGGTGACAATGCATTAAGAAATGTTTGTGTAAAAAAAAAAAATGGCGGCTCCAATATGGCGGACGAGTTTTGTGATTATGGCCCGATTCGCTTCAAAATTGGTATCTGAGGGTTTTCGTGGTCGGAAATTATGATTCTTTTGTCAAAATTGAAAAATTCAAGATGGCGGCTCCAAAATGGTGGACGAGTTTTGTGATTATGGTCCGATTCTATTCAAAATTGGTATGTGGGGGTTTTTGGAGTCGAATATTATGGTTCTTTCGTGAAAATTGAAAATTCAAGATGGCAGCTCCAAAATGGTGGAGTTTTTTCGATTAAAATTAATGGGGCCCAATATATTGACAACGTTAAAATCTTTGAATGACCTCAAATCGAGATTTGACTATTTGTACACATTAATAATTTGGAAAATAATTACAGTTACTAATAGTAATCACGGAATCAATAGTAGATTAGAATAAATAATAGTTCAAAAAAAAATTAAAAAACACGCTTTTATAAATAAACCAAATTAAAAAGTAGAAAATAAACAATAGTTTAAAAAAACTAAAAAATACGCTTTTATAGAAAACCAAACTAAAAAAATAGAAAATAATTTTTAATAAATTTAAATTAAGAATAATGTAAAAAATTTTAATAAATATAAATTATTACTAATGTAAATAAGAAAACAATATATTTTATTTAAAAAAAAACGTGGGGTGCTTAATCTGAATCTTAAAAAGCACCCCACGCTTGTTTTAAAATAAAATAAATTGTTTTCTTACTTACATTATTATTAATTTATATTTATTAAATTTTTTTACACTATTCTTAATTGAAATTCATTAAAATTTATTTTCAATTTTTTTAGTTTGGTTTTCTATAGAAGCGTGTTTTTTAGTTTTTTAAACTATTATTTATTTATTTTTTAGTTCGGTTTTTTATAAAAAGCGAGTTTTTTAGTTTTATTAAACTATTATTTATTTTTTTGTTTTTCTCCAGACATGTTCTCATCCCCTCATGTATAGCTATGAGCTCCGCATCTCATAAAATGACTGGCACTATTACACCATGCATTTTTTAATGATAATGTAACGAACCTAGGCCGGACCTGTCGCCTCCCGCGTCGCCATCGACAGCGATGAGATCATCCCCGGAGATATTCGAGAACCATCCAGTCGTTCTTCCGCGTAATGCAACGGTCAATATTGGAAACAATTGGAACATGCCGTCGTCAACTGGAAGAATTCGAAACATCGAGAATGCTGTATCGGAGATAAATAGACAGCCCTCAAGAGGGAGAAAACAGTCTGAACGAGCCCATACGATCGAGCTATTCAGTAGCGTAGTAATATAAATTAAGTTGTAGATTAAGTGTTAAATAAATTAGTTAAACCAAGTTAAGTTTATTTACGTTACTATTGGTGTCGGAAGTGAGATTTTGAAAATAAACAAGTGATCGTGGAGTGGATAGTCAGAAAAATAAATTGATAGACCTTTTTGTACGCCCAAAATAGACAGTGGCCCGGTTTTCGCGAAGTGGACAATTGTGCGTGGGAATATAAACTGATACACTGTTCGCGTGAAACAGAAAATAGACAGTGGCCCGGTTTTCGCGAAGTGGATAATTGTGCGTGGGAATATAAACTGATACACTCTTCGCGTGAAACAGACAATAGACTGGTGGCCCGTGGAAAAGAATTCGCGAAGTGAATTTTTAACAAACTGATGAACTTTTTCGTGTGAAACAGACTGATACCTCGTCAAAGACAAAATGTGTTCAAGAAAAGTGCGCCTTGCGGACTTGAAGGTAGCGGAATTGAAACAGGAATTGGAGGAAAGGGAACTGGAAACAACGGGTAAAAAGCAAGTACTCCAGGAAAGACTTGCAGAAGGACTTATACAAGAAGGTGAGGACCTCGAAACATTTTTATTCGAAGTTCCCGGAGGTGATTTGAGTTTGGTAATGAATAAACTCGAAGAAACTACTAAATCCGTGAAAGAAGAACTGCAACAAAATTCGAGGACTTTGGAAGAAAATTCTAGAAATCTGGAAGAGAAGCTTCTAGAAAATTCAAGAAGCCTGGAAGAGAAGTTCCTGGAAAACACAGAAGGCCTAAAAAAAGAATTGTGTGGTGTGGCTAATTTCCTAGAAGAAAGAATGGGAACCGTTGAGACAGAGATAGATAAAATTAGGGAGCAAATGAACACGGAGGTAGATAAAATCAAAGATGGGGTCGAGGCAGAGATGGACAAGATGAAGGAAATAATCAGCGATGGAATCAAAGACGGAATCGAGGCAGAAATGGACAAAATAAAGGAAACGATCAGTAAGCTGGAAAAACGAATTAATAGTGCGCCCTCCACAGAGATGGTTAACGAAAATGCAATGCTGGACTTGAGTTTGAACTTGGATAAAGTTCAAGAGGGTATAAAAGATGTCAAGGTCATTTCTGAAATAGGGAAGCTTTCCATGAAGCCGCCTCAATTCGACGGAAAAACTCCATGGGAAAATTACCGCCGACAGTTTGAAGCAGCGGCCAAAGCAAATGGATGGAATGCAGGGGAAAGAGCTGTAGCACTAACACTTGCATTACGTGGAGAAGCGACGAATATTCTACAAACTCTTACCGCCCAAGAACAGGAGGACTATGATCAGCTGATTAAACATCTAGAATTACGATATGGCCAGGCCCATTTGGAACACGTATACCACTCCCAACTGAAAAATCTCTGCCAGAAATCGGGCGAATCCTTACAAGAATTCGAAGCTGACATTGCACGCTTGGTTCGTCTCGCATATCCAGCCACACCGGAAAATGTAATGGAGCGATTAGCGGTTCAGGCATTCTTGGATGGACTCCGTGACCAAGAAACCAGACAAGCGTTGACACTAGCTCGTCCAACACATCTCATAGACGCACTGGCACGCGCTTTGGAATTTGAGGCAGCAAAGCAATCCTGCAAAAACCAAAGTAAAGTTCGAAGTATTGAAGAAGACTCACAGGAGCCTGCTAACTTGGAAGCTGCCATAAGAAAAGTGATGAAGGAAGTGTTGCCTGAGAGAAGACAGATAAGATGCCGGAATTGTGGCAAAATTGGACATGTGCGTAGCGAATGTCCAACATTCATCGACTCCGATGCAGGAAAACTAAAAAAGGTCGACGAGAAGGGGCAATCGTCGGCATGTGTCCGGCAAGCCCCGGTTAACAACGCATATGTCGCTATCCTTCAACGACAGAACAAAGGTGTCTTCGTAGACGGTCTCATCAATAACGAGCCTTGCACCATGCTGCTAGATACAGGTGCGACTAGGACAATTCTCGGGCCTTCCTTTGCCAGAACACCGGAACGGATTGAACCGACAACTTGGAAGCTACGCACAGCAACAGGGGAGCCAGCTACTGTATATGGCGAGCTACCGATTGAAATAATTTTGGGCAGCACTAAAGTGAAACATGAGGCACTTGTAGCGGACATCGAAGACGATGCAATCATCGGAATGGACATCATGAATTCCAGAGGGTTTAAATTGATTTCAAAGACGGCGTCCTACGTGTCAACGGAGAAGAGCTGGTGCTTCATGGGAGAAGTGAGGGTTGATCCGTGTGTTGTTGGCTGAAGATGTAAGCGTACCTGAGAGGGCTGAAACCATTCTGGAGGCTCGCCTGGACGGGAGTACGAGCAGTGGAAACGTGGTGATGTTCGAGCCCAAACTTCATGATGAGAAAATTGGACGAGGGATTGCACTAGGGAAGACCTTGTTGCGTGCTGACAAATTTGTGCCCGTAAGGGTCATGAATGTCAATTATTTTCCAGTGACCTTGAAGAAAGGAACAATATTGGGGCACTGCTCGTCAGTTTCCTCAGTGATCCGGAGTGTACGAGGTACGATTAGCCAACCCAACAACTTGCCCACAGAACTAGAAAAATTAGTTGCCATCTCTTCCAAAGATATAAAACCAGCTCAACAGCCCAAACTAAGAGATTTAGTTAAGAAGTACCAAGACATCTTCGATACCGGACAAGGAAAAGGAGGTCGAACTAATGTGGTCCAGCACAAGATTGATACTGGGGGTGCCCGACCGATCCGGCAATCAGCAAGAAGACTTCCTCTTGCCAAGAAGGAAGAGGCTGACAAAATAGTCAGCGATATGGGAAAAGAAGGAGTTATCGAACCATCTGACAGTCCCTGGTCCTCTCCAGTCGTACTGGTGAAGAAAAAGGATGGATCGACACGCTTTTGTGTAGACTATCGCCAACTCAATAATGTCACCAAGAAGGACAGTTACCCTCTCCCGAGAATAGATGACACCCTAGACACGTTGGCTGGTTCCACGATTTTCTCAACCCTTGATCTGAAGAGTGGATACTGGCAAGTGGAACTTGCTCAGGAAGATCGAGAAAAGACTGCTTTTACCATCGGCTCAGGATTGTGGCAGTTCACCGTTATGCCATTCGGGCTCTGTAATGCTCCCGCCACATTCGAAAGATTGATGGAGACAGTGCTGAAGGGACTCTCATGGAACACGTGTCTAGTGTATCTCGACGACATAATTGTGGTCGGCAGATCGTTCGAGGACCACGTGAAAAACTTGGAGGAAGTATTCCTGCGACTGAGGAACTCCGGATTGAAGCTGAGCCCTAAGAAATGCCATCTGTTCCAAAAAGAAGTACGCTACCTCGGCCACGTTGTCTCTGGGGAAGGAGTAGCAGTGGATGACCAGAAGGTCAAAGCTGTTAAGGATTGGCCCATCCCAAAAGACATTCACCAACTTCGAAGTTTCCTTGGTTTATGCACATACTATCGCCGATATGTGCTGGGATTCGCCAACATCGCTAAACCACTGACCAGGCTCACGGAGGGCCAAACAAAGTTCCAGTGGTCCGAAGAGTGTCAAGACTCATTCAGGAAGCTGAAAGGAGCTTTGATCAACGCACCTGTACTGAGCTATCCCCTACCCAAAGGGAAATTCATTTTGGATACGGACGCCAGCAACGTGGGACTCGGAGCTGTCCTATCTCAGATCCAGGAGGGACAGGAGAAGGTCATTGGTTATTTCAGCAAGACGCTTAGCAAACCAGAGCGCAATTACTGTGTCACCAGGCGAGAGCTGTTAGCTGTTGTAAAAGGAGTGGAGCACTTCTACAAGTACGTGTATGGAAGAAGATTCCTGTTGAGAACTGACCATGCAGCTCGCAAATGGCTCTTACAGTTCAAAAATCCTGAGGGTCAAGTAGCACGTTGGATCGAGAGATCCAAGAATTGATTTCGAGATCGAACATCGAGCCGGAACTAGTCATAAGAATGCAGATGCCTTGTCGCGAAGACCATGTCCAGATGATTGCTCACATTGCCGACGAGCAGAAGAGAAAGAAGCAACACTTTGTAGAACCGCGGCAATGGATGACAACTGGAATGACAGCAAGATCCAGAAAGACCAAGAGAAAGACCCCGACCTTGGCTTAGTTGTCAGCTGGAAGAAGGGCAATCGAAGACCATCATGGCAGGAAGTTGCAGGTTACTCGCCGGCTGTTAAGTCCTATTGGGCACAATGGAACTCTTTATTCTGGACAATGGGCCCAGGAAAACCTGGAGCGCCGGAGGACATCTGGGAGTCCTGAAACGTGTGTTGGAGGCCGATATTGGTGGGGAAGACAGACGCCAAATAATTGTTCCCAGGAACAGAAGAGAGGAAGTGCTGCGGGAAATCCATGATGGAGTCGCCGGAGGACATCTGGGAGTGACGAAGACCCTGCAGAAAGTGAGGCAACGGTTTTACTGGGCCAATTGTCAAGCTGACGTCCAGGACTGGTGCAGAAAGTGCGCTGTATGCGCTGCTAGCAACGGACCTCGAATACGACCCAAGGCCCCGATGCGTCAGTACAACGTAGGCAGCCCGTTCGAGAGAATCGCCATTGACATCGCCGGCCCGTTTCCCGTATCCGACCACGGGAATAAATACATCCTTGTGGCAATGGACTACTTCAGTAAGTGGGCGGAAGCCTATGCCCCGCCCAACCAGGAAGCCATCACCGTCGCCGACGTCTTGGTGAAAGAATGGATATGTCGATTCGGTATTCCAATGGAGCTGCACTCGGATCAAGGCAGAAATTTCGAATCCAACCTTTTCCAAGAAATATGTCTACTGCTGAACATCCGCAAGACAAGAACCACGGCCCTACATCCGCAGTCCGATGGAATGGTGGAACGGATGAACAGGACGATCAACCGCCACTTGTCCAAGGTTGTCTCTGACCATCAAAGAGACTGGGACCAGTATCTTCATTTGTTCCTGATGGCCTATCGATCCGCAGTACACGAGTCAACCGGTCAAACTCCTGCTAGTATTATAATGGGCCGAGAACTGCTACTGCCTTGTGACCTGAAGTTTGGGATACCGCCAGGACAAGACACTGCGGAAGAGGACTACGTCAGCAAACTTCGGCAGAGAATGGACGACATCCACGAACGAGTCCGGTTGAACATCCAGAGTGCCAGCGATAAAATGAAGAAGACCTATGACATCAAGGCCGACGCTGGAGGATTTAAGGTTGATGACCTGGTTTGGCTGTACAACCCCAAACGTCGTCGTGGACTATCACCAAAGTTGCGGAACTCGTGGGAAGGCCCGTATAAAATCGTGAAAAGGATAAACGACCTTGTGTACCGAATCCATAAGCCACCCCGAGGGAAACCAAGGGTCGTCCATTTCAACAGGTTGGCCCCTTACGCTGGAAACCATGACCAAGTTCGCACCCTCAAGCCACCGGAGGATGATATGACGTTCGAGAAGTTTATGTCCTTGTATTCAAACGGGCAGAAAGTTCTACATGGGGTTACTAGAGAGGAGTCACGAGACCTTTCGAGGTGCCTGCTGACTACGCACTAGCGCACTGTGTGGCAGAAGATCTTCGAATGTCCAGGGGCATCGCCGTAGTGTTCTCCAAGAAATTTGGTCAACTCCAAACACTGCGGGAGCAGAATCCAGAAGTTGGTGGGGTGCTACAGTTGAAGAAAGGCCAGAGAAACATCTACTACCTAGTCACCAAGAGGCATTCCCAAGATAAACCGTCTTATGAAGATGTCTGGAAGAGTCTCACCAAACTAAGAGATATTATGGTGGACCAGAATCTGGTGGATCTAGCAATTCCAAAATTATCCTGTGGTATTGATGGGTTGGACTGGAGAGTCATAAGAAGTATGCTGGAGGCGATATTCAGATCCAGCGGCGTCAAGATTTTGGTTTGCTGTAACCCTCTTCCACGACCGATCATGAAGACCGTGGAGTGTTACTTCCATCGAACTTCACGGTGCAGATATGGGGAGTCATGCAGATATCGTCACACTCAAGGATGAAATTTCGGGACGAAATGTCTTTAAGAAGGGGGCAATGTAACGAACCTAGGCCGGACCTGTCGCCTCCCGCGTCGCCATCGACAGCGATGAGATCATCCCCGGAGATATTCGAGAACCATCCAGTCGTTCTTCCGCGTAATGCAACGGTCAATATTGGAAACAATTGGAACATGCCGTCGCCAACTGGAAGAATTCGAAACATCGAGAATGCTGTATCGGAGATAAATAGACAGCCCTCAAGAGGGAGAAAACAGTCTGAACGAGCCCATACGATCGAGCTATTCAGTAGCGTAGTAATATAAATTAAGTTGTAGATTAAGTGTTAAATAAATTAGTTAAACCAAGTTAAGTTTATTTACGTTACAATAATTTCAGAGTTGCAAACATAAGGAAAATTGACTGTAGTGATTAAGTAATTTAGTATACCTGGATTATTGGTTTCAACTTTTTCCGTACCTGGTACTGGATTTCTTCTTTTTTTCTATCATACTAAACAAAACGAAAACCATGTGATTTATTTCCACAAAGTCCTTGAAATCCCCTCCATTCAGGAGGAAAAATAGGAACCAGTCCTATTTATTTTCATACCTGAAAAAGTCAACAAAATGGTCTCGCACGCATGCGTATTTGTTTTAAATTTCAGCCACCGATAGTCAGGCAGACAAATAGGCACGAAAATGGCATAGTACTTATTGAAAATCGTGAATGATAATAATAATAATAAAAATTTATTCATCAATAACAATAATAATTTGTTCACAAAGGGCTTGCACATGGATAATATATACATATATATATATATATATATATATATATATATATATATATATATAAAAATCGTTATAGAGATAATGGTACAAAAGTGATGGTGAATAAATTAGAATTCGACTTACGAAGCAGAGTATGTCTGCTTGTGTGTAAGGAATACAGTAGTTTCATTAGTTTAGCGTTCCAGTGAGATTGCGCCATAATATATACAGGGTGTTGGTGCATAAGTGCGACAAACTTCAGGGGGTGATTCTGCATGAAAAAATAATGACAGTGCTATACAACTTTTGTCGGCAAATGCTTCGTTTTCCGAGATACGGAATATTAAAGTTTCTCTTAAAAACTGACTATTTATTTATTGCTCTGAAACCGGTCGAGATATGCAAATTAAATTTGGTGAGTTTTAAGAGGTAGTTATTGCGCATTTTTTGACATGCAATTAAGAATTTTATGTTCATCATTGGCGCGCATACGGGTAATGATCTCAACTTTTTTCAAAGAAAAAAATGGTATGTCACTGAGATATTTCAAATTAAAAATCATTTTTCAATTCCTCGTTCAATTTGTGACAAAAAATCTCACTTGCACTATGCAAAAAAATAAACATAACATTTTTAAATATTAAATTATAGACAATTTTCTTCAGTACTTTGTTATATATGGCTGTTTTTGTTATTTTTTTTACTTCCAGGAAAAAAATAAACCAAGGGTCACAAATTGTTTATAACAAATTGTTAATTCAATAAACAATGAAATTTTTTTTTGTTGACCCATAAAGAAAACTTAATTATGATTTTTGAAGAGAAAAAAATTTCTCAATTAGTTGTTTAAACAAACAAAATATAAAAAAAACTATTATAAACAATTAAAAAATGTATTTGAGGTTTTTTTTTCATCATCATTTTGTCTTGTCAATGAAATGGTAAGTGTTTTTTTTTAATATTATACTTTTTGTTAATATTATACTTTCTATTTGTTTATAAAAAAAATCTCAACAAATGACGTAAATATTTTTTTCCTACGGTTATTAATGCCATTGTTAGATGCAAAAACAACTGTATAATAACATTTGTCAACAAAAAATTTTTTAACATATTTTTAATATAATTTTTTTTGTTTATTTACAAAAATTATAACAAACAAAATATAAAACTTCAATGAACATTTATCACGTGATCTTGTTAAGTATGTATATAAGAAGGTTTCCAAGAAGCAAAAAATGTATAGGTCAATTATTTAAACTTTTATGTCGACTTTTGTAAAAACAGAGATTGAATAAAAATTTGTTAATTAACAATCGTATAACTTTTTGAAAAATGGCCATAATTTGTTTTTCCAACGGTGCTTTATTCTTTTGAGTGTTCTGATGACCCCATCATTTTTTCAAATTTTTTAATTTATCTTTATTACTATAAAAAAATTATTTTGTACAATTCCGGAAATCGGGACTTTTTTATTGGAAATTTCCTCCTCTTTGAGGATTATTTTTCAAAAGTTTTCAAATAATAATAGTTTTTGAGTTATAAAAAAACGGAATCTTTTTTTTTCATGTTATTTTGTTAATAACAATTGCAATTTTTTATGTGCTAATAAATGCTCGAGATACATGTTTCTAGACGTCATTCCAAATTGAATGAGCTATCTCACATATTTTTAGGACCGGAACAAGAATTAACCCGTATTTTAACTTGTTAATCAGACTATTGCAAACCTATATATTCACCTGACATGTTGGAGGCATTATCGTAGGATTGTCCTCGATAATTTTCTAGTTTCAAATCCAACTCTGTCAGTTTATCCAAAACAACACGTTCAATACCTTGTCCAGAGTGTTGTTCGATTTTTTAAAACTTCGAAAACGCTCAACCACTTGTCCTTTGTGTAGATAGATATCTTAAAATAAAAGTGAGTTGATCACAGTGGCTAATATCAGGTGTAGAGTCAACTATAATGGAATAGTATTTGGCTGATTTAATTTGATCGATGAATAATCTGATTATTTTTTCATTAATTGTAATTATGAACTCGTCGCATATCTGATGTGATAAGTAGCTAACTGTTCCTTTGGCCTTATTTGCATATTTATGCAAATTTTGCATAAAGGAAGGTCGATACCGAATTCAAAAAAAAAAGGAAAGAGAACATGCGTCAGTTAAAGATTCAAAAGCTTGTCGCTTTTGTATTCGAACTGAAAACTTTGTGCTACAAGCTCTTGAATCTATAATTCACGGAATAACCTACGTCGCACATCCAAAGCTATTATTTTTTACTTTTTAGCGCATTTGAATAGTCTTTATGAAAGTTTTTTTTATTAATTATGTTTTATGTTGAATGATAATGATGAATCACATGTTGTGATTGAATGACGTTTTTGAGTTTTCCGAAACATACCAACGAGCATTATTTTAAAGGACCCCGCAAAATCCTTATGGAAAATGGCTCTCGGCTAAATTCGCTGAAACTCTGCAGAAAGATAGTATTCGGTATGCTGATCAAAAGTCTTAATGGGCACAACCCTCCATTTTCAACCCCAGACCCCCTACAGCCCCCCAAAGCCCCCAAAATACTCTTTCCGGTGTGTTAATGCATAACAGTTTCAATTCATCTTCAAAGCGTTTCCTTTCACTGCCCACTCCTTTCTCCAACCCAACCCTACATTCTACCCTCACCCCCACACCCCACCCAACCCTTCATTAACGCCCCATTACATATTTGAAGGTTAAAATTTAAATTTCTTTCTTTTTTTTATTATCCCCTTGCAAGGTTAAAGATTTTTCAATTGGTTTTATAAAAATCTTTCATGTGTATACTATGTAATAATATATATATATATATATTGATTGGATTTATTAATTTCAATCATTTAAAGAAATAATCTTTAGATACATTTTTTTCTGAATGTAACATGCTATTGAAACAAGCCATAAAATATCATTCGAGAAAGCACAAGTTTTACATTCTGAAAAAAAATTCTCTAAAAGATTATTTCTTGAAATGATTGAAATTAATAAATCCAATCAAAATATGAACAAAAAAACAAATATCAAAAATCTCAGTAGTAGTAGCAGTAATTTCAAATCTTTCAATGTCACTTGAAACGTCAAAGCTATACCACCATTCCGACCAATGTTTTCATATTTTACGTTTTCTTTCTAAAAGTTTAATCATTTTTTTCAATAATTAATTTACATATTTTAGGACCCTGAAGAAGTTTCAAAATTGAAACGAAAGCTTGCCAAAGTATTAAAGAGTTTTTCATATTTCAACACTTTTGCTGACTGAAAATCCCCGTTATTCCCCACTGTTTATATATAGGTATATATATATATATATATATATATATATATATATATATATATATATATATATATATTTTTTTTTCGGGTTGTCGATCAGGTTATCGACGCTCTTTTGCAACTTTTCCTTGGGTGCACGCAACAGTCCTATTGAGGATAGTTGCCAAATATTCTCTTTCTGTGTTTTCGTTGAAGAATCTTCAACCTTGAAAGTGTACAATGGGGCGTTAATGGAGGGTTGTGCGGGGGTGAGGGTAGAATGTAGGATTCGGTTGGAGAAAGGGGTGGGCAGTGAAAGGAAACGCTTTGAAGATGAATTGAAACTGTTATGCATAACACACCGGAAAGTGTACTTTGGGGGCTTTGGGGGGCTGTAGAGGGTCTGGGGTTGAAAATGGAGGGTTGTGCTCATTAAGACTTTTGATCAGCATACCAAATACTATCTTTTTGCAGAGTTTCAGCGAATTTAGCCGAGAGCCATTTTCCATAAGGATTTTGCAGGGTCCTTTGCTACTATGAATATTATTTGTGGAAAATGTATGGGAGAAGCGTTAATACCTTGAAAATAATCTACACTGAGAGAAATAACAGTAACTACAGCTGTAAAATAACACATAATGTGTTATTACATATTCTTAATAAACGGAAAAATAATGATACATGTGAAATACTTGTGGCATGTTATGTCTAAATTCACCTAAGCATTATCCATGTAAAATTTGATAATATTCTATAAACCATGTAATCTGGGACAAACAAATCTTACTTTAAATATTCATAGGTGTCATAATCAGTTGATCGTCGACAAATATTAAATAAGATTTTCAATTTGAGAAATCGAAATGTATCCTGAATTACGGCCAACTGAATCTCGTCTTATCGCCTGTTAGATCTAGCGGGTCTCAATTAATTTTCTATCACGGTACATCTGATAATCTGGTGGGCAGCGTCAACAAAAAAAATGTTTGCCTATTTGTTTGGTTTAATTTCTCAATTAAGTTTTGTTCAATATACAGTCCGATGAATCAAACGGTAATGCCGTGTAATAATCAAGTTGAAGCTATAATTTGCGATTATTAATAATAATAATTTGTTGACCAGATTACGTTCAGAGATATACTGTCCCACTGATTTTTTATAAGCTGATCGATTAAACTACCTATCAAATTATTATAGTGATATAAGTCGTAAATAAGAAAAATTATTCAAATTAAATTTTCCTCTGATGGAAATGGATAAAACAACAATTAACCCGAATATACTTCTCTTTATAGAGTTATAAATATTAATAATGAATGTTTTAATGAAGCGCGTAGATAATAATTTATTCAACATTTAATCTCCTACACCATTACAGCTGACTTGGAATTCCTGAAGAGTTTTAGGAGCATTCCTAGAGTTGGTTCTGATTTAATATTCATAATGTTATTAGTTTACGAGAACGTTGCTTCATCATTAACTGTTTAGAGTGTTGTAATGAAGTAGTTTTTCTTCTTTGATTGTCCCCATCAACAATGGGGCAATTTTCAATTCCACCTCAGATCTTATAGCCCTGAAGAAAAATTATGGAAAAGCCACTAATTCTGCGGAACATTGGGACACATTGGAAAATATGGTCAAGGTCAGAATATAACATAATGTAATACCATATCTCAATTTTTTCAAATGGAAACTAAATTTTTTCTTTTCATTATTAAATTATTTTATGAAAACGAGCCCTATTTCTAATTCACTTTCCTATACCCAAAACCCATAATTTCGGATATATCTACCAACAAATGAATGAAAGTTGTTTACTGTCAGATTTCGTTAATGTATTATTGATTTATGGCGATGTACTAAAGTTTTATTATTAAACATGATTATTCCCATTTTCATGTCAACAAATGTCCAAACATATTGCCTTCAACTCCTAAGAATTTTTCACATCTTCCTATGACGTCTCCTACAGCTCCTCTTATCTAAATTGGTTTTTTACCATCTGTCGATCATGTGGGGGTGCCATATTTTTCTATGGTCGGCTAGCCTAAGCTGTTCCAAATAGTCCGTATCGAGATTTCTCAGGATTCACCTGGTGGTATTTTCAAGTATAAATTACCTATCAAATGATTCAAATCATTATACTAATACAGATACTTTATACTAATACAAATACTTCAACTGACATTCAAATTGTTATCATAAAATTGGAGCATCACTATGGCATTGTTTCTAATAACACAGGAATAATTGAAATTACAACGGTCTTGAAATTGACATTTCCGAACAGTATGTGGATTTCTATCGCTCCAGTAGTGACCGGTGTGAAGTTAGCCACATCCACTCTAAGAAAAAAGTTAGATCAATACATTTTCTGCTTTTACCAAAGGAATAACGCGAAAAAAAGTGATCAAGCTATTCCATCACAATAATATCACCTCACCCCTTTACTAAACCCCTTTCACCGTTTATCAGGCCTTTAGGAAGGGGGATAGTTTCTGAAAAATAATTAAATAACTTTCCTAAATGAAAGAGTACCGCATTCTGCTTTTAGGATGTGTTTCATGAAGGAAAAATAAATCGAATGACATCCCCCATATAATTTGTCAGCCTTTCAGAGGGTGGTAGAGGGTTAGTTTCTAGGAAATGATTCAATAACTTTCCCAAATTGAAGAGTACTGCATTCTACCTACTTTCGGGGTGTTTTTCATGAAGATGGAATTAATTGATTGACATCCCTCTTATAGTTTCCAGCCCTTCAGAGGGTGGAAGGGGGTAGTTTCTAGGAAATAATTCAATAACATTCGATTTCTTTTTCTTTCATGAAACACATCCTGAAAGCAGAATGTGGTACTCTTTAATTTGGGAAAGTTATTGAATTATTTCCTAGAAACTACCCCCTCTGCCACCCTCTAAAGGGCTGACAAGCTATAGGGGGGGGTGTCATTCGATTTAGTTTTTCTTCATGAAACACTACCTAAAAGCAGAATGCGGTACTCTTTCATTTGGGAAAGTTATTGATTTATTTTCCAGAAACTACCCTCTATTACCCTCTAAAGGCCTGACAAACGGTAAAAAGGCTGTAGTAAAGGGGGGAATGATATTATTGTGACTGAATTGCTTGATTTGAATATATATATATATATATATATATATATATATATATATATATGTCGTGTCAACTCATTAATATATATCCTGTATAATGACCACCAGTCTTTTGAGAGTCATTGAGAATCAGCATTTAATCACTTAAACAATTTCATCAAATACCAAAACTTTCTTGGTGTTATATAGAAATAGAGGGAAATCTAATAAATGAAGTATTACAAAATCAAGTGTCATTGTCATACAAACTATCGATAGCATTTGAAATTTCAAGAAACTAATTCCTGTTTGTATTCCTATCGAAATTCCGATTTCGATTTTTACGATTACAAAGAGAGGGAGACGCAAAATTGTCACCTTGTTGTAGAGGGATTATTCCTTAACAGGTATTGATATACATTGACCGATAATGGAACAGATCTAGAAACGATAAGAGTGTTGGAAAAAGCATCCCAAATAGGAATTTGATCAGAACAAAAGTGTACCAGAAACTGAAAAAGATATTAACGAAGATAACATAGAAATAAACTTAAAAATAAAGAATAATGAGCTAGGTTAGTCCTAACATATGGTTTAAAGACATACAAAAATGAATTCTCACGAAATTATGGAAAAATGAATATTGGCAATTAACCTGAGGCATAGGGAGAGAAACAATGTCATGGATATCATACAAGGACTAGCACAACTATTGGATTTATTACAATAGTGCTTAATGAATGAACTGTCCAAATGGACACCATGATAAGTTGATGACATTAAACAAATCGCAGAATCAATGTGAACATAGAGTTTTATTCCATTGATTGAAAACGGAAACAAAAATCTCTTTCTTCATAATGAACTGATATAGCTTCAACGATGATTTTTCCAGTCAAATATATTTTAATGTGTTCAATATTATTATAGAGGTGATACTATGATACTAGCTTACGTCAGCAGCAAGTGGTTTGAATAAACTTTATCAAGAACTACATAAATCATTCCTTGCTTCCTTGTCTGTGTTTATATCTTCGTTCCATTTTCTCTGAAGGAATATCAGACGAACAGAAACTGCAACTGAATCAGTTGAATACTCGAATATATTTTGAACAGAATATCTCCTTCTCATTGCGTTTTTCAGACTTTTTAATGTATTGTCTTCAAATCTAAGTAAAAAAAAGTGGATCTTGGAATCAAGTTACTGATTTAAGAGAACGTTCGTATGTTTACAGTTAGCCACTTTGAGTAGGAAATTATTGCTCTCGTAGAAATATGGGCAATATATTACCAATTTATCGCCTCGTAGAATGGCACCCAAATTTTTATCACCAAAATTTCTTGGTTATAAATTAACGTTTTAAAGTCAATTAAATTTTTTAGTTCGTACTAAATAATTTTCGATACATTATCGGTAGTGTAAACTATAAATCGATATGATTTACAGTTTCATTACTGTCGCCAAACCGTAGCATCGTTAGCGATAAAAACTTATCGATACCAGGGACCTGCTACTTTCAATCTCCTGCTACGATTTGATATTTGGGAATTGAATGAAGGCATAAATCTCTAGCATTTCACAATATATATATATATATATATATATATATATATATATATACAGTGACCGGCAGAAAGTACGCATCATATGGGAAATTCTTTTATTAATAAATTTTGACGAAATCGATATGTGCAATCGCTTCTGCATCAAAAGCAACCCCAAAAGACGTTGTACAGTGCCGTTCGTCTTTTCGTGTTTGGCGGGAAATTTAAAAAATTTAAAAATTATGTCTCAAAACACACTTATTTGGGAAAATATTGAAAAATGTTATTTGGAAAAGTTGTTTAGAACGACATTTTATAGCTATGTACAAGTTTGGAAAAGAATCTGAGATGAAAAAATAAAAATCAATTTTTGCCATAAAAAAAATCAATTTGGAAAAATACATTTCTGACAAAGAAACTCATTAGTAAAGCCCAAGAGTAATATTTTGAATAATATTTTGTAAAGATTCATCAGCTACTTCTATTTTATTCGAAGAAAATTTTAAATCTGTGGATTTGCCATGTGTTCAGCTGCTTCATAAGAGGTCACAGAAATATCTTCAGGACATTATAATCCCTATACTGTTTATTATTGACAAAGAACCATGTATCTTTTTTTTTTATGTTCTGGTTCCCACGAAAAGGGATATCCTGTAATGTTCAGAGAACATCGTGGGAACCAAGGAAAAGAAGGTAGGAGTTGGTGTTCTTCTTAAATTTCTGGAGGTTGTATGCCTCAGGGAACACCTCCCGAGGCAATGAGTTCCAAAGCCTCGCTGTTCGTTGGATGAACGATTCTTTGGAAAGTGATGTTCTGCAGGTCTCCAAAGTGACCACGAAGGGGTGTGATGACTGAACTTGACGGGTTAGTCTCGAAGAGACTGCCAAAGCAGGAACGATTGTTGATATTTCAGAAGAGCATCGCCCATGAAAATATCTATAAAATAGAGACAAATCGCCAACTTTTCTACGGTGTTCCAGACAAGTGAGCGAGTTTGTAAGCGAGGCATCACCGACGAGACGAATTGCCCTTTTTTGGACAGAATCCAATAGCCTCAGGATATGTTTAGGTGCCTCGCTCCAAATATGGGAACAGTATTCCAGGACAGGTCGGATCTGTGCCTTATAGATCATAAGCAGCTGAGTGGGGGTGAAATAGCTCTTGGCATGAAACAAAAAACCAAGTTTTTGGGATGCACTTTTGGCAATGGACCTCACGTGATTTTCCCAGGAAAGGTTATTGCTGATAGTAATACCAAGCATCGATATGGATGACTTCAGTGGTATGGTTACTCCTGACAAAGTTATGTTAGGCACAGTGAGATCGGCTTTTCTAGAGAAAAGACATGCTTGTGTTTTGTTTGCATTGAATTCTACCAAGTTATTAGATCCCCACTCGAGAATTGTCCATATTTATATTATTAACATTTCTTCCTCGTTCATTTCTGGTTTCACGGACTGATATAGGGGCCCTGGAAGAGAAAGCGGTATGGAGGGTACTATCATCGGCAAAGCTGTGTACTGGACATGAAGTTGCTTTCAACAGGTCGTTGATGTGAAGTAGAAATAGTGTTGGTGCGAGAATAGATCCTTGCGAAACACCAGCATTTATGAGTAGAGTGTCAGAATTTTAATATGAATTTTTTATTAGAACAAAAAATTGATTGAATTTTTTACATAATTACATTTTATAATAAAATTAGAAGCTGAAATAATTATAAACCAAACAATTTAATGCATACTCGAAAGTTTGTAATCAATTTATTTTATGTTTGAATAAAAAATTCAATTTGAAATTATGTAGATACAAGGACCTTTATTAATAATGAACAGTATCGCGATTATAATGTCGTGGAGATATTTCAGTGACCTCTTATGAAGCAGCTGAATACATGGCAAATCCATAGATTTCAATTTTTTCCGAATAAAATAGAAGTAGCTTGCGAATATTTACAAAATATCATTTAAAATATTACTAGAAAAATCGAATTAAACGGTTTTCTTCACATAAAGGATTCAATATAAAATTGAACCAGAAAATGGTAGATCTCAGGTGAAAAACAACTACTTTCCTGGCAAATACCACGCAGAACGTTGAATGATATTCACCTGAAAATCCATGCATACTTCCATATAATATCAATGGACATTGAATGCAAATGTTTCTTTCTGATAAGCTCGATTATGTTTAATTTATGTCGTGTTCACCTAACAATCCGCATACCGGTTTCAGGCTTCTTGACCCTCATCAGTACGGAGTAGCCAAAGGTCCAAAGAACTCTGGCTGAAGTGAGACACAACGTAAACAAACCATCATCGAGCTTGTAACACCCATAGGTATGCCGGAAAAGATAAACTTCAACTGGCGGTACCTAGTGACAGAAAGAAACACTCCGAAAATCTCCCACCTCGATAGGTTTCTAAATAAAAGATTCCTTCTCAGTGGGAGTGGCAAGCCCGTCTAGCATATAGTGAAAGATAAGTGCCATGTGAAGTGGAATGAATAGAAAAATCGAATTAAACGGTTTTCTTCACATGAAGGATTCAATATAAAATTGAACCAGAAAATGGTAGATCTCAGGTGAAAATGTTAAAATATTACTGTTGGCCTTACTAATGAGTTTCTTTGTCTAAAATGTATTTTTCCAAATTGAAATTTTTATTATGGCAAAAAATTGATTTTTATTTTTTTATCTCAGATTTTTTCAAAACTTCTACATAGCTATAAAATGTTGTTCTAAACAACTTTTCCAAATAACATTTTTCAATATTTTCCCAAATAAGTGTGTTTTGAGACATAATTTTTAAATTTTTTAAATTTCCCGCCAAACACGAAAAGACGAACGGCACTGTACAACGTCTTTTGGGGTTGCTTTTGATGCAGTAGCGATTGCACATATCCGATATTCGTCTAAATTTATTAATAAAAGAATTTCCCATATGATGCGTACTTTCTGCCGGTCACTGTATATATATATATATATATATATATATATATATATATATATATATATATATATATATATATATATATATATATATATATATATATATATATATATATATATATATATATATCCACAGCTGGCATGCTTCTGTTCACAAATGTATTGGGAGGTCAATGAATAAGGAACGAACTCTAGTTATTAATTGACACCATTTTTTCAAAAAAAAATTGTTCTATCAACAATGGAATGAATTACTCAAATCAACTTTTCACATTCACGTTGATATTTTTATCGATAGACATATTTTTCCTGTCACCTGTAACATCCATGGAATCACAAAAGGAGTCGATAAACAATTGTTTCTCACACGACCTTCTATTGGAAAAATTATTTTATTACGAGATCAGGGAAACACCTTTTGAACTCAAGTTATCGTATTTAATCAACAAACAATAGTAGGTTAAAATAAGTAACACAACATCTGATTTCAGAACCATAACGCATGGAGTTCCTCAGAGTTCGATCCTTGGGCCATTACTCTTTATGATTTATAGCAATGATATTTGTCAGTTCATGTGGGACGATACCGCTGTCAGAGTTTTTACTGACGATACGTCACTAATCAATACTTCATCACAGTTTTCTAGGCCACAAAGTTTAGACACATTTGATAATGATTCACTTATTGATTCTAACAGTTACAACATGGATCAGGATTATAATTTCTGGAATTGTTCTGAAAATAAGTTCCTTTGAGGGAAAATCTAGGTGGAAAGTAAGTTGTAGCGTCCATTAAATCTATCCTGTAAATGTCAGATATTCTTACAACTTATTTTTGAAATTCTGTATTGTTTGAACTCATTAGGGAGAAATTGTGTTGTTTGATGTAATTATACAGTGCTCGTCTAAAGTCCGTTTCCCCCCCCCTACTAATTTTTGAACCATCTGGTATATCGCAACGAAATTTGGAGGGCTTAAATGGGAGATAAAAAACTACTTCTTCATGAAAAAATCACAGCTAAAAGTTTTAAAATGGCGGCTGAGCGCCATCTTCAATACATTATTTAAATAGAACACCCCGTATATTATTCCATTTTAGACATCTGCTCATAATTCTCAACAGTTTTCTCTACACTTTACTCCTAAATTCAATTGTTTTCGAAATATTAACGTTTGAAAAGTGACATTCCGGTTTAAAATGAAATATGGATTTTGGTCACTTCCGGTAAAACATTTTGCTAACTAAACGTTGTTAATAATTTGTAGTTAAATTTCTTAATGAAATCGACTAATAAGAGGCGTGAATAGAGTTTATTAAGGATAAACACTACCGCTTACCGGAAAATCTCGAAGCCTACGAATGTGTTCTGTAAATTCACAATCAAAACAAATTAGTTAGCTAAAAAATCATAATTTATTTTTGAATAACACTTTTATGTAACCCCAACAATTATTTCATCAAGTGTTCAATGTGGCCCCCTCCTAAATCTTGACAATAAAGTGCGCTATTATAAATAGCTTCTCTCACGTTGATAAAAGTCTGTTCATCTATTTCTTCACATGTATCTATTATTCTGCGTACCAACTCTTCTATTGTTTGGCATTCAGTGGCGTAGATTTTCGATTTCAGATACCCCCAAAGGAAAAAATCTAGAGGTGTAAGATCCGGAGATCTTGGTGGCCATTCTATACTTCCCCTGCGACCTATCCATCGCTCAGGAAAGTTTGTATAGAGGAACTCTCTAGCCATGCGATCGAAATGGGGAGGTGCCCCATCCTGCTGAAATATGATTTCACGATTTTCAAACTCTTTCTGATTGTTTAATACAATTTGTCTTATTCGAGGTTCAATTTCAGTATCTAAATTTCTGTAAAGAAGACACGTTTTCCTTCAATTGTTCTTGTTAACCACTTACAAAATTCAACCCTCGTCTGGATCATCCTCTGTGGGAGCATGCAGGATTTTCATTTTATAGGGATGAAACTTTTCTTTTTTTAGGACTCTTTGGACACTTTTTGAACTTACTCCACAGGATTCAGCAACTGCAGACGTCGACTGAGTCGGATTGATTACCATTTCAGCAGCAATTTCTACCTTTTTTTCTTCTGAAAGAGGCGGTCTTCCTGATCTTGGAGCATCTTTCAGCGTACCAGTTGCTTGGAGCTTATTTGAAAATTTGAGCAAATATGACCTCGAAATAGGATTCTCGGGAAATCTATCATTAAACATACGGGCTGCTAGATGATAATTTCTTCCAGTTTCTCCAAATATCAAAACTGCGACAATTTTTTCCTATGCAAACTTGATTGAAAGCAACATTAGTGTTTTTGGTTGGGTTTGAAATGACCAAAATGTAATTTTTCAAACGTTAATATTTCGAAAACAATTGAATTTAGGAGTAAAGTGTATTAGAGAAAACTGTTGAGAATTATGAGCAGATTTCGAAAATGTTATATTTAAAAAATTATTGAAGATGGCGCTCAGCCGCCATTTTAAAACTTTTAGCTGTGATTTTTTCATGAAAAAGTAGGTTTTTATCTCCTATTCAAGCCCTCCAAATTTAGTTGCGATACACCAGGTGGTTCAAAAATTAGTAGGTGGGGAACGGACTTTAGACGAGCCCTGTATATGAAAGATTGATTCGTTTGAAAATTTGTTCAGGATGTTCATAAAATTAGATGTGGAATCATCTGCGACTGAAAGATAAACTCACTATCTTCCATCGTTCAAGATAACCTCTTGTGAGGTATTCATGTTGAAATGTTTCACTTTTCAATATATATGAAACTTCGTTTGACAAACTATTGAACGCTTCAATATCTCCTGTGGATATATTCTGTCCTTTTTCGAAGAAAAAATCCATGTTTTATCAAGTCTCAACCATCCAGTTTCCTTAAATGTGGCTAATATATGTGCTGTGTAGATATTGAAAAGGTTGATTTTCATTGACATTATCTACTTCAACAATGGTCGTGGAGATCACTTATATACAGCGAAACAAAAAGGGTCCAAATATAGAGCTTTGTGGCATTCCAAAGCAACAGTAGTAGCACTTCAGCATTTCTCATAAATATACGATTTCCCTGGGATTGTTTAAACATAGGAAACATCCCCTAAGCCTCATTTGCTGGACCCAATCAGTTGAGTATTTTCAAATAGTGGCTGTCGCAACATTGAAAAAAAAACGAAATCTTTAATTTTTATACTAATATTGTTTTCATTTTCATACTAATATTGGAAAACTATATGTCATTAAGTCAGTTATAAGCTAGTAATAAAAAAAATGAGGAATACGTTTGAGTAGAACAAAAAAATATATGTTCTATCACCCAGTGAAAGTTGCGAAGAACTTCCAGCAAAGCCCCCGTATGCTCCTGATCGTGCCAGAAACAAAGGGATAAATTATTTTTTATAATATCATTACCTTGTCTGAAATTTGATTTTGGCCATAAAAATCTCGAAGCATCTCCATTCAGAATGGCCACACCTTTTTTCTTCCACTCTTATACAAATATTTTGATCCGCTAATTGAGATCTAGATAATTTGATCGAACGATTTATGTTGCTGTTTTGGATGGAATTGCCTCAGAATGGACATAATTAAGCGATTTTTTCGGTTTTCCCACGATATCTGGATCATGTAAGCAAACTGTTTGTGTTGGTTAGCTCATAGACATTTTCTGTATTTTTTTTTCTAAAATGGCAAATCAGTAAATTTAACCCGATACGTCAGAAATTAATCAATGGAAGTTATTTTTTTATTAAAATTATCCATATAGAAGTAACAAAATAATGAATTCTAGTATTAAAAAAAAATTAAATATCTCGTGTTGGGTACCAAATGAAAGGGCTTAATTAGCACATTTTCGAAATATATATGTTACTAGCTGTTGCTCGCTGCTTTGTTTGCATTAACTCAATAATTGCGTTTATAAAATCACGTCTCAGATGTTCGTTTAGGCTATAAACTTGATGAATAGTCGGTTTCTTTATATGTTTTATTTTATTTATATAACTTATGTCCTTGGATAGACCACGTGGAAAAAAAATCCAAATGGCAGATTTTGAGTGAAACACTTTTTCTTTACCAAACTTACCAAATGATGTATCACACAAGGTTTAAAAGGTGATTAAAAAAATGTATAAAACTTTGTGGATTTAGAAATTGGAATGATAATTTGTAATGAAATATAGCAAATGGATGACTTAATAGTAAATAAATAGAAACGAAAATACGGGCCAAACAATTCCGAAACATATTATTACAGTTTATTTCACCTTGCTTTGTGTTCCCGATGCTTTACATTGCACTGGAACGAAATCAATAGGTATGAATATATATAATAATTAAAACAAAATCAAACCTAAGACTAAAATAAAATAATTAATATAAAACCTTTTTAAAGACAAGATTCCATTCAAATGCACTGAAAAGAAAGAATAATTGCTTTGGATGTGTGGTTATTCCGTGAGTTATAGATTCAAAAGTTTGTCGCGCAAAGTTTTCAGTTCAAATACAAAAAATTCATAATCTTCGACCCCGAAAACCCCCTCATACCAATTTTGAATAGAATCGGACCATAAACACGGAGATCATCGGCCATATTAGTGCCGCCATTTTAATTTTATGAATTTTGAAGGATAATTCATGATCTTCGACCCTGAAATCCCCCACATACCAATTTTGAATCGAATCGGACCATAAACCTTAATCTCGTTCGCCATCTTGGAGCGCCATTTTGTTCTTTTCTATAACAAAAATTCCATGAGCCGCCATTTCAATTCCATAAATTTCGACAAGAAATTCTTAATCTTCGACTCCGAAAACCCCCACATACAAATTTTGAATAGTATCGGACCATAATCACAAAACTCCTCCGCCATTCTGGAGCCGCCATCTTGAATTTATAAATTTTAACAAAAAATTCATAATCTCCGAGCCCAAAAACCCCCACATACCAATTTTGAATCGAATTTTGTTTTTTTCTCTAACAAAAATTTCGTAATGCGTTGTCACCGGAATTATGAACACCTGCCAAATTTCAGCTCACTCGGATGTCGGCAAGTGCTCCAAAAAATGGATTACAAATTTTGAACCGGAAATAATGACATAGCTCACCAAGATCGTCAGAAAAAAGATATGGTGCAGTAGTCTTTTTCAGTCATTTGTAGCAATATGGACCAAAAGTTAAAAATAAACTTGTAGTTTTAAAATCTAAAAAAACACGCTCACATAGCAATATGGAATGAAAAGTTCAAAATAATAAGAATATATTAATTGACCAAAAAAATTCCTTTGATGTAAAAGAAGCGTGCTCTCTACTACTCACTTTTTATAATTATATTGAGATAAC
Source organism: Gonioctena quinquepunctata (assembly GCA_018342105.1). Classification (NCBI taxonomy): domain Eukaryota; kingdom Metazoa; phylum Arthropoda; class Insecta; order Coleoptera; family Chrysomelidae; genus Gonioctena; species Gonioctena quinquepunctata. The sequence goes on from JAFIRS010001104.1 coordinate 84,880, forward strand.
TGACATCAACTTGTTCGAGGTTTTTGAAAAATATAAGCATTTCATTGGTATTTGGAGTGTTCATACATGCGTTGTTAAGAAACAATGGACTACTAAAAAACCAATAAATCGATTTGAAAAAAAATTATTACTTCTTATAATAACAATTGACACACCGTCCAAATCCACGGGGGTGAGAAAGCGTTATATAAGTAAGAGAATTGAACTATATATATATATATATATATATATATATATATATATATATATATATATATATATATATTAAAAAAAAATATATACATACGTAACTTTGCTGTATGGTGGACTTGGGATTTTAAAATTCCTCATTTCGAATTGTACTTATTTTTTATATTTTAATACCTTAATTATTTGTTAACGAAAAAAGTACATTTGTATTCATCGTCGTTTCCTTCTGTAAGCACCATCTTGTTTATAAAATAATCCAACTCGATTTATTGATGGAACTTCGTCCGAGAAATGCTCAATTTCCTGTATGAGGAAACTTAGATATCTAGCCCCTGTCAGAACACCGTCAAAAATTATTCTGTCCCCTAAAATCCCAACCCAACAATTGAAACCAAACCGTTCTTGGAAATTTCCTTCCTCCATCATGTGTAATTTTGCATCGGACCAATATCGCTTATTATTTCTGTTGAAATGTCCCAAATTAGTGAAACGGCTTTCTTCAGTATACAGAATTTTATATAGAAATGTGTTTTTTAGTTTTTTTAAACTATAATTTTATTTTAGGACTTGACACACCGTCCAAACCCACGGGGGTGAGAAAGCGTTATATAAGTGAGAGAATTGAACTATATATATATATATATATATATATATTGTAATATAATTTGAATTGTAAAAATAATCGTCACTGTTTTCTCATCACGTTGCTGCCAATTGTTATTACCCTTTCTTACCACGACTAAACTCAGTTGGTACGCCTTCCGTCTCAGATAGCCGGTCCTGGCAATGGAGCCACTGCCTGGTCTTGATGTTTATTTCAACTCAGTGTTTATAAAAGAAATATGATCATATCATTGTGGAAAATAAACTAGAAAGTATCGAAAAACAATTATTTCCTTTATTCAGGAAAACTTATATTCACCTGGCCTATGATAGATAACTTATACTATAATCAATTGACAAATTTTCATAGAAAATAATGAAAAACAGTGATGGATAAAGTATACTTAACCTCACTTTTTCTTTGAGGTTGGAAGAATTCTTTATAGTTCAATATCAAAATAAAATAGAGTTCTTCAGATACGATACGAGTTATGTTGTAAGGTTATTCAGTTTGTGATGTGCACTAAAAAGTTTATACCTGGAGCTGGAACTGTCGCTGTTACAATACATGCCGATAATATGAAATTCTCCTTCATACACTACTCTCAGGGACTCTCCATTACAAAAGGAACCATACAAATCCCAGAAATCAGCTTGGAAACAGTTTTATGTGGAGTACATAAAAGGTAATCTTGTTTTCTCCTATTTATTTTTATCGAAATTCTCTTGAAGGTTGAATAGGTTAGTTTCTATAGACACAATACCTTGTATTCGTGAAAATCTTGAAATATCTTTTTCCTAAAATTTTGGTACGTGGCGTTCTTTTTAAATTTTTTTCAATCTCCCTCTGGCTTTGTTTTTTCCTCCCCTGGATACCATTTCTGTTTTGTCCATATTATTTGAATTTTCAAACTCGCGCACTTTCTTGTCACTTTTTCACTCTCTTGGGGTTATTTGTCAAAACTTATGAACTAAAATATTTTACATTTCTTATAATCTTTATACAATATTTGCTGATAATTGTCTTTGACATTTCATAGTTCTTATTTTTCCACAATTTCCAATCTTACATCTGACCATACTGTTCCCTGATTGGCTATTGTCATCAAGAAGTTTGTTGTTCTCCCATTGGCTATTTTTAGTTAGATATAATTTCATATACTGTATGTTTCAAGCTTATAATTTTGTTGATCACATTTAATTCAGAATGATTTTGTGAATCTAGACTCTTTTGTTGTATTTTGAACAATAATAGGATGTAATCATTTTGACAATGTATGAAAATGACTGCATTATAGTATTTGTATATGTATACCTATCAATATTATACAGAGGCTTCATAAAGGAAATAGAATCTCAAAATTTTTAAAATAAAATCTCATGTACTGGTAAAACTATTAAGTAATTATTATTTTTGTGGTTTTTTATAAATTTTTTTTTTTTTTAAAATTATATATATATATATATAAAAATATACATACGTAACTTTGCTATATGGTGGACTTGCGATTTTGAAATTACTCATTTCGAATTGTACTTATTTTTTATATTTGAATACCTTAATTATTTGTTAACGAAAAAAGTACATTTGTATTAATCGTTGTTTCCTTTTGTAAGCACCATCTTGTTTATAAAATAATCCAACTCGATTTATTAATGCAACTTCGTCCGAGAAATACTCTATTTCCTGTGTGAGGAAACTTACATATCTAGCCATGTCAGGACACCGTCAAAAATTATAGGGCCTAAAATTCTGTCCCCTAAAATCCCAACCCAACAATTGAAACCAAACCGTTCTTGGAAATTTCCTTCCTCCATCAAGTGTAAATTTGCATCGGACCAATATCGCTTATTATTTCTGTTGAAATGTCCCAAATTAGTGAAACGGCTTTCGTCAGTATACAGAATTTTATATGGAAATGTGTCATCATCCAAATATTTTCCAAAGAACCAATTGCAAAGCTCAAGTCTCCTTGCATTCTCGTTGTGGTACAGGTGCTGGTGTAGTTGATATTGAATGAATTATATTTATGTTTCTTCAAACTGTTAGCTGCAGAAGACTTCGAAATGTCACATTCTCTTGCGATCTACCTGAGTGACGTATTATTATTTTTTCGAACTTAAGCCAGAACATCTATTTATTTTTCTTCACTCACAACAAACGAATCGTTCCCATCATAATCAGGCCCATTTCGCATTTTTTTAACCAGTTTTGGAAAATAGTGCCGGGTCGGGTGACGCCCATCAGGATATCTCTGTGCGTAGAGACGTGCAGCATCGGTTGAATTGTGCCTACACTCTCCAAAAACTAATAACATATCAACTTTTTCAGTTCTTGTATAAATATTGTTATTTTCCATGATTTTCAAACAATGAGGTACACAATAACTACCTAATTGACTTTGTAGAAGAGATGTAAAATAATATGTCGACACGTCAGTTTTTACCGCAACAATTTAATGATTTTGTTTCAGTTGTGTTGGTCACAGGCTACTCGATGATTTTAAATCTTATTTTAATCTCAATAAGATTCTTCATTTAACGAAAGTTCTAACGTTATATTTTCATATAAGTGAGACTAAACTAAAGGCACTAATCAAAACAGTATCCTGGAATCAGGTATATTCAGCAACAGACCCCAACACCGCAACTGAACAACTTGTTGATAAACTTGCGAAAACTATCCAACAATGTACGGTAGTGAAAAAAGTCCGCCGGAAATACTCAAAAATCACGCCATGGATAACCAATGCTCTTCTCAAATCAATAGACACTAAAAATAAAATGGCCAGGAATCTCAAACGAAATCCCACTAACAATGTTCTCAAGGAACAATATAAAGCTTACAGGAACAAATTAACCACCTTGATAGAGAAAACTAAGTATAACTATTATAAAACACAAATTGATGCAAATAATACAGACAAAAAAAAAGCTATGGGAAATAGTCAACAAACTGAGTAAAAATAAACGCGGGAATCATGAAATCAAAACAATAAAAAATCTAGCAGGTGATCTTCTAACTGAAAAAAAAGTAATAGCTGACGAGTTCAATACCAGATTTGTTAAAAAGGGAGAAACCCTAGCTAACAAAATAAAAAGTTATCCCAATTACGAACCTGATCGGCTATTCACTCTTAACTAAATGTTTTTGTCTCCAGTCGATGAAAATGAACTAAGAGCAACTGTCAAAAACCTTAAAACAAAAAAATCGGCTGGATCGGACAACATAAGAGCCGAAACAATTAAAACAATAGTGGACGACATCATCCATCCACTATTATACACCATAAATTACTGTTTTAATGAAGGATTGTGGCCTTCTGTTTTCAAAAATACCTTGGTGATACCAATTTTTAAAAAAGGCGACAAGACTGACGTGAATAATTATAGACCGATATCACTGATAACCCACCTGTCAAAAATATTCGAAAAATTACTTCAAAACAGACTCCTATCGTACCTGAATAAGTTTCAGCTAATATCTAAAAAACAGTATGGATTTCGCGAAAAGATCTCTACTCAAGATGCCATTACAAATTTATTAGAAAAAGTCCACTCGTCCTTGGACGTTGCAAAGCCGTGCCTATGCATATTTATAGACCTTTCTAAAACTTTCGACACGGTGAGTCACGAATTACTTTTACAGTCACTGGAAGAAATGGGTATACGAAATAACTGCCACAAACTCCTAAGAAGCTACCTTTCTTCCAGAAATCAGTCTGTGAGGGTCGGTGACTCATTCAGTCGAAAGGAAAAAATTAGTTACGGTGTTCCACAAGGCAGCGTGTTAGGTCCATTATTATTCTACATTAACGGCCTGTTCTCACTCCGGAGTAGCGGAGAAATAACCGGATTCGCGGATGATACAGCTATTTTCTACAAAGCACACGACTGGGATGAGTTGAAAATGAAAGTGCAAGAGGACTTCAATAAAATTAAAAAGTGGATGGATTATAAAAAATTAACGATAAATTTACAAAAAACTAATTATATGCCATTTACATGCAACAAAATTAATACTCCGCCTTTTAGCACGCTTGAAGTGAAAACCAAAAACACCTCACTGACAATTATGCCCAAGACAAACATTAGGTATCTAGGGGTTATAATAGACACGCATCTCAGATGGGATTGTCACATAGACTACGTAATAAGAAAACTGCGAAGTATTTTACACGTATTTAAATATCTGAAAAAATCTTTACCAGAACAGTATCTCAGAACTCTTTATTACGCACTAGCGGAGAGCCATTTGCAGTATGGTATAACAGCATGGGGTGGAGCTCTGAGAACTCATATCAACGCACTCGAGATTCTTCAAAAAAGATTTCTGAAACTGATATTGTCAAAATCACACAGATACGGTTCAAATTTACTATACTCAGAAGCCAAGATATTTGCCATAAGTCAATTATATTTTTATAAAGTCAATTTAAAATACCACCAAAACAGACACTCAGCCAAAATACCTATCCACACCTACTGCACACGAAAACGGCATCTTCACACAATCCCAGTTGTACATAAGTCGGTTTCAAAAAGATCATATTCATACATGGCTCCCAAGCTGTATAATTCGCTACCTGACACAGTCAAAACATGGAATGGCCTATTACCATTAAAAAAAGAATTAAAAAAACATATCTTCAATAAACCCAGGGAAACGATTAAAAACTCAACAGAGAACACATAATATTTCGTGTGACTAATGACTAACTGTACCTCTTATCAACTATTATTATTATTATTATTGTTATAGCTATTAATCAACAAAATACTTATAAACGTAACCCATTTTAACATGCACTCATTCTTGCTTATACATACTGTGAATTTTAATCTTTATTCTTTATGTTCTACAAATACCTAGTACAAATAAGTCATACATGTCCTCTATACATATATGTATATGTCTTATGTTTATTTCTCGAAACAAGTATTAATTCACTTAACGAGTATCATTTATTGTTAAACTATATGAATCCTTAGAATAGATATAATCTAATTTTAAACATAGACACATATTTCATTGATTTTATATTCATTATATCTTAAAACCATGTACCTTATTATTATTATTATTGTTAACAATAAATGAATTTATTATTATATTATTATATATGTTTTTTCTTACATCCTAATAGAGTGCGGTATCAAATTAATCGTAATAAAACTCTCTTTTTTTCTAACCCGACGAGCCACCATGTTGCCATTTGAAAAAAAATTGTCATAAACATTTTAAAATCAAACGTCACATAGCTGAAACATTCTGATCGAAAACAGTAAAGTTGTATTTTTACAAACATTTTAGGACTGGAATTAGTTATTTGAACGTATACATAGCCCTCTAGAATAAAAATTTATTTCGAAAAAACAATAAAAAAACGGTTACACACAGTAACAAATGATACATGGTTGTATTCTAAATATGGAGACAAAAAAACTGCAAATATACCGGGTGTCCCATTTAAAAATCGAAAGGTTTATGTCACTTCCGGTGAATACGGAATTTGCATGAAGTTGAGTTACTTGTAAAAAAATGCAGTTTTAAGCATCAAACAGATCCTCTAAATTTCATTCCATTATCTCCGAGAACAAAAAAGTTATAGGGATGAGCCACCTTCCGTGGACACCCGTTATTCAGTCATAATCATGATTATACTTAGTTTATACATTGCTTAATTTGAATACTGCTCGAAACAAGTGTTTTACACTTACCGAGTAATTATTCATTCACAACTGACTTTTAATTACATTATGCTATTCATTTACTAATTATGTTCAATCATTAGAAGACCCCCTAAAAAAAATAAGATCTGTCCGAGATCGTTTTTCAAAAAATTTGACAGACGTTTTAATTGGAACACCCGGCATATCGAATCATTCTCGGGGCAATGACATTCAATCTTTCCATGCCCACACTACAGAAATCAAACACCTCGAAAACATTCCCCATATCCACTCTCCACCATCCGCCACTCTTCCATCCCGTGCAATATCCTCCAATCTCGTCGTCCTCACCATTGACCCTTCCGACAAATGATGTTCCGTCGTCACCTCGACAGTGGCTGCGGAACACTGAAGATCCGAGGCCATCACGCACATCGCTACCACTTCTTTGATTTAACTTCAACACCAAGCACACTCCAGTCGGGTCCAGTCATCCTCAAGACACAGGTGGAATCTGATTCTTCACACGCGCCAACAAGTCCGTCGCGTGCTCGTTAATGGGACACGATCGCGTCGTGGTTTTGTGTTAACAGTGCCAGTTTTGAAGGCTTTCTCTTCCGGTTTCAGTGTCTGCATACTACTACTCTCTCACCGAACTAGGCGACTCGAATACACTTTGAGATGCAGTTCGAACTGGAGCAAGTTCATACTTCAAGTTCATAAACACAAACGATTTATAGTCCCGTCAATAATTCCCTCGGTGTATCAATTTCCACAGGGACCGCAAATTAGCTCTAAAGGTACTGTACATGTTCTATCAATCACCCCTTTGATCGAGGCAAGTTCATGACCGAGGAGAAAATAGGGGCTGTTAATTAATCTGCCAAGTACATACCCTGCAACTTTTCGATAGTAATGATTACCTTTGGATGTTCACACCCCGTCTCGAAACGACCTCCTACCAAGTCACATACGCGGGTTATCGAACTGTGAAGCAGTTTTTGTTATGTTAGCTATGCCCGAACTTGAACTATGTACCTGCAACACCAATCCACAGAATCTTCAGATGGGTGCATGTCGCCTAGAGTGTCAACCCCCGAAAGTCACTATGCACTGACGGCGTCGAGTCCGCACTCAACAGCATCCGATCCGGGGATGTCTTCGCAGCCCTACACGCCCAATTACTATTCCAGACAGGACTGGAATACTCAGGGGTATTATGGGGAGAACAACAACCTTTACAACAAGTACGACTACAAGTACAAGTCGCAGGGGATGGGGACCTCCAGCGCCATGGGGGCGTCCTATAGCAGCCAGGATTATTATAGTGACAAGAAAGACGGTGGTAAGAAGGGTAGTAATCAGCCGCACACGGGACAGGAAGTGATGAAGAAGAGGAGGCTGGCGGCGAATGCGCGGGAGAGGAGGAGGATGAACAGTTTGAATGACGCTTTCGATAGGTTGAGGGATGTGGTGCCTTCTTTAGGGAACGATAGGAAGTTGTCGAAGTACGAGACGCTGCAGATGGCTCAGACATACATCGCGGCATTGCACGAGCTGCTGCAGAGGGATTAGTGATATTTTTGGTGGGGTTTCAGAAATATTTTGGCACAACTGATGTAAGCACTTTTTTTTTTCAATTCGCTGACATTTATTTGTCTTGTTCAACGGCTGAACATTGAAAAGAAACCGAACTTTTGCGGAAAGCATTTTTTGAACATTTTCGCCGATTTTTTGAAAATGTTTACTTCAACTGAATTTTGACAATGACAATTCCTGAGCGATTAGAGAAAATACACATTTTGTATATGAATATAGCATCAGTCTTTAGCATGTTTATCCGGGTTTTTTCAATATTTTGGGTCACTGGAAACATCATGACTTCAGTGTTGAAAAAAATGTGATCAAAATTGGCTGAAAAATAGTTGAGTAATTTTTTCTATTGACAAATAAAAACAGTTTTTTCCAATAACATCGTAGTTGGAAAAAATAATAATTTGAACTTCTATTCCAAAATACATTCAACATAATTTCAGATTCTCTTTAAAGTGATTCTGGCCCTTAAAATGCCCTATAGACCAGGGTCGATAATTTTTGAAACAAAAAAAAAATTATAGTAGGATGAGAAAGGAAGAGATTACAACAAAAATGAAAGGAAAAATAATTTACGGGTGATCTAAGGTCGGGAAGTGGAAGGGGATGAGTTTTTAAGGGTAAAAATCGGTTTATCTCGATTTCTGGCAAAACTACAAGTTAAGTCCTGTGGAAAACAGTTAAATGGCAAAGTTGTAGGTAATAAAAAAACTAATTTTTGTATTTACACTTTTTTCACATAACATCAAAATTTATGTGAAAAATTCAAATAACCAAGTTTTTGGTTTTTAATTTTTATTAAAAAAAAAAAAAATCTACATGAAAACTTACCTTTTTATGTCCCAAATTCACTATAATTTTTTTGATTTAAAATATTTATTCTTTCACCTTATTTTGACTTAATATCGAAAAAAGCACCCTAATTTTCAATAGAAAATTCTCCCGTCAAAATATCAGCTTTTTAAAAAAGTCGGTTGGCTTTTTGTTCGTTGAAATCTCTACTTTCTGATGGTGTAAAAAAAATATATATTACTATGGTAAATGTTCTCAGAAAATGCAAAGAAATAACAGGTAGTAAGGCTCAGACCCTCCTAGCCCCTTCCCCACTTCTCTATGAAATACCTTTTATCTTAAAATAGCAATAAATAAGCAACTACGCATATAATTTAAAGAAGATTCTACAACTTTCTCAAAATATTGTAGATATCTTATAAAATATTAACTTCATTAACTTATTTGGTTGTTAATTATAGTAGTATATTTCGATTTGCAATTTTTTTGTTTATCAATGTAACATGGAATCTTACGTTTTCCGAGTAATTAAAGTGTAAATTTTAATAAATAGCTCAAAATTGTACATAAAGATTTAAAAAAAAATCGGATTCGAGTTTTTTTCGTTTCTTTGCATTTTCTGAGAACATTTACCATAGGAATGTATATATTTTTTTATACCATCAGAAGGTAGAGATTTCAACGAATAAAAAGTCCACCGACTTTTCTAAGAAAGCTGATATTTTGACGGGAGAAGTTTTGATTGAAAATTAGTAGGGTGCTTTTTCGATATTAAGTCAAAATAAGGTGTAAAAATAAATATTTTAAATAAAAAAAATTACAGTGTGTTTGGGACATAAAAAGGTAAGTTTTCACCAAATTTCGTGATTTTTTTTTTGTAAAAGATAAAAATAAAAAACCAAAAACTTGGTTATTTGAATATTTTACATACATTTTGAGGTTATGTGAAAAAAGTGTAAATACAAAAGTTGTAGATCTTATTATTACCTACAACTTTGCCATACGACTTGAAGTTTTGCCGGAAATCGAGATAAACCGTTTTTTACCCTTAAAAACTCACCCCCTTCCACTTTCCGACTTCAGATCGCCCGTAAATTATTTTTCCTTGCATTTCTGTTATAGTCTCTTCCTTTTCCAATGGGTTTCATCCTGCTATAATTTTTTTTCACTTTTTACCATTTTCAAAGGCTTCAAGCCCTTGTCTACTATTAATCGACTTATGGAAAAATAGAAATTCAAACAAAAATAGACCTAATTATTTTTATTTTTCAATTTCAGATTTCTGAAACTCGCATCTATTCCTTTATAATTATTGTTGTGCTGACTATTTATTTAATTTATAATATTTATTGGAAAACACCGAACAGTTTTTCCGTTAGGTCGGGATAAACTTTTATGTGCAATATTAGTGAATTTTAAGAATATCGTGTGCAATATGTTTGTTGATATTTTTAATTTTAGTTGGGTAATTGTTTTTTGTGAATACTGTGAGTATGCTCAATAAGTTTAATGAAATGAATTTCAAATGATATGGGGTTCAATGAACCTCTTTGTATGTTATTCGATAAAGCGCTTCGAATATCCTGTGTTTGTATTTCGTTGGAATATTGTTCATGTATAGTTTCGGTGGTGACTTTTTTGTGAAACTGAATTTTGGTGTTACAGACATATGATGAGACTTGTAGAAATTAATTATTTGTTTTCTAAAATCAAGATTTTTCTCATAGCAGGATCGATCGAAAATATTAATATATTTCTAAAAATTGTGCCTTTTCATTCGACAAAGAACTACATTCTGAATATCTTCACGAGTTTGATAAAAAAAACTTGTTCAAGTCCTGGAATATTTCTCCGTGTTATTAAATCAATCACTTTATGAGTCACCACCGAATAATTTCGATTTATATTACATTAGTTGTGAGGTTAACGGGACATGTGCAATTATTTGTTAATATAGTTGTCAGTATTATAGTTGAGCTTACTGTAAATAGATCGTTTCCTAAGGCTGTTATTTATTTTGAATGATTTATTTATTTTTGACAAGTTTTCTATTTGATGTTGAAGATGTTTTTTTTTTGTGAAATAAGCGAAATGCAGTCACAACTTTCTCCGTTGGTTCCAGCTGAGAATTTGCTTGTTTCATGAATATTATGTTCCTTTTGTAGTATACTTTTACCAAATGTATCTCAATCTGTGCAATATTTTTTAAATAAAAATGTCAATTACTCTCTTGGTTGTTTCAATTTATCTACCTCGCTTATTAATGAAACGCAATTTTTTCAAAGTAGATAGAGAGACGGATGGATATTCATTTGCCATTGAAGTGTAACAAGTAACACAAGTTTTTGTCAATATAGCTAAAAATGTAAAACTCTTAACAGAAAACACAGAACAAGAACAAAACAGTGTGCGCATATATGTAAGTATAATATCCATTTGTTTAGTAATATCACACATTTTTCATGACCAACAGACATGCCAACAGACAGTCATAAGTGAAAACACAATATATCCTTATCATTTTTATTATAGCCTATAGAAAAAAGCTGAAATGTCAAAATTGTGTAGTTGAGACTGAATTTTAATAAAATGCCAATTTTTTTAATGGGATACCTTGTATATTATTGAATATTTGGAATGCTCTTCTTTTCGTGATTTCAAAAATATACCATTTGTTATCCCGATCTTATACCGTTTTTGAGTTAGTAAACTTCGAATAACTTAGACTAGTTGTTTCTGTAAATATATATCCTATGAAAGTTAACATTTTTGAAGTAAGCTATGAAAATGACAACTTTATTATGTTTGTTCAGTGACATGGAATGGAATAATCAAAATGGTTTACAGTGAGCAAAAAAAGTTCAAATATATACTTGTCATATAGAAAAACAACAAAAATAAACGAGCAGCAAAAAGTGCTGATATGGTGTTGTATCCAAATCGTCCAACACCGTCAGAAAATACATTCAAAAATATTTACCAAAAGAAAAAAAGCGTGTAGTTCAAGAAAACCAAAAGAACAGCTGAATATACAGCTTCATTACGAAGGTAAAAATCTATCTATATTAATTCGCGAATAGACTTTTTTGAAACGTATTACTTTTTAGAAAATTCTGAATGTAGTTTAAAAAATGTAGCCGATTAATTAGGTGAAAAAAAATCCAGAATCCAACGTACTTTGAAAAATAATAACTACAAACCATATACAATTTTACCCGTACAAGTTATAACAGAGACACAAGAGGAAAAGGCAGGAATTTTGCCAACAGATGATTGAAAATTTGAATGAAGATCCCGATTATTTAACTAAAATATCCTTTTCTACGGCAGGAGTTTTCAATAGGAAAAATCGAAGTTCGTGGGAAAAAAAGACTGGTAATACAAATAAAGAAAACAGGAAAAAAAACTGTTGTCGTTTGCTGCGGAATTTTCAGAAATAAAATTGTTGGCCCTATATTACAAACTTTTATTTAGTTTCACTTGTCCTGGTGTTTGTCTGTGTGTCTGTCGGTAATCAAATCTTGCAAGTTAAATTTGACCCACTTGTAATCGTCCGATTGATTTGAAATTTGGCAGGTGTACATAATTTCGGTGATAATCTATTATGAAATTTGTATTAGGAAAAAAAAAACAAAATAGCGGCTCCAATATGGTACAATTTTCGTGATTATGGTCCGATTCTATTCAAACTTGGCATCTATGGGTTTTCGGGGTCGAAGATTATGATTTTTTTTTGTCAAAATTCCAAAATAAATTAGATAGAAATTACTAAACTATTCTATTCTATTTAACATTATAAATACAAAAAAATACAAAAAAAACAGAATTAAAAAGTGAAAAAAAAAATTAAAGACAAGCATGTATTTATGCAAATGTACTAAAAAGAAAAAAATTTACCGACGAAACCAAAAAGGAGGAAGTTCTCTAGTCGACGCGTATACAGGGTGTTCCAAATTAAGTCGGCACCATTGCCAACTCCGTTATTATTGATGCTACGATTTCGGTTAAATGGGCAAACTGGTAGCATTTTTAGTGGCCTTCTCGATGCCGAAAACAAAAAAAAATTGACAGTATCGTTGTCATAATATTTCATAAAATGATATTTTTTTCAATGGAACACTCTATATTTTTTCATCCATTTCGATTCGTAATAACATTCTCAACAACAGAGCTCATATCACTTTTCTTCCTAAAGTGGAAAATGAGCGACTTATGTGGAAATATTTATTTCTTTCACTAGTACAAAAAATTTCTTTGTTTTGGCGGATAAAACCTCATGATTGTCCAAACACCCATTTTTTGTACTTATACGAATGACAATATTTTGTTACTAATAGCAAAATAAGACAGTGAAAAGAAAAAATTGCGCTGGGATGTGAACTCGTGAAACCCGTGATCATCATGTCGCACCACTCAATTGACACCACTAAGCTATTTGGTATTAATGTACAAAATGATAAATGTTTCCTATTAATACAACTGTCTTATTTTCACCTTTACGAAAAAAAGTCAGATGAGCTTTGTTGTTGAGAATGTTATTACGAATCGAAATGCATGAAAAAGTATAGGGTGTTCCATTGAAAAAAATATCATTTATGAAATATTATGACAACGCGACTGTCATTTTTTTTTTGTTTTCGGCATCGAGAAGGCCACTAAAAATGCTACCAGTTTGCCCATTTAACCGAAATCGTAGCATCAATAATAGCGGAGTTGGCAATGGTGCCGACTTACTTTGGAACACCCTGTATATATTTTTTTTTTATGTATGATCATTCATAACTTTTCACAGAGCAGTTCGATTCCGATGATTCTTCTTTCATTGGATATGGTGTAGTTCGAAGTTGGTCCCATTTGAATTTGAACAGAAAAATCCACCCCTAAGGGTAGCAAAATGGAGGATATTGATCGTTCACTCTCTAAATTTTGATCCGTTAACCGATTCTATCAGGCATAACTTTGTAGTGGGTGTTCCGATTTGGATGATTCTTTCTTTACTAGATCATATTTCAATTTGGAATGAAATAATCCACCCCTATGGGTAGAAAAATAGGGGATGATTGATTTTTCACTTGTGAACATTGGCACACATATTTAGTTGACATTGACAGATCCTCCTACATCCGTCACAATAATTACATTCTATGAAGGGATGGAATTATATACAAAGTGATGAAATCAACTAATCAGAACTTTCAAAAATAATTTATTTTATATAACAATAAATAGTTAAAGTAGATAATCATTTCTTGACATGTTTTTTGGGTAACCTTCCACAGTCTGAAAATTAAAATATAATAATAAGATCTCAATTGACATCCGTCAGTTGAAAGAGCGAAAAAGACTCTGCAAGAAAAAATCCAAATTATTAAAACAGTTAAAGGAGATTTAGAAGATTTTGAGAATGGGGGCAGATATAGTCCCCGTAACGTCAATCAAAATTATATAGCGAAGTATCTTTTGAATAAAAAAAAAATTTGATAGGCAAATTCAGAAAACGACAAGTTATTGACTAATTGAATCATTTTTCTATAGGAAATATAATTTTGTGAACGCAATAACTTATCGGGGTGAACTAATTAGTTTGCCTTTTCTACACTTTTATAGATTTTCCTGATTATATTTAAATTTTCAGACTGTGGAAGGTTACCCAAAAAACATGTCAAGAAACGTTGTTCCTCCACAAAAAACCACATTCATTCAATAGATAATCATATTATTTAACAGTTAATAGTTGAAGTAAGCTAGGTAAGTAAGTATTTTGGAAGTAATCAAAAATCAAGTAGGTAGTAATTAGTAGATTTCAGCCACAAAAAATTGAAAAATAAAAACTTAAAAAAAAAAAATCAAACCGAAGAAAAAATCAACTGAAAAGCAGAAAATAAAATAAACCTTTTTAGTCTTAATGATTATTGGGCTGCTGAACTGATGTGCGTTACTAATTTTGAGTCGGCGCCAAACAAACTAGCAATTGAATTAGGGAAATCGTAAAATGATGGCAGCGAGATGCACATCGGCGTTTTGGTTACTTCTTCAAAGTAATATAATGATCTTCAATAATGGTTTGTTTGGCGCCGACTCAAAATTAGTTACTCACATTAGTTTAGCAGCTCAATTATCATTAAGACTAAAAAGGTTTATTTAATTTTTTGCTTTTCAGTTAATTTTTTCGTCGGATAAAATTTGTTATTTAAATTTCCTAAATAAATCTTTGTTATCTATTTTTGTATAAATATTTGAACTTTTTCTTCCTTACTGTAAACCATTTTGATTGTTCCATTAAAGAAATGTCACTGAACAAACATAATATTGTTGTAATTTTCATAGCTTACTTTAAAAATGTTAACTTTCATAGGAAAGGTATTAACAGTAACAACTAGTCTAAGTTATTCGACGATTAATAACTCAAAAACGGTAGATAATTTCAAAAACTCAATAATATACAGGGTATCCCATAAAAAAATTAATTTAGTCATAACCACACAACTTTCCCATTTTACTTTTTTTCTATGGGCAATAATAACTATGATGAAGGGTGGGTAATTTATTGTAAATAACCCGGTACAGTCTTTTTTCTACCAAAATATTTAAATTTTATTTCTGAAAATATTCAAAGTTGCCGCTGATCTGATTTCTGAAGGCAGTTTGCTATGAATCAATCTTCCAGCACACAAAGGTGATTTTCTGAAAGTCCTGGTGCTGAAATTCAAGATGTGGATATCTTGTGCTCTCCTCGTTCGATTCCTATGTACGTCCTGGTTGAGTATCATTTATTTTTATGAATAAACCAGGAAATTTTGAACATATAAATTCCAGTAACAATTAGTATTCTCTGTTTCTTGAAAGTATCAAGCAGATTATATTATTTACGTTTTTTTTTATCTTCAAGAGTCCTTTGGTATTTTTCGCAAAAGAAGGTCGATGGGCTGTTAACGAAAAGAATGTAAAAAATTGAGAATTCCAGTGGCAATTAGAAGCGGTATGGCGACCTGTTCTTCGACGCTGCCAGTTATGTGTTGATTACTAAATATTTTCAACGAATATATCTACCGGTTTTCACAAATATGCGGAATTTCGTTATGTTTCTCCTACTTTATGGATATACCTCGAAATGTAAGTATAATCGAACATTCATTATAATTCAATCAATTAGGAATTAATTCAGAAATTGTATTGACCGATTTTTTTTATGAATAACAGCGCTGACATCGATGTCACATAAATATGCGTTAAAGTACGCGAGTTTTCAATATAATAACAATTAGCAGAGATACATTTCCTTATACTCTGAATTGCTTGTAATTATTTTCGTTTATTAACTTCCTAGAGCATGAATTATTTTCGGAAATTTTTTTGAAGTGCGAATTTTCTTGATAGAAAAATATTAAAATTCAAGCATTTGATTGAACAACTACTGGAAAATCACGCTCTAAAAATAGGAAACAAGAAAATAACCGGGGTTAATTCTTACGATGCCGCCGCCAATAAGTATTAATTGTCTGTTTCAAAGGACCCATTTTTTTTTCATAACATGACTATAACATAAAAAAAAAGTTCAAAACTAAACCCGATACTGAAAAACACGCTCTAAAAGTATGAAACAAGAAAATATTCTCATCTGAAATTGTTATGTACAAACTATTCAATATTTATCGTCTATTAAATAAACAACTTACACGTAATATATTTTAATGTATTTAATACATATTCATAGTGATGTTCAGAGGATAGCCGTGGTCATATGCCACCTACCCTAACAAAACAATACATTCTAACAGTAGTAAGCTATCATAAGCTTTAGGAGGTTTTCGCGTCTTAAACTTCTTTCATGTTCTGCTATTATAGTCTTGAGATCTTGTCCTGTGTGTCCAATATACACTTCCTCTTATTATGCACATCGTATTTTGTAGACTATACCATTCTCGAATTCTTTTGTTGTTTACACCTTCAATTTGGTGAAATATTTTCGTTTTTGAATGGTTTCCTAAAATAAATATCTCTAAATATATATTTAACAATTTTAGTATGGTTAGTGATGCAATACAAACATATGCAGGGGATTTGCTGTGTTTTGGATCAATTTGGTTGAAGAAAAAACTTTTTAACAAAAAATTAAACCGACGAAATACGGAACTGAAAAGTAAAAAATGAAATAAATCTTCTTAGTCTCAATAACTAAGCTCCTGAACTAATGTAAGTAACTAATTTTGAGTCGGCGCCAAACAAACAAGCAAATGAATTAGGTAAGGCGTAAAATGATGGCATCGAGTTGCGCGGTGACATTCTGATGATTTTTTTGAAGTAATTTAATGATCTTCGTTGATTGTTCATTTGGCGCCGACTCAAAATAAGTTTAGGAGCTTAGTTATTGAGACTAAGAAGATTTCTTTTATTTTTTACTTTTCGGTTCCGTATTTCGTCTGTTTAATTTTTTGTTTAAAAGTTTTCGTTTTTCAATTTTTTGTGACTGAAATCTACTAATTACTACTAACTTGTTTTTTGATTACTTCCAAAAAACTTACTTACCCACCTTACTTCAATTATTACCAGTTTAATAATATGATTATCTAGAAAAAGGAAACATTCTCAATTGAATATTGATAGAAAGATTTTTCTGTGAATTGAAAAATCCACGATTAAAATGAAGTTATTTTTTGTGAATGTCTAACAGAAAACAACTACTTCCCCGGCTAAAGCCACGCTGGACATTGAACTACATCTGATAGATATTCTGAAAAGGCTCTAACTCAAAAGAAAAAATTCTGAAATTGAAAATTTGCATTTTCATTCAGAAAGTTATTTGATTTTCTATTCCAGTCTTAATTAAGAACTCATAAAGATGAATGAGGCAAAGAAGAATGTTTTCCAAAAGAGAGTACTCACCAGAAATCATTCATAACATTATGAATGATTTCTGGTGAGTACTCTCTTTTGGAAAACATTCTTCTTTCATAACATTATGAATGATTTCTGGTGAGTACTCTCTTTTGGAAAACATTCTTCTTTGCCTCATTCATCTTTATGAGTTCTTAATTAAGACTGGAATAGAAAATCAAATAACTATCTGAATGAAAATGCAAATTTTCAATTTCAGAATTTTCTTTTGAGTTAGCCTTTCAGAATATCTATCAGATGTAGTTCAATGTCCAGCTGTTTAGCCGGAATAGTTGTTTTCGTTAGACATTCACAAAAAATAACTTCATTTAATCGTGGATTTTCAATTCACAGAAAATCTTTCTATCAATATTCAATTGAGAATGTTTCCCTTTTCAACATGAATACCCCACAAGAGGTTATCTTGACGATGGAAGATAGTGACTAAAGTTTATCTTTCAGTCGCAGATGATTCCACATCTGATTTTATGAACATCCTGTTTATATTTTCAACAAATCAATGATTATCTATTTTTACTATTTGTTGTAATATAAATTATTTTTGTTGTTCTGGTTAGTTTGTTTCATTACTTTGTATATCCATCCTCTCATAGAATATAATGATTGTGACGGATGTAGGAGAACAAAAATAATGACAATAGCGATCTGTCATTGTCAACTTCATATGTGTGCCAACGTTCACAAGTGAAAAACCAATTATCCCCTATTTTTCTATCCGTAAGGGTGGATAATTCCATTAGAAATCCAAATATGATCAACTATGAGGTATACCCTATCTAATAAAAAAAGAATCATCCAAATCGAAGAATCCAGTACAAAGTTATGCCTGATAGAATCGGTTAACGGACCAGAATTCAGAGGGTGAGTGATCAATATCCTTCATTTTGCTACCCTTTTTGATTTGATTTGATCTCTTAAATTCAAATGGGACCAACTTCGAAGTACACCCTATCCACTGAAAAAAGAATTATCGGAATCGGACGTCTCAGTAAAAAGTTATGAGTGGTCATACATATAAAAAAAAAATACGCGTCGACTAGAGAACTTCCTCCTTCTTGGTTTCGTCGGTTAAGAAACTTTTAGTTCCTTCGTCAACGTTTCGGATTTTATCAAATTATTCTTCAGGCTCTGTAACAATGAGTTTTTGTGAGTTGAAGATGTTTGGATATAGGAGAAAAACATAAGAACCAATAAGCCACAAGAATTTGGACATATCCAGTGAATTAAAATATAAAAAAAGATTGAGAAAGAGGGATTCACCAAAAAAATTTCCAGTTAGATGCAAATAAAAGTACATGATAATAAAGCATCCAACAAAATAATAATTTGACAATTTTTTTTAATGAAATTATAATTTATTTTTATAGATTGTGTGAAATGTCGAAAGAGAAATGTATCATTAAAAAAACGAAATGTACCGAAAATCCCAAACTGTGATGCGGGTGTATCTTCGTTAGTTGGTTATGAATAAAAGATACAAAATTACCAATACCGTTTTATACTTCTTCAAATCGTGGTGAGAGAAGCTGTATCTATTCAGATATTCATAAATAAAAGACCAAGCAACGAACAAATTATAAATCAGCCGTTTTCAACAGGATCCTACTTAATCTGTCCATCGTCTTCGAAGATATTAGTCTCTTCACTTCTTCGGCATCAGCAAAAACCAGGAGCTTTATGATTATCTGTGATGTATGCCTCCATTGACTCTCTTCATTAGTCCTCACAAAGTACTGGCTCTGCAAAAACGAAAAACAAAAAATGATTATATGGATTTGATGCAACCTTGTTAGTGGCTGATATATCAAACCTAATTGATAATCACGAAAATGTATACCTCAACATTGTTAGAGCTGATTTAAATAACTATGATGACCACAATCATTTTCAGCAGGATCGTTATTTGCGCTTGGAACGTGAATCATATTTCTACCGGGTGGTTCAACGGAAACGAACCATTTCTGTTTTTTTCCTTGATTCCTTGTGAAGACTCCATATATTCCTAATGAAGACACTATATTATTGATCAGTGTGAAAGCAGCCACGAGTTCCAGCCACGAATTTGCGGTGTTTATGTGGATGTGGGTCCGTCCGCCAGTTGTCGTCTACTGATGGTCAGAATTCGTGGCCAGCCATGAAATGAATTATATCGTTTCTGTTAAGAATGCGAGAATGTTTTTTGTAATAAATGTATGGCTACGAGGAATACTTGACAAAATGTATATGTCACCCTACAGTACCCCTATCATGAATTTCTTTGAAATTATTCTATTTCCATAAAAAACGCGTGGATCGGGATTTTTTTTCATAAATATCTTTAAAATTTAAAATCACTCGATTTTGTCGGGTAAAAGTTAAACATCTACTACCCCTATCCCGAATTTCTTTGGAATAATTCTATTTCCATAAAAAAAAAGCGTGGATCGGGATTTTATTTCATAAATATATGCTACAAGAATATTTAATGAGATGTATATGTCACTCGATTTTGTCGGGCAAAAATTAACCCTCTACCACCCCTATCACGAATTTATTTGAAATTATTCTATTTCCATAAAAAAACGCGTGGATGGGGATTTTTTTTTCATAAATATATGCTACCAAGAATGCTTGACAAGATGTATATGTCACTCGATTTTGTCGGGCAAAAATTAACCCTCCACTACCCCTATCATGAATTTCTTTGGAATAAATCAATTTCCATAAAAAACGCGTGGATCGGGATTTTTTTTCATAAATGTATGCTACCAAGAATGTTTAACAGAATGTTTATGTCACTCGATTTTGTCGGGCAAAAATTAACCCTCCACTACCCCTAACATGAATTTCTTTGGAATAATTCTATTTCCATAAAAAAACGCGTGGATCGGGATTTTTTTTTCATAAATATATGCTATCAAGAATGCTTAACAAGATGTATATGTCACTCGATTTTGTCGGGCAAAAATTAACCCTCCACTACCCCTATCATGAATTTCTATGGAATAAATCAATTTCCATAAAAAAACGCGTGGATCGGGATTTTTTTTTCATAAATATATGCTATCAAGAATGCTTGACAAGATGTATATGTCACTCGATTTTGTCAGGCAAAAATTAACCCTCCACTACCCCTAACATGAATTTCTTTGGAATAATTCTATTTCCATAAAAAAACGCGTGGATCGGGATTTTTTTTCATAAATATATGCTATCAAGAATGCTTAACAAGATGTATATGTCACTCGATTTTGTCGGGCAAAAATTAACCCTCCACTACCCCTATCATGAATTTCTTTGGAATAAATCAATTTCCATAAAAAACGCGTGGATCGGGATTTTTTTTCATAAATATATGCTATCAAGAATGCTTAACAAGATGTATATGTCACTCGATTTTGTCGGGCAAAAATTAACCCTCCACTACCCCTATCATGAATTTCTTTGGAATAAATCAATTTCCATTAAAAACGCGTGGATCGGGATTTTTTTTCATAAATGTATGCTACCAAGAATGTTTAACAAAATGTTTATGTCACTCGATTTTGTCGGGCAAAAATTAACCCTCCACTACCCCTAACATGAATGTCTTTGGAATAATTCTATTTCCATAAAAAAACGCGTGGATCGGGATTTTTTTTCATAAATATATGCTACCAAGAATGCTTAACAAGATGTATATGTCAGATTTTGTCGGGCAAAAATTAACCCTCCACTACCCCTATCATCAAGTTCTTTGGAATAATTCTATTTCCATAAAAAACGCGTGGATCGGGATTTTTTTTCATAAATATATGCTACCAAGAATGCTTAACAAGATGTATATGTCAGATTTTGTCGGGCAAAAATTAACCCTCCACTACCCCTATCATCAAGTTCTTTGGAATAATTCTATTTCCATAAAAAACGCGTGGATCGGGATTTTTTTTCGTAAATATATGCTACCAAGAATGTGCAACAAGATGTATACAGAGTAACACTATTTTTTTATCGCATAGCCATGACCCAGTTTTAAAACTAAGTTTTTCCTGCTCAAAAACTTTAAAATTGTATATAAACAAATTCAGACACGTTGAGATCAAACGACACACAACCGTGTGTCAATATGCAACTGATCATCCCACCTGAAATATTCCAGCGCTACATAGATAAAGAAACGAAAAAAACAAAACAATACAAATCTTTTGTGTATCATTATTCAGAAATCTGTTTTTCTTTTGAACCTTTCTAGAATATGGGTGTATATTTTTGTCAGGTTTTTTGGTATACGCAATTATCATGGAGATTGATTTGAATCATTTCTCCCAATAATCTCTTTGAATAAGTCAGCTCTTTTTCCCGAATTTTTACTGAATCGAAATCAGAATTGCCCGACCATTCAAAATGATGTGCAGCAAGTGCTGTTTTTTCTTTTTTATTTCTATTCTTTTCATAGCAGCAACATTTGTGTTGATATATTCTGGTTTTTAGGTATTGTTTAGTTTGCCCTATATAATATTTCTCACATTCACAGGGAATACTATACAGTGCTTCTCAAAAGTCCCCACCTCCCTCTTATTTTTGGAACGATTATACATAAACAATTGAAATTTGGAAACTGAATATTAAAGGTTGTAAACTTCCCTACTAGTGATGATAGATGACGAAATCGTCAAAGATGACGTCACAAGGCCATTGTGACCAATAATTTTAAATGGAACCCTACTGCAAGCGACACCTCTTTCAAAAGGTATCGAAAAAACCTATTCAATGATACTTATTTTATTTGTGTTTATGGCAGTTTCAATGGCTCATTAGTAAACATTAAAATTTTAATTCCATTCAGTATGATATTGATTACAGATTTAAGAATCAGTATCTACTTGAAGAAATTGCTCGAAGTGACCTCCATTTACTTCCTGACAGTGGAATATCCTATTTTTAAATTCTTCTCGTACTTTTGCAAATGTGTCTGCGGAAACAGCCTCACATTCTGCAACAATACTTTGTTTTAAAACGTCAATATTGTCAGGTTCAGTGGCGTAAACCTTCGATTCGAGGTACCCCCACAGAAAAAAATCCAAAGGTGTGAGGTCCGGTGATCGAGCTGGCCATTCCGTTGAACCTCGTCGTCCAAACCGTCTACCACGATACTCCTTATTCAAATACCTCCTTAGTGCACCGTAATAGTGTGGAGAAGCACCATCCTGTTGGAATGTTATTTCCAAATTTCCGAATTCATCTGGATTATCTTCCAAAATTTCAAGGATTGTGTTTTGCAACAGCTCCAGATAAACCTCACCAGTTAAATGAGTATTTAAAAAAAGAGGCCCAACGATGTGGTTTCCCAGGATACCTGCCCAAACATTCACCTTCTGGGGAAATTGGGTATGTGTTTCACGAAACAAGTGAGGATTTGCGTCACTCCAATACCTCACATTCTGTGTATTTACATCTCCATTTAGATAGAAAGTACTTTCGTCACTGAAACAAATTGTTTTGACATAGTCTGGCTGTTGGTTAATTTTAGTTTCCATTTTTTCACAAAATTCTAGTCTTCGGTCTGGGTCGTCGTCTGAGAGTTGATGAACCATTTTTAATTTGTATGGACGAAATTTGTTTTTGTTCTCAACACCCTGTGTACTGTACTTCGACTGACTTCACAGGTAGATGCAACGTGAGTTGTTGAAGAAGTAGGATTAACTATTACTTCTGCCAGTATATCAATTTTTTCTCATCAGAAATTTGTGGTCTTCCAGATCGTTTCGCATCATTAATACTACCCGTTGTTTCAAACTTACGAAGAAGCTCCCCTAAATAAGTCCTCGAAACGGGGCGATCGGGAAACCTCTCATTAAAAATGCGTTCTGCTGCATGAATATTTGTCCAGTTTCACCAAGAATTAGGATCGCTGCTACTTTATCACCCTAAAGCACGTACCATGTCGCTTCTTGAATAACTTAAATGTTCGGCTCACAACAGATTAACAAATTATTAAAATGTACAAAAATATTAAAAGTACCAAAAGCTGCTAAAACAGTTAAACGTTCGATCAACAATACACAAATTATTAAATTCAAAAACGTCGAATTAGGGAGACTAACAAAAACGTCAGCTTATTTGACAACTATCTAGAGGCGGAGCTTGAATTTGGAATTTTAGTATTAACTGATTTAATTCATCACAGCTTTGCGTTTTTTAAAAGCGAGTAGCCAAAACTGCCATGAACACAAATAAAATTAGTATAATTGAATAGGTTTTTTCGATACCTTTTAAAAGAGGTGTCGTTTGCCGTAGGGTTCCATTTAAAATTATTGGTCACAATGGCCTTGTGACGTCATCTTTGACGATTTCGTCATCTATCATCACTAGTAGGGAAGTTTACAACCTTTAATATTCAGTTTCCAAATTTCACTTGTTTGTGTATAATCGTTCCAAAAATAAGAGGGGGGGAGGGGACTTTTGAGAAGCACTGTATATTACACATGAATCTGATTTAGCTGGAATTTCATATTTTAATTGCGTGAATAATTTTCCTGTAGTTTTCAAATTGTAAGAATTGAGAGAATCAGTTGATAAACATTTTTTAATTTTATATGAGAGTCCATCTAAATATGGAAATTTAAAATAGTAACAGATTTCTTTCGGAAACATATCCTGCCTATCTGTTCTTTGACGTTTATTATTCGAAGAGATTGTTGGGAGAAATGATTCAAATCAATCTCCATGATAATTGCGTAAACCAAAAAAGTGATACACAAAACCTGAAAAAAATATACACCCATATTCTAGAAAGGTTCAAAAGAAAAACAGATTTCTGAATAATGATACACAAAAAAGATTTGTTTTGTTTTTTTCGTTTCTTTATCTATGTAGCGCTGGAATATTTCAGGTTGGATGATCAGTTGCGTATTGACCATACACGGTTGTGCGTCGTTTCATTTTAACGTGTCTGTATTTGTTTATATACAATTTTAAAGTTTTCAAAGTTTTTAATGTGTAATTTGTGCCAATGTGTTTTTATCGGCCAGAGTTTGTATCGACTACTCAACAGTTTTTTAGTTGAATCCATGAGCAGGAAAAACTCAGTTTTAAAGGTGAGTCATAGATATGTTCTTTGTTTCAATCTGTACGTGAATATTGTCTTATCAGCTTTGAAAAACGAATGCATTAATTCCAAAACGTCAGCGATAAAAAAATAGTTTTACTCGCCGGTCCTAATTTCCGTTAAATCCAACTATATTATTTTATTTTGTGCTTTTTAGTAAGTACGCTTCAATCTATGCATTTGATAAAAAATTCATAATCTCCGACCCCGAAAATCCCCACATACCAATTTTGAATAGAATCGGACCCTAAACACAGAGATCATCGGCCATCTTGGAGCCGCCATTTCGATTTTATGAATTTTGAAAGGACCCCGAAAACCCCCATAGACCAATTTTGAATTGAATCGGACCATAAACCTAAATCTCGCCTGCCATCTTAGAGCACAATTTTGTTTTTTTCTATAACAAAAATTCCATGAGCCGCCATTTCAATTTCATAAATTCTGACAACGACTACGAAAATCCCCACATACAAATTTTGAATAGAAACGGACCATAATCACAAAACTTCTCCTCCATTTTGGAGCCGCCATCTTTAATTTGGTAAATATTTAGTTACGTCACTAATGCACTCCGAATATGGGGAAAACACTTTCCTTACGTGTTTTTGCCTCCTGAACACGAATCCGGAAGAAAAATGCGGCGGTCTCATACCGTTTCAGAGTTACATCGCTTTTTCCGAAATAAATTTCAAGCACCGTTTTCTCGCACAAAACTCACTCAAAATGCCTCCTTCTTTTTACCATCATAAACAATACACCCTAAATCACTTATTTTCGGCACAACTTTGCACAAAATATCGTCGTTTTATCGAAAAATCCTCCTTCTTACACAGTTGCAAATGAACAATTCTAATTTCTTTGACAGATGACATTTATTAACTTTTAATTTTCATGTTGGTAATAAATGAATCGGACTGTGTAAGAAGATCTTTTCGATAAAACGACGATATTTTGCAAAGTTGTCCGAAAATAAGGATCAAGGGTGATTGTTTATGCTGTAATAAGAAGGAGGCATTTGAGTGATTTTGTGCGAGAAACGGTGCTTGAATTTGAGTTAGTTTCAGTTGAAAACCTATATAACTCTGAAACGGTATGAAACCGCCGCATTTTTCTTCCGGATTCGTGTTCAGGAGGCAAAAACACGTAAGAAAAGTGTTTTCCCCATATTCGGAGTGCATGATTGATGTAACTAAATATTTACCTTTAATTTATAAACTTTGACAAAGAATTCATAATATCATAATCAGAAAACTCGACCGCCATCTTGGAGCCGCCATTTTGTTTTTTACTCTAACAGAAATTTCATAATGCATTGTCACAGGAATTATGAACACCTGCTAAATTTCAGTTCAATGCTCCAAAAATGGAATACAAATTTTGAACCGGAAATGATGACAGAACAAATGACATACGAAAGAAGCAAGTTAAATAAAAGCTTGTAAAAAAAGGAATATAAAAATTTGTTCAATACACTAAAACTGATACAAACTAAGATATTAATAGGCAATACATAAAAAAATCCTCTGATTGTTATTGAGATATCAAAAATTCATTACGTCTATGAGTAATCTCGTATTAAGTCGCTAAGTTCAAGCTTGCCTAGAGATTGAGCCGAATATGGTATTTGTCTCTATTTATGAATTGTACAAATTGAAGTGGAATTTTATTTCGAATACCTGTCTGTTTTGCAATATTACGACTATGGAGAATTTATGGTAATTGAAAAACAATTTAGAATACAGAGTAGCAATGTTTTAGGAATTGACTTTTATTTTGAAATATGGAATAAATATACAGAGCGCGACTGTATAATATATTGAGTATATTCAACATTTGGGGAATATGCTATTTTTCAGAACAATCCTTCGACAGGTCGATTTTTATTTTCTGAGTTACTGTACAAATTCATGTGAATGTCACGAAAGTGACGTCATTGTTTCTTTATTTCCTATGTAATCATATATTTCAATAATTATGATGGATAGTCAAAATAATTCGTGAAGTCACTTTCAAGAAAAATCGCCCATACAACTACACATTTATTTTCAATTATAATTTCAAAACCACCATAACATTCTTGAAGACAATAATTTGAAAGGTATAAATGCTCTCCAATTTATCTGAACCATTTCCACTTCATCGATTTTCTGTCAAAAAGGGACGGAAAGAAAGTATTTCTTTCATTCATATTTCTCCAATTTCTATCATTCATGAAATATTGCAGAAAATCAGAGAAAGTGATAATGTTTAAGGAACACAAAACAAGATCTGAAAAATTTCGATAAATGGTAAACAATTTTTTTTTGTTCTTCGATGGTTTTTCTGAAAAGAAAATCTTGTAGATTTGTAGATCATATATTATTCAATAGACTAAAAATATTTTCACCACCCACGTCTCGGTGTTCATTTTCAATAACCCACGGCTCATTTTCCATTACCCGCGACTCCGTGTTTATTAATCAAGACTCATCATTCATAACATACGGTTTCATTCCGCACGACTCATTTTTTATTATCCATGGTTCTTTCATATTGCAACTACTAATTGCCATGTCGGTTTTTCCATTGTTCACGAATCATTTTTTATTACATGTTGCACATGTCTCAGTGTTCATTATACCGAATCATTTCCATAATCCACGGTTTCAATACCCGCGATTTCATTAATCACGATTAGTTACTCATTACGTTCGTCTCGTCCCATCACGCACACATTTTTATTACCCCTGTCTCCGATTCTATTACTCACGACTCATTTTTCATTTCCGATGGATATTTTATTCTCTATGATTACTTTTTCATCCCTCTCGGATAATTTTTTAATACCTACGATTTAGCTTCATTACTGACCCCTCATTTTTCTTTGCCCCATTTTTTTTTCATTTTTGATTACTCACGCATTACTTATTCATTACGATGATTATTTTAATTACCCACCGCTCATTTTCTATTACCCAGGACTCATATTGCTCACGACTAATTTTTCAAACACGACTCATTTTTATCACTCACTGCTAATTTTTTTAGTCACGGCTCATTTTTATTACCCATGATTCATTTTCCATGTCTTAGTTTTCATTCCTCATGATCATATTTTTTAATTTTTCCCAAAAAACCTCTCATAACTCACGATTCATTCTTCATTACACACGGTTTCATTTTTACTTATGCCTCTTTTACCATGATTCATGTTTCATTTCTCATGATTCATTTTTCAATACCACAACTTGTTCTTCATTACTCACTATCAATTGTTCATTACCGGCAATTAATTTTTATTACCCACAGCTATTCTTTTCGCCCACGATTTATTTTTATTATTCATACTCACTGTCGTTTTTGAGATCATCAAATCATTTTTGAGATCTCTGAACCATTAGTACCTACTTCTTTTTAAATTTTGTCGGAAAATATCAAGAGTGATTTTTTTAATCTTCTCTCCAAATCCGACAAAAAATCCATTTAATTATGAATTATTAATTTTTCAGATTTAGTCAGTATGGAGGGCGGGGTAGTTTCTTGGTAGATATTTTTCGCTCAAAAGAAAATATGATTCAGAATGTCCACAAATGTCTCAACAAATGTAATGTAGCAAAACGCGTTGCATAGCCTCTTAGGCCACTCAACAATTAGTGAATATAAACAACCACAACTGTACGTATCATTAAATGGCAGCGAACCAACGTGATATTTTCCATATTGCTGCCCCAAGAGTAACTTATTTACTTACAAAATACATATCATAAATATTTATGAGCCGTTCGACAATCTCAAGATGAGATATTTCCCATTCAGGATTCAAATGAACGTGCACTGTTAATAACTGGAGAGGAGGTACTCGAAATATTGGTTATTTTCTAGTGGCATCAACGTATTTGGTAACATCGAAGAGTTGTTAGTTTATAAAGTAGTGTGTGGTACTTGAGTACGAGTAGTTACAAATAATATACGCACGAGCTCCCGTCTTGCGTCTTTGTTGTATGTTTGTTAATCAAGATGGAGGAGTATAAATAAAGCGGTGCAAAAGTTTTCTCAAATTAAATTAACATTTTTTTTTGCCATGAATGTACAGGTTTTGCTTTGTGGGTCACTTAAATTCATCTACAAAAAAATGTCACTGCCATTTTTTGCTTATCTATATTGGTTACTGAATCCTATCCACCATTGTATACATATTTGTTATATTTATCATTGTAAATGTATGTATATTAATTATCATTACTATTAATATTATGGTTGGTTTGAAATATACAATTACTATAAGAACAATTCAAGGTGTGCTTGTTATTAAACGACGCTACTTCTTAAAGAAATGTTTTGAAGTCTGTTTAATTTTTTTGAAATACAGGTATTTTTCAAGTCGGCGACGACTAAAATATGTGTTTCACAAAAAAGCGCGCAGTTTAGAGTCCAATTGCCATGGCTCATTTTTGCTTACACACGAACCATTTTTAATTACTCACGACTCATTTTTCACTACTCAAGACTCAATTTGTATTACTCATTTTTATCGACCACTGCTCATTTTTCATCCCTCATTTCTAATTACTCATTTTCTTTTTACCCTTGGCCATGCCCCAATATTCATAAATCTTGGATCATTATCTACGGATCATTTTTTCTTTAGCACCAGGTAATTTTTCATTACTCACAAACCATTTTCATTACGCATTGATAATTTTGAATTATTGACGACTCATTCTTTTTCTCACGGCCATAACTCATTTTCGTTACCCACGACCAATTTTTTATTGCCCATTCCATTTTTCCTACTAACAACTCATTTTATTTTGGAGGCGATTAATTTTCATTACTCACCACTCATTTTCATTGCCCACGGCTAATTTTTCATTCCTCACGACTCATTCCTAACTACTCAATTTTTCATTATCCATGCCACATTCATAACTCTTGGATCATTATCTACGGATCATTTTCTCTTTACCCCAGGTCATTTTTCATTACTCACGAACCATTTTTATTACTCACTGATATTTTTTGACTACCCACGACTCATTTTCTCTTTGTTCCAAGACTAATTTTTCATTGCACATTTTTTATTACTCACATCCTATTTTTATTGGACACTGCTCAGTTTCCATTGCCCACGGCTCAGTTTTCACTATCAACGGCTAAATTTTTATTACCCACTTCTAATTTTTCACTACTTACGACTAATTTCATTTTACAGGCGACTCATTTTCAATACTCATCACTCATTTTCATTAGCCATGGCTCATTTTTCATTCCACATGACTCATTTATTTTCCATTTCTTATTACTCGTTTTTTCCCCCCCTTTTCCATTGCCCACGTCCCGTTTTTCATTATTCATGTCGCAGTTTTCATTACTCTTGGATGATTATCTACGGATTATTTTCCTTTTACCAGAAGGTCATTTTTCATTACTTACCTACTAATAATTTTTTATCATTCACGGCTTATTTTATCTTTACCCACGGCTGATTTTTACCCACGACTTATTTTTTATTGCCCACTGCTCACTTTTCATTACCCACGGCTCAATTTTCACTACCAACGGATAACTTTTTATTACCCTCTGCCCATTTTTCCCTGCTCACAACTCATTTTATTGCAGCTGACTCATTTTCATTGCCCAAGGCTCATTTTTGTTTCCTCATTTCTAACTACTCATTTTTTCATTATCAATACCTCAATAACTGTTGGATCATTATCTACGGATAATTTTCTCTTTACCCCCGATCATTTTTAATTACTCACGAACCATTTTCATTACTCACGAACCATTTTCATTACTCACTGATATTTTTTGACCACCCACGAGCACACTGCTCATTTTTCACTATTTACGACTCATTTTATTTTATAGGCGACTCATTTCCGTAACTCACTACTAATTCTCATTAGCTACGGCGCATTTTTCATTCCACATGACTCATTTTCCATTTCCTAGTACTCGTTCTCTCATTATCCATGCCGCAGTATTCATTACTCTTGGATGATCATCTACGGATTATTTTCCCTGTAACAGCAGGTAATTTTCCATTACTTGCGAACCATTTTCATCATTTACTGATAATTTTTTATCATACGTCCGATCATTTTTCATCATGCATGGCTCAATTTTCATTAACAAGGCCACTTTTTCATTACACACAAGACAATTTTTCCCACATATGTTCAATTTGTATCATCCATGAACATTGTTCACTACCCACCTTATTTTTAATCACCAAAGGACTAATTTCCAATGCCCACACACCATTTTTTATTGAACAAGACTACTTTCTATCACTCACGAGATATTTTCATTGCTTACGACCCATTTTCATTATCCACTGATAATTTTTCATTTCGCACTTATTTTCTCTTTACCAACGACTAATACAATTTTCAATACTTTTGGATCATTTTTCATTACCTATAAATCATTTTATCTTTTCCAGCAGGTAATTTTTTATCATTTGTGTCTCTGATTTCGTTATCCACGGCTCAATTTTAATTACCCACTACTCATTTTTCATCACTCAACTATCAATTTTTCTTACACTAGTTTTTAATTTTTCACGGCTCATTTTTCATAACTCACGACTCACTTTCTCCTTACAGGCGACTCATGTTCATGACTCAATACTATTTTTATTAGCCACGGCTTATTTTTCATTTTTCATGACTCATTTTACATTACTGCCTACTCATTTTCTCTTTGCCCACGGCTTATTTTTTATAACCCATGCCTCAATATACATAACTCGTGGATCATTTTTCATTACCTACGTTTCATTTTCTCTTCACCAGATGGTAATTACTCTAGCTCCATTTCTACACGGGCAATTTTTCAATAAATTTTACCCATTTTCCCCAAAATTTTCACCCATGCACATTTTTCACTACCTTTGCCCTAATTTTTCATTACCCACGGACCAATTTCCATTGCCCATGTACTAGTTTTCATTGAACAAGACTAGTTTCTATTATTCACGACTTACTTTCATTACTTACAACTCATTTTCATCACTTACTAATAATTTTTCAATACCTATGCCTCAATATTCATTACTTTTGGATCGTTTTTCATTACCTACAGGTCATTTTATCTTTACCAGCAGGTCATTTTTTTACACGCTTAATATTAGCTTCACTTGTATGTTTGTTTGTTTGTTTGTAACCGACTCCTTTGGGCGCGATTTGGACCCACTTCCAGACGTCCGAATGATTTGAAATTTGGCAGGTGTACATAATTCCGGTGACAATGCATTAAGAAATGTTTGTGTAAAAAAAAAAAATGGCGGCTCCAATATGGCTTACGAGTTTCGTGATTATAGTCCGATTCGCTTCAAAATTGATATCTGAGGATTTTCGTGGTCGGAGATTATGATTCTTCTGTCAAAATTGAAAAGTTCAATATGGCGGCTCCAAAATGGTGGTCGAGTTTTGTGATTATGGTCTGATTCTATTCAAAATTGGTATGTGGAGGTTTTTGGGGTAGAATATTATGATTCTTCTGTAAAAATTTAAAAATTCAAGATGGCGGCTTTAAAATGGTGGCCGAGTTTTGTGATTAGGGTCTGATTCTATTCAAAATTGGTATGTGAGGGTTTTTGGGGTCAGAGATTATGATTATTTTGTCAAAATTGGGGGATTCAAGATGGCGGCTCCAAAATGGCCGCGAGTTTTGTTATTATGGTCCGATTCTATTCAATATTGGAGAATAATAGTTGAAAAAAATTAATAATAATGATAATAGTTTGAAAAACTAAAAACACGCGTTAATATAATAGAAAACAAAACTAAAAAGTTGAAAATAAATAATAGTTTGAAAAAATTAAAAAACACGCTTTTATAGAAAACCAGACTAAAAAAATAGAAAATAAGGAAAAAATTCATTTTATTTAAAAAAAGCGTGGGGTGCATGGTATCAATAATTATATAATACATTACACACCTAGGACAGTAAAGTAAGAAATGTCTCAGATCACAGATAATTGTTGGCCGATGCGATACCATGCACCCCACGTTTTTTTTGAATAAAATAATTTTTTTTTATTATTTTCTATTATTTTCTGGTTTTCTATAAAAGCGTGTTTTTTAGTTTTTTTAAACTATTATTTATTTATTACTTATGCCTCCATTTCCATTATGTACGGCACAATTTTCATTACCCACGACCCATTTTTGTCCCTCAAATCTCATTTTTGTTTTACACTCGGTCCATTTTTAATTATTCTCGACTCATTTTTCATTACTCACGACTTTTTTTCTCCTTACAGACGACTCATGTTCATAACTCACTACTCATCATCATTATTCATGGCTTATTTTCAATTTCTCACGACTCATTTTACATTACTGCTGACTCATTTCTCTGTACGCACTTCGTATTTTTCCTTACCCATGCCTCAATATTTATTACTCTTGGATCATTTTTTAATACCTACAGATCATTTTCTCTTTACCAGCAGGTATTTCTTCATCATTCATTGCTCCATTTTAATTATCCCTGCTCAATTTTTATTTCACACGGCCAATTTTTATTTCTCACGGCCAATTTTTCATTATACAGAGCACAATTTTGATCACATACGCACATTTTTCACTAATTTTTCATTGCCCACGGACCAGTTTCCATTCACTTTGTTTCATTGAACAAGACTTATTCCTATTACTCGTAAATTAAATATCGCTTGTAAGTCAAAATACGACAATTTCGTTAGCTCCTAGTGTGTACTGGAAATGATTTTGTTGATGCAATGAAACTCCATTTGGATATAATACGTATGTAATTCATTAGTTCCACACGAAATCTAATGAGAAACACGATCATCGATAATATGAATGCATTTGAAAGTTGGTCATAAAAAACGTCCTACTATCGCCTGTCAATGAAACGAACATTTATGGCTATGTAATGGAAATGCAACTCTTACTATCCACTGAGAGATAATATTCTACCGAAATCGTTAGAATTAGTATAAAATCATGCACTCTGGTCATAGATTCAATTTGAACATTTAATGTAAGCCTCAAAAATATGCACTTATCATTTCGAGAAAGTGTGTTGTCATTGAATTTACAGTATTCTTTAAATCTTACTCTTTGTCGGTAGTAAAATCTCACTGACAGAAACAACAAGGAATGAATTATTCAACGCTGTTACATTTTTTCTCTTCTTATGAAATGAAAACCGAGATGTCCCTGAGCTACTCCAAAAGTCAATGTTTGAGTATCAGAATTAAATTTATGATGGTTGTTTTTCGTTCTATGATTATCCTCACATCACACAGTCATTAGACCCGCTAATGCATCCTCCGATTCAGTCATTATGTCATTAATCAATCTAATGAAAACGAGAAATAACTACATATTTCGCACATTAAACGTTGAATTATACGCGATATGGATTTTTTCAACGCATGCTTGTGAGCATGTTTGAGCCTTGCAGGAATAAATAAAGTATGTGGGCATATATCAAATGCCTGTAACATCGACAACTCCTGTCCGAGGTGCTAAAAAAGTTGAGAAATCTGAAAATTTCCCAGACGTGTATACAAGTACCTGCTTGGATTCCGACATTTGTTTTACTACCTAACGTTCATCGCTGATTATCGGCTTTTATTTCACTTTGAAAACACGATGGCAACAGACAGGCATTTAGTGTTTGCAAAGTTGAAGCAGATGACACGATGAAAATTTCTATTGAGTTGGTACAGAGTCGAATCGAGGAAACAGATAAATGACATTAGCAAAGATTGAAACGTATGTTTCCTGGCAATTAGAATCAAATGAAAATCGATATAGGTGTGGTTCAGTTGAAAAAAAAAATGCAGAAAGACGCCCATAAAAGATTTATCTTGCTGTTCTTATATGTCAAATAAAAACTTTTTAACAAAAAATTAAACCGACGAAATACGGAACTGAAAAGTAAAAAATAAAATGAACCTTCTTAGTCTCAGTAACTAAGCTCCTAAACTAATGTAAGTAACTAATTTTGAGGCGGCGCCAAACAAACAAGCAAATGAATTAGGTAAGGCGTAAAATGATGGCATCGAGTTGCGCGGTGACATTCTGATAATTTTTTTGAAGTAATTTAATGATGTTCGTTGATTGTTTTTACTACCTACTTGTTTTTTTATTACTCCCAAAATACTTACTTACCCACCTTACTTCAACTATTACCAGTTAAATAATATGATTATCTACTTTTACTATTTGTTGTAATATAAATTATTTTTGTTGTTCTGGTTAGTTAATTTCATTACTTTGTATATCATTCCATCCTCTCATAGAATATAATGTTTTTGACGGATGTGGAACAGAAATAATATCAGTAGCGATCTGTCATTGTCAACTACGTATGTGTGTGCCAATTATTTCCTATTTTTCCACCCGTAAGGGTATATAATTCCATTCGAAATCTAAATATAAGGTAAACCCTAGCTATTAAAAAAAGAATCATCCAATTCGAAGAACCCAGTACAAAGTTATGCCTGATAGAATCGGTTAACGGACCAGAATTCAGAGGGTGAGTGATCAATATCCTTCATTTTGCTACCCTTAGGGGTGGATTTCATCTTTTAAATTCAAATGGGACCACCTTCGAAGTACACCCTATCCACTGAAAAAATAATTATCGGAATCGGACGCGTGATCATACATAAAAAAAAATATGGAAAAAAAAATATAAGGGTCGACTAGAGAACCTCCTCCTTTTTGGTTTCGTCGGTTAATAAAATAAAGGTTCGTCACAAAATAATATAATCGCTGAAAAGGGAAACATTCCCAATTGAATATTGAATAGAAATATTTTTCTGTGAAAGATATAAAAAAATAGTACATATAAGTAATTCTCTATTTTACAAAGGAATAGTCAATTTTAATGAGCTTCCTCAAGAAATTGAAGATAGTGTTTCAATAAATACATTCAAAAGAAGCTTGAAGGACTACCTATTGAAAACATAGTATATTAGTATTTTATTATTATGTATAAATTTATATGTATGTATTTAAGTTTAACTGATTTTATTTTTGTACAATGTAATCTTATTTTATTTATAGTTGTCCATATTGTCTGTGTATTTTTAACTGAACTGACCATGTATTTACTTTTGTAAATCAATTAGTTTCAACTAAATAAATATATATATATATATATATATATATATATATATATATATATATATATTATATATATACAGTGACCGGCAGAAAGTACGCATCATATGGGAAATTCTTTTATTAATAAATTTTGACGAATATCGATATGTGCAATCGCTTCTGCATCAAAAGCAACCCCCAAAAGACGTTGTACAGTGCCGTTCGTCTTTTCGTGTTTGGAGGGAAATTTAAAAATTAAAATTATGTTTCAAAACACACTTAGTTGGGAAAATATCGAAAATGTTATTTAGACAAAGAAACTCATCAATTTTTTGCCATAATAAAAATATCAATTTGTAAAAATACATTTTAGACAAAGAAACTCATTAGTAAGGCCAACAGTAATATATTAAATGATATTTTGTAAATATTCGCAAGCTACTTCTATTTTATTCTGAAAAAAATTGAAATCTATGGATTTGCCATGTATTCAGCTGCTTCATAAGAGGTCACTGGAATATCTCCAGGACATTATAATCCCGATACTGTTCATTATTGATAAAGATGGTTCTTTGTATGAAGCAGCTGAACACATGGCAAATCCAGAGATTTAAAATTTTCTTCGAATGAAATAGAAGTAGCTGGTGAATCTTTACAAAATATTATTCAAAATATTACTCTTGGGCTTTACTAATGAGTTTCTTTGTCAGAAATGTATTTTTCCAAATTAAAATTTTTTTATGGCAAAAATTGATTTTTATTTTTTCATCTCAGATTTTTTTCCAAACTTGTACATAGCTATAAAATGTCGTTCTATACAACTTTTCCAAATAACATTTTCCAATGTTTTCCCAAATAAGTGTGTTTTGAGACATAATTTTTACATTTTTTAAATTTCCCACCAAACAAGAAAAGACGAACGGCACTGTACAACATCTTTTGGGGTTTCTTCTGATGCAGAAGCGATTGCATGTATCGACATTTGTCAAAATATTTAAAAAAAATCCCATATGATGCGTACTTTCTGCCGGTCACTGTATATATATATATATATATATATATATATATATATATATATATATATATATATTTTATATATATATATATATATATATATATATATATATATATTTATATATATATATATATATATATATATTTATATATATATATATATTTATATATATTTTTATATATATATATATATATATATTTTCTATATATATATATATATATAGAAAAATGGTAATGTCTAACAAAAAATTACTACTTATAGTGGAATTGAAAATCAAATAACTATCTGAATAAAAATGCAAATTTTCAATTTCAGATTTTTTCTTTTGAGTTAGGGTCCTTTCAGAATATCTATCATATGCAGTTCAATGTACAGCGTGGCCTTAGCCGGGGAAGTAGCTGTTTTCTGTTAGACATTCACAAAAAATTACTTCATTTTTATTGTGGATGTTTCAATTCACAGAAAAATATTTCTATTCAATATTTAATTGAGAATGTTTCCTTTTTCAACATGAATACCCCACAAGAGGTTATCTTGAACGATGAAAGATAGTGACTAAAGTGTATCTCTCAGTCGCAGATGATTCCACATCTGATTTTACGAAAATCCTTTTCATATTTTCAAACAAATCAATATGATTGCATTCTCGACATTTTTCTTGGGATTTTTTTTGATTGAATCAAGGATCTATACAACTATGTAGGTATTCTCATTACTCACAATCCTTTTCCCATTACTCACGACCGATCTTCCAATAATTACGACACATTTTCATTACTCATTATTATTTACTTTCATTTTAATAACTCACGGTTTCGTTTTCATTACCAACGACAGATTATTTTTTATTACCTACGACTCAGTTTCTATTGGCCATTACTCAATTTCCACTAAGCACGACTCATTTTATTTTTATTACAAATAGCTAACGGCTCTTTTTTCATCATCCATGGCCCTGTTTTTGTAACTCACAGTCTCATTTCCAGAACTCACGTACAATTTTTCATTGTCTATGGTGATGCTCCTATTACCCTTGGTGATGGTTTCATCACACACGACTTATTCTTCATTTCTGGCTCTGATTTAATTGCTCACCGTCATTTTTATCACACACTACTCGTTTCTCATTACGCATGACCCAATTTTGAGTACATTATTATTTTCATTACTCACCATCTCGTTTTCATTACTCACGATCCTGTTCTCATTTCTCACGATCTTGTTCTTATTACACACGACCTGTTTCCATTACTCACGATCCATGTCTTCTAACGACTGATTTTCTTTTACTCATGATCCATTTTTTATCAGTGACCAACGACTCATTTGTTTTTTATCACAAATGCATTTTTCATGGCTCACGGCCCATGTTTAATTTTTAACGACTCATTACCCACGGACTAATTTTCGTTACACACGACTGATTTTTCAAGTCTTACGGCTCATTTTTCATAGATTTTGCATAATTGAATGGCAAAGTTTTGAAATTTGTCTTTTTAAATTTTTGACAGATACGAGAAATAATTTTGACTATTCTGAATATAGTTTTTCAAGGGATTTCAAATGTTCTATTCCAAGTCAAGTTCCGTGCGCTGTAGTTGGTAATTTTTCAATAGTGACACATCCGTTTGACAGATTCTGGGTAGAAACTCTATATTCATACCAAATTTCAGCTCGATTGGTCAAACGGTTCTTCAGTTATCGTGGAAAAAAAATATTCTGATCGACCACGTTATAAGGGTATGATGAAAAAAGCGAATAAATACTAATATATATTTCAAGAAATAATAGAACCGACTTCATAAAAGTTGAAAATTTACATTTTTTAAAGTCGTGGCATTTATATACAACCAATCACTACCTTGAATAGGGATAATTGTTGTATTCATGTCTTCAATAGAAGTAAATCTACAAATAAATATGTATATAAAGCGAAAAGTGAGATGCGGCGTTCCTCAGGGGTCTGTGCTGGGCCTAACCTTGTTTTTGATTTATATTAATGATCTTATTTACAATTTTCCCCAAACCTTCTTCTAACTATTCGCAGATGATACCAGTAATCTAATCGATGACAAAAACTGGGGGGAACTGGCCACAAAAAGCCAAACTGCTAAATAGTTCAAAGACATTCAATATTTCTTTTCAACATCCACGAAATCCAAAACCCAATATTGTGCTAACTACGTCATCTGGTAACATTGAGCCGTGCGAAAGTATTAAATTCTTAGGAATATATATTGACAAAAACTTCAACTTCGGTATTTACATAGGAAATCTGAATAAAAGACTGAGTAAATCCATATTTGCAATAAGAACGATAAGAAAAGAGTTAGGACCAGGTGCGGCGCTCAACGTCTATTATGCTTTCTTGAGTTGGATTCATATGCAAGCTTTCCGCATTTTCGCTTATCGCGTATTGATGTCCGATTGGCTGTTGAAATAGAAAGGGCTTTCAACTTTTATTGAAGAAAAGGGCTGATTTTGTCGAGTTTTATGTTTCGTGACAACCGTTCTCTGTTTTTATGTGTTTTCAATCATATCCCCTGGATGGAATAAATGAATTCTATTCTAATCTATGCAAAACTTGATGGAAATCCATATTGAAGTAAAAAAAAAAACACTTCACCGTATAATTTCCATAAACAGTTTTTCACAAAACCACGACAAGTTTTTCGCTATGCAATAGCTTCTTCAGGTTCACTAGAAGTTACTGTATAGCGAAAAACATGTCGTGGTATGTAACCCATATTCGGTGAAAATAAAAAAGTTAAATGGTTTTTGTTCACGTCACTTGTTCGTGTATGAAAGATTATAAGAACATAATTTCTTTCTATTTTCAACGATATCAATCCTTTTGCGGTACGTGGGTGGTTCTTTTTCCAAGAAAATCGCGTTGTGTGGTTTGCTACTTTGATATGTAATTTCATGCGAGCTGTCTGTCAAATCATCCGGATAAAATCCACTAATAACCCAATAATATCGAATATCATGAAATCATGTTCCGAATTCAACCACCCAAACCCCCAACAACGTCGATGGCGGTACTCTTTCGAGGTACCGCTTGACCGACCAAGTGAAAAAGACGCGTGTATGGCGTCTGATGCGACATCGTACCTCTCCGAAACGAACAATAGTCCGGGGGTTATCAGTAATTTTGGTATAATTTTTTATCACATTGAAAAAA
The DNA here is from genome assembly GCA_018342105.1 of Gonioctena quinquepunctata. Lineage (NCBI taxonomy): Eukaryota > Metazoa > Arthropoda > Insecta > Coleoptera > Chrysomelidae > Gonioctena > Gonioctena quinquepunctata. The sequence continues at coordinate 124,968 of JAFIRS010001104.1, forward strand.
AAACATTGTCCTATAACATGTCCTATCCCTTCTGGATCTAAATCGTTCCTAGGAAGCTGAAATTTGATGTTTGCCAGAATATTCTCAACTGAAAAATAGTTGAAAACTCTACTTTAAAGAACTTATTCATAATATTGAAGTCGAAGCAGATACCATTACAGTATGCTATCCTGTTACACGTGCCCTTATGTTCCTCCCTTCTTCTAGAAGACGACCATCTAGATATCTCAACATGTTTGCTTCACAAATCAATATTGATTGATTACTTGCTTTAATTCTGACCAGCACTTGTCGATTGACGCTGGTGGAAGAACAGAAATGAAAGGTTTCTTCCACATCCTGGACCAGAATGACTTTTTATTTACCCAATAATATGTATCTGCTTACAACTTCTTTGGTTTTTATTTATTTGGTGATCAATGAAAGTATCATTATTATTTTATGTCAAGGATCACTGAAATATTCGTCTTTAAAAACCTTGTCGACGTCATAATCTTTGTCGCTTTTCAAATTATTAATAAGTGTTGCCACATTTTCTCTACGAAAGCCAAGTCTTATTTTTTTTTCTTAATACCGTACTGTATTTTCCCGTATTTCCAGTATACTTCTTTCTAGAAACACTAGAAACATATTTGGAGAACAAATTACATCATGCACAATTTCAGAGAATATACGTACCTGGAAATAAATGTCTAAGCATATTTGAAATATGAATTATAATTTTCACTATATTTTGGTGCATGCGCACTGGTAGGATAGTTGAATTTCTCTTAATAATTTATTGCGTAAAAGGACCTCGTTAGATACGTATTGTGGTTTGATAATTTTCTGATTAATGACTTTGGCATCAATTTGGTACTGAAAAAATCCATTTGAATAATTTCTATCTTAAATATTTGACGATACATTAACTTCGCTCCAAACATAACATAAATTTGAGGCAGGTTTTTCATTTTCAGAAAGAAAAAAATATTTTTATGGATATTTATTGCTACTGGTATCAAAAGTTAGTAGCTAGTGGTATATATAAAACAGTTTCATTGAAGTAACAATATTTTTAATAGGTCAGCAATTTCGTAGATTGAAAAAATAAAATAAAAAAAAGGTTGCAATAGAACGTTCAAATTTGAAATACATGTGTGGAATTGGAATAAAAACAACTTTTTTGTATTATTTTTTTCGAAAATTAAACCTAAATAATCCTATTTTACGCGAATATTGAAAATAATTTACGTATAGCGAAAGTCACGTATCCGGTCCAAGTAAAAAAAAACATCGTTTTTAAAGAAAAAGTTAAATTTCAAAATGAATGAATAAACGTTTTTCTTATATGACGCCTACTTTTTGAAGGACACTGTATAAAATTGCAGGTTATCTGAAAACAATTGGAAATAAGAATTAAAGATAAATGCTGAAATGCCGTCATTATTGGAAATTTTTGGAAAATATTTTTGCACCACTAATTGAATAAAATACAATTTTTGAAATTATTCTTATAACTTTTTTTTAAGTCTCAGACGGAAAATAATACATAATCAGATCATTGCTAACAAAATGCAAGTTTCCACTTGATTATTTTTCAAGTTATAGTTTTTTGCAATATTCCTAGATGTCATGATGTTCTAAGTCAATTGGCATAATGTCCGAGAATTTATATATTTTTTTTATTTCTGATAATTTTTTTCCGTTATATTCATGGAATCAAGATGATATTGTGTGTAATTATATTATCTGATAATCATGTGATATTTCCTGTCCGAGCTTTTGAAAAAGTTATTACAGGGTGTTACAAAATTCAATACAAATATTTTAAGGGCATATTTCTGGGGTCAAAATAAGACTTTTTTTTCCCATAAACGTGTCCTAAAATGATTTTTTTACGGGCTTGTAAATTTTCTTAACATTTGATGGATAATTGTAGCCACAATTCAGAATTTATGTTTTATTTTCGCGTAACTTTCGATGTCTGTAGCTTAGAGGGGGTGAATTTTAGGACACATGTTTATGGGAAAAAAAGTCCTATTTTGACCTCAAAAATACGCCCTTGAAATATTTGTATTGAATTTTGTAACACCCTGTTATAAATTTTTTCAAAAGCTCGGACAGGAAATATCCCAAAAGGCCGGCTCACCCCTGAGATCATCATTTAGAAACTATTAGTTACAGTTTTTGATAGGGATAGCCACAAATGAAAATTAATTATTACTAAAGGCCGTCTCACCCTGAAATATTATTAAGGCCCCCACGGAAGAAATGTAACTTAAGCCCAGAAATATCACTAAAGCTAGTCTCGCATCTGAAAAATTATTAAAGGCAGTCTCACACCTGCTGAAAATATTACTAAAGGCCACCTCACACCTGAAATATCACTAAAGGCCATCTCACACCTGAAATATTACTGAAGGCAGTCTCACACCTGCTCGAAATATTACTGAAGGTCGTCTCACACTGACATATTACTAAAGCCCGTTTCACACCTGACATTACTAAAGGATGTCTCACACCTGGAAAGGCCGTCTCACAACTGAAATATTTGTAAAAGCCATCTTACACGGGATAACTATTACTAAAAGCCGTGTCATTACTGCTAGTATCCAAAAATTTTATCAGGATAACAGAAAAGGAAGGAGGTAACTTTTCTTGAATTTTCATTTTTGTTTGAACAAAATTGAGAAATAAAACGGTGTTTCAGTCCATATACCTCTTCGCCATTCTGCTCTCCTTTTACAAATTTGCCCAAACTATAATTTTTGGTACATCAAAACGAGCAATAAAACAAAGTTTGTCCACATACCTCCTCACCTTTCTGCTCTCCTAATACAAATTCGCCCAAGTTCTAATTTTTGGTACATCATTCAAAGAAAATTATTGTGATGATTTTTTTCGTTTTATTTTTCTAGTATAGTCAAACAAAAATATCACTAAAGGCCGTCTCACACTTGAGATCATCATTTAGAAACTAATAATTACAGTTTATGATAGGGATAGCCACAAATAAAAATTAAATATTACAAAAGGCCGTCCCACACCTAAAATATTATTAAAGGTCATCCCACACTTAAGCCCGTCTCACATCTGAAATATCACTCAATGCCGTCTCACTCCAGAAATATCACTAAAGCTCGTCTTCCACCTGAAAAATTATTAAAGGCCGTCTCACACCTGCTGAAAATATTACTAAAGGTCATCTCACACCTGAAATATTACTAAAGGCTATCTCACACCTGCTGAAATATTACTAAAGGCTATCTCACACCTGCTGAAATATTACTGAAGCCCGTTTCGCACAGGACATATTCCTCACACCTGAAATATTACTAAAGGGTATCTCACAACGAAATTTGAAATATTACTAAAAGCCGTCTCATTACTGATTGTATCCAAAATTTTGATCACGATAACAGAAAAAGAAGGGGGTACATTTTCTTGAATTAGAATTTTTGTTTGAACAAAATCGAGAAATAAAACGGTGTTTCAGTCCATATACCTCTTCGCCTTTCTGCTTTCCTAATACAAATTCGCCCAAGTTCTAATTTTTGGTACATCATTCAAAAAAAATTATTGTGATGATATTTTTAGTTTTATTTTTCTAGTATAGTCAAACAAATATCACTAAAGGCCGTCTCACACCTGATATCATCATTTAGAATCTATTAATTACAGTTTATGATAGGGATAGCCACAAATGAAAACTAAGTATTACAAAAGGCCGTCTCACACCTGAAATATTATTAAAGGTCATCCCACACGGAAGAAATGCTGGTTGGTTGGTTGGTTTGAGGCTGACGAGCCAGAGACAGGGTTGGCACTTAGCTTCCCTTGACACTGCGACCAGCTGGGGTCTATTGTATCACTCTGTCGTCAGTGGTTCCTCATTCAAACAGGTTTGTGCCTTTAATTAGGTTAAGAAGCCTGTTGATAAGGTTCTTCGGATTCATACCTGTTTCCGGGCTGATCTCTCCAAAGGTTCTGTGTCGCCTACTACTTAGGGCGTCACAGTCGAAGATGATATGAGAGGCTGTTTCCTCCTCTTCATCACACAGCCTACACTCCACGGTTTCCCTGCGTACTCCCATGGTGTTTAGGTGTTTTCTTAGGCCGCAGTGTCCAGTCAACAGACCTATTATTATACGAGCCTTCGTTCTGTTCAGGTTCAGAAGGTCAGCCGTCAGGGTCCGGTTTGGATGCCCTACCATGACTTTGCTGTGTATTTGCCCGACAGTTTGATCCCAATATTGTTGGTGTCTTCTTTTTATCCACTCGTCGATCAGGGTCCTGCATCGGTTTTGCTAATCCCGTGTGCAGGTTCTGGCCCTGTGAATAGCGTTTCAGATGCTTGTCTAGCTAGCTGGTCCGCTTTGACGTTGCCTTCAATGCCTCTATGACCTGGCACCCACATCAAGGTGACCTTGTTGTGTTTTGCCAGCTCGATGAGGTTCTGGAGGCAGTCCCAGACCAGTTTGGACTTTATCTGTGTAGAGTTGAGTGCTTTGATAGCACTTTGACAGTCAAATAGAATGTAGATGTGTTTTTTCCTATAACCACTTTCTAAATTCTTCTGAATGCATACCATGATAGCATGTGTTTCAGCTTGGAATATCGTGGAGCATTTAAATATGAAATATCTGGAAGACTCAGGAATTGTCAACGATAGGGAATATGGCTTCCGCCATCAGAGATCAACTGGTGACCTGCTCGCTTACGTCTCACATATATGGCAGCTATCTATTGAAAAGTATGGAGAAACTTTAGCTGTGGCATTAGATATCTCCAAGGCGTTCGATCGAGTTTGGCACCAGGGACTCCTCGCCAAGCTTCCGTCTCATGGCTTGCCCCCTCAGCTGTGTTCTCTGCTTGCTAGTTTTCTCTCAAACAGGTCTCTCCATGTAGTGGTCGATGGAGTTTCATCTGACACTCTACTCATAAATGCTGGTGTTCCGCAAGGATCCATTCTCGCACCAACACTATTTCTACTTCACATCAACGACCTGTTGAAAGCAACTTCATGTCCAGTACACAGCTTTGCCGATGATAGTACCCTCCATACCGCTTTCTCTTCCAGGGCCCCTATATCAGCCCGTGAAACCAGAAATGAACGAGGAAGAAATGTTAATAATATAAATATGGACTTAGCAACAATTCTCGAATGGGGATCTAATAACTTGGTAGAATTTAATGCAAACAAAACACAAGCATGTCTTTTCTCTAGAAAAGCCGATCTCACTGTGCCTAACATAACTTTGTCAGGAGTAACCATACCACTGAAGCCATCCATATCGATGCTTGGTATTACTATCAGCAATAACCTTTCCTGGGAAAATCACGTGAGGTCCATTGCCAAAAGTGCATCCCAAAAACTGTTTGTTAAGATTCGCTTTAGACAAAGGCAAGATCCGCCTGTCCTGGAATACTGTTCCCATATTTGGAGTGCGGCACCTAAACATATCCTGAGGCTATTGGATTCTGTCCAAAAAAGGGCAATTCGTCTCGTCGGTGATGCCTTGCTTACAAACTCGCTCACTTGTCTGGAACACCGTAGAAAAGTTGGCGATTTGTCTCTATTTTATAGATATTTTCATGGGCGATGCTCTTCTGAAATATCAACAATCGTTCCTGCTTTGGCAGTCTCTTCGAGATTAACCCGTCAAGTTCAGTCAACACACCCCTTCGTGGTCACTTTGGAGACCTGCAGAACATCACTTTCCAAAGATTCGTTCATCCAACGAACAGCGAGGCTTTGGAACTCATTGCCTAGGGAGGTGTTCCCCGAGGCATACAACCTTCAGAAATTTAAGAAGAACTACCTTCTTTCCCTAGGTTCCCACGATGTTCTTTGAACATTACAGGATATCCCTTTTCGTGGGATCCAGAACATAAAAAAAAAAAAAAAAAAAGTGGTATTATGTAATCCCTTCTTGGCCTTACCCCATGTATTCCTGCTCCCGTTCCTTCAACTGTCTTTGAACCGTCTGTATACCAGACTATGTCCGCAGTTGATTGTGATTCTATACTATGCTACTTGAGCCCGTCTCACATCTGAAATATTACTCAAGGCCGTCTCACTCCAGAAATATCACTTAAGCTCGACTGGTACCTGAAATATTACTGAAGGCCGTCTCACACCTGCTGAAATATCACTAAAGGTCGTCTCACACTTACTGATATATCACTGGAGGCTATATCACATGGGAGATATATTACTAAACGCATTCTCACACCTGCTGAAACATTACTGGGCCCAACTGACTACCCTGTGGCACGACTGATATTAAAACTGTTTTCAGAGAAACACATGTACCAATTTTAATAAATTGGCTTTCACCACTAGGAGCTATCTCAGGAGTACAACATGCTCATCGAAATGTAATAGTTTTACTAGCAAAATTCATTATCGAAGGCCTTAGAAAAATCGGTGTACATAATTTCAGTTATCAAAAGGCACTATATTATTTGTTGTAGACCTGCGGTTATAAAAGCCATATTGATTGGCGTACCAGATTTATTTTGCTTGAAACAATTCATCAATCACTATTGTTCAACAAAATAGCAAAAAGTATTCAATAGACTTACTGATCTATAATTTTCAACGGAAGACTTGTCCCACTTTTAGGATTTCATAGAAATACCACGCATTTCTACATTTGAGTAAGTTATATTTATATATATTGTTATGTTATGTTATGCCAGTTATAAGTTTTAAAAAGAAAAAAAAACCATAAAAAGAATAATTAATAAATAGTTATTAGTTTCAAGAGATTGTTTTACATAATTTTGGAAGTTCTATTTATTTGTGAGCCTATGTATAATATGGATAGATAAAAATGTCAAAATACTATAACACAATCAATTTCATACACTGTCATAATGATTATAACCCATAATCGGTAAAAAGACAACAAAAAGTCTAGATTTACAAAATTTTCATGAATAAAAAGTGATCAACACATTTATTAATTTGAAACATACAGTATATGAAATTTTAGCTAACTAAAAGTAGCCAATGGTAGAACAGCAAACTTCTTGATGACAATAGCCAATCAGGGAATAGATGGTCATATGGAGAATTGGAAATTGTGAGAGAATAACAACGGGGTGATGTCATAAGCAATTATCATTGAAATTTGTACATAGTAATAAGAATGGAAAAATAGTTGTATATATAAATTATATAAGATGAACCCAAACAGTGAAATGTGACAATTTGGTGCGCGAATTCAAAAATTCGAATCAGAGGGAAGGAACAAAAATTGGTATCTAGGTGACAACAAACAAAGCCAGAAGGAGATCGAAAATAAATTTACAAGCGAATGCCACGCAACATTTTGGGAGAAAGAAAAATGAAATAATTCCAACATTTGAAGAACAAAACCAATATTACCTTAATTATACAACATATCCACGTATCCAAAGCTGATTTCCGCATCTGTATGGTTCCTGATTTATGGTGTTGGAGTTCCTGATAGAGCTTGGAGTGAGAAGGGATCCAGTTTCAGGGCATATCTTGAATACCGACATTTCCAGCCGGGTATAAAAACTTCAATAGTGCACATCCGGTCCTGAACAATTTCACAAATAACGTATTTCACATCTGAAGAACTTTATTTCACTTTATTTTGAACTATAACAGAAAACTTCACTCTCAAGGAAAGAGTGAGGTTGTGTCTATCTATCCATGATTTGATTTTTATGATTATCCGTGAATATTTGTAGATTCACATTAGAATAAGTTATTTTTCGTAGGCCAGGTAAAGTTGAGTCTTCCTGAATAAAGGAAATCATTGCTTTTTGATACTTTGTTGTTTGTTTTCTTACAATGATCAACAATCATAACAAAGACCATTGAATAAATTGAAATTAGACAGCAGGAGTTAGTGGCTCTATTGCTTGAACCGGCTATCTGAGATAAGAGGTGTACCAACTGTGCTAGCTGTGGTAAGAAAAATGATAAAAATTGGCAGCAACGTGACGAGAGAACAGTGACGTAGCTAGCAATTATTATTACATCATTGCAATATTATACAGGGTGAAAATACTTATCTATATCATATCAATCTGGCTCATGAAGAATAGCAAAAACTATTAGCAATCTTCATTATATAACAACAACTATTGTTATTCAATTTATCAATACATAACAATTGGCACCCAAAGTGTGGGGCGAAATAACAACAATATTATTTCAATTCATCATTACATATCTATATATATATATATATATATATATATATATATATATATACTGATTTTGACCAATAACTTTATTTTCATCTCAAGCGTTGAATTGGCGATAATTAGGCCGAAATTTCAAATTGTCAACGTTTCAAAACTTTATTGTTTCATATTTAGCCTAAATAGTGCTGAAGACGGAACAATAAAGTTGCGAAACGTCGACAATTCAACACTTTGAATTTATTTTCATTATTGACTTGAGTTTGAAGAGTAGGTTGTGCTCTGAGCTGAGATGTAGGGGCTGAAAAGCATATACATGTGAAATGAAAGCTTGTTTATCATTTTTTCCATTGAATCTTCTCAACACAAATTCTTCCACACAAAACTGACAAAAGCAACCTCCTGCTTGCTTGCAGTGAATTAATTGGTATGACATCTTTGCAAAGTCGTCTCAAACATGCTATAATTCATCCATCATCAACAACCCGGGGATGGTTGTCTTTTTACCCGAATCCCTCGTACTATAGGGCATCCAGATGACTCCGGAGTACGGTACCCGTTCGTCACGCTCCAGTGGTTGCGCGTACCGTGCATGGGGTGCGGTCAATGGTCAACGGAGGGTTAATTGGATGATGATGGGTCTCGAACAACTGACAGACGGGAGTTGGTTAGCATTTCGACGGATTTCGAGTGGCTATATGGTCGTCACAGCTGACGCATCTTCCTCGATTTGCTTTGATTGATTGATCGGTCAGATAGATGATATACGGAGATTCCACAATCGGTTATGAAGAACTGCAAAGTGTGATTAGAGGTCCGAGAATTGAATAAAAATGATTTAAAAAAATTAAGACAAACGGATTTTTTTTGACCGAGGTTATTCTGTGAGTGACAGATTCAAAATCTTGCTGCGAGCTAGAATACCTATTTTATATTCGCGGCGAGCTTTTGAATCTGTTACAGAATCACCAGGTATTTTTTTTCCTTTCAAGTACATTTGTATAAAAGCTTGTCTTGTTTTTTTTTCAATTTAATTCTTTTCAGTCATTCATGAAATCCGCCATCTCATTGAATTCTGACAAAAATTGATAATCTCCTACACCAAAAAAAACCCACACACCAATTTTGCATGGAAACTCTTTGTTATCTTGGAGCCTCCATCTTGTATTTATGAATTTTTATAAAAAATTCGTGATCTCTGCACCCGAAAACCCCCATATAGCAATTTTGAATAGAATCGAAACATAATCACATTTTTTTTCGCCATATTGGTGCAGCCATTTTGTTTTTTCTCTAGCTAAAATTTCATAATGCATTGTCACTGGAACTATGAACACCTGCTAAATTTCACGTTAATCGGACAACTTGGAATATTTGAACTAAACATACATACAAATCTAAAGTGAAATGAAAGTTTGTGATTAAAATAACTTTTTGAAGACTAGCTTTCATTTAAACCGTATAAAATAAGTTTAAGTCATCGCTGACAATTATTTAATTATTTTCATTGAATTATTTGGTTTCAAAAAGCTTGTCGCGCAAACTGTTCATAAGAGTAAGTACCAATACATTTTTTGGGAGAATGATTGGTTGGTAAGTAACAACTTGTCGAAATATTAATTTAATTGCAATTCGCGCGACAAGCTTTTTGAAACCAAATAATTCAACAAAAAATAATTAAATCATTGTCAGCGATGACTTAAACTCATTTTATACGTTTTAGTACACGGCTTAAATGAAAGCTCCTCTTTAAAAAGGTTTTTTAATAGTTATTCTATTTTTTGCTTTTTAGTTAGTTCTCTTTAATCTGTTCAATTCTAGTAGAGCATCGTTATTACAAAGTCTTTTTCCTGTAAGTTTTGAGCGGAAAGAAATCATGATCTCCGACCCCAAAATCGTCCACTCACCAATTTTGAATAGAATCTGACCATAATCACAAAACTCGTCCACCATCCTGGATCTCAAATTAATAGATGTTGACAAAAAAATAATAATCTCCCAACCTGAAAACCCCCACATACCAATTTTGAATAAAATATGACCATAATCAGAATACTGGTTCTCCATCTTGGAGCAGCCATCTTGAATTTATGAATTTTGACAAACAAAATTAAATCTCCCACCGCGAAAACCGCTGTATACCAATTTTGAATCGAATCGGACCATAATCACAAAACACGTCTCCATCTTGGGGCCGCCATCTTGAATTTATGAATTTTGACAAAAAATTCATAATCTCCGACCCCGAAAACCCCACAAACCAATTTTGAATCGAGTTGAACCATAATCATAAAACTCGTCCTCCATCTTGGGGCCGCCATCTTAAATTTATGAATTTTGACAAAACATTTCATAATCTCCGACCTCGAAAACCTTCACAAACCAATTTTGAATCGAGTTGAACCATAATCATAAAACTCGTCCTCCATCTTGGGGCCGCCATCTTAAATTTATGAATTTTGACAAACATTTCATCATCTCCGACCCCGAAAACCCCCACATATCAATATTTCATCAAATCGGAGCATAATTACAAATATCGTCCGCTGCCGCCGCCAGTTTGTTTTTTTTCTCTAAAATTCCATAATGCATTGTCACCGGAATTATGAACAGCTGCCAAATTTCAAATTAATCGGACGCCTAGAATCACTTGTATGATTTGAACCTAACGAACGAACGAACTAACAAGTGAAGCTAAATAAAATCTTGTAAAAAAAATGAAAGCTTGTAAAATCAGAAAACTCGTTGGTATGCCACAGCCATCTCAGATACCTGTGTGAAAACAGCAGCCAAAAGATAGCAGCCAATTTGCCGAAGATTGCCGACCGATCAGTGGCGTCGGACTCAAAATTTATTTGGGGTTCAGCGAAGATGTAAAAAGTATTATCCTCATTTTCTCCCTTACAAAACGGAAAATCGTAAAATACTTATGAATTACTTTCAGAATGATTCCCAACACCATTTATACCAAAAAATGATAATTCAGCAGCACGGTGGGATTATAATGTGCCAAGCTGAAAACTGTCTAAACGAAAGTGGATACATATCATTCTTCCTTATACATAGAATCATTTTATGTGAGAAAAAATTTTTGCATTACTTGCAGAGGGGGTAAAATACCAACCCCAATTAAAAAAAAACTATTTCGGGGGTAAGACCAAAAACTGCCCCAACAAAAGTATCATCCACAGATCATTCTTGACGATGCAGAGAATCATTTGGTGCAGAAAAAAATTCTTGCATTACGTGCAGAGGGGGTGAAATACCAACCCCAATTTAAAAAAAAATATTTCGGGGATAAGACCTGAAACTGCCCCAAAAAAAGTATTCACATATTATTCTCAACAATGCAGAGAACATTGGGTAGAAAAAAATTAAGGGAACCAAAATGCCCCAACAAAAAATATCGCAGATCATTCTTGACACTGCAGAGATTCATTTGCTGGCTAAAACCTGAAACTGCCCCAACAAAAAATATCACAGATCATTCTTGACACTGCAGAGATTCAAACTTCACTTATTTTCTGGCACATGTTTTCTTTCTTAAATAAAATTCAAATCTGATAAAAATCAACCCTTGCATTTTTTTTTACTTTGGATACGGAAATTCGAAATTATAATAAATGAGGGTGCGAAATTAAATCAAACACTTTTTTATACTATTTCATTTCAAAAAATATTTATTACAGAAAAATGACATTTGAAAACCCAAATGAACGGAACCCATACATGCTTTTTGCAGAAACAGAATGATCTTTTCACCGATTTCCGTAGATCCATCACTGCATCATATTTGAAGAGTAGATTTATTCCACTTCTTCATCAATCCTGTGATGACATTCTTTATATTTATCTTTGAATAAGGTTTGATTTAATTTCGCACCCTCATTTATTATAATTTTGAATTTCCCTATCCAAAGTAAAAGAAATGTAGGGGTTGATTTCTATCAGATTTGAATTCTATTTAAGAAAGAAAACATGTGCCAGAAAATAAGTGAAGTTTGACCATCCCCGTGAGTGAGTATTCTTGAAAATGGAATGCGGTAAAAAAATTGCCCAAGAATTCTCAACGCAACATTTATTCACAAGATAGTTTTATCCATTAATAAAAATGATAGGTACGAACTTTCGTTTGTACAGTTTTAGGTCTTACCCCCAAAATCGATTTTTTTTGAATTGGGTTTGGTATTTCATCCCCTCTGCAAGTAATGCAAGAATTTTTTTCGACACCAAATGATCCTTTGCATTGTCAAGAATGATCTGTGGATACTTTTGTTGGGGCAGTTTTAGGTCTAACCCACGAAATCATTTTTTTTAAATTGGGGTTGGGATTTCATCCCCTCTGCAGTCACAAGTAATGCAAGAATGTTTTTCTATCCCAAATGATTCTCTGCATTGTTAAGAATAATCTGTGAATACTTTTGTTGGGGCAGTTTCAGGTCTTACCCCCGAAATAGTTTTTTTTTAATTGGGGTTGGTATTTTACCCCCTCTGCAAGTTATGCAAATTTTTTTTTCACACGAAATGATTCTATGTATAAGGAAGGATAATATGTATCCACTTTCGTTTAGACAGTTTTCAGCTTGGCACATTATAATCCCACCATGCTGCTGAATTATCATTTTTTGGATTAAATGGTGTTGGGAATCATTCTGAAGGTAATTTACGATTTTCCGTTTTGTAAGGGAAAAATGAGGATAATACTTTTTACATCTTCGCTGAACCCCAAATAAATTTTGAGTCCGACGCCACTGATCGTTCGGCAATCTTCGGCAAATTGGCTGCTATCTTTTGGCTGCTGTTTTCACACTGGTCATCTCAGATTATGTGGTTCTCAAGAGGGCAAATCTTTGAGGCGCAGTTTTGTTTGAAATATATTTTCTTGGTAAAACTTGAACAGGAAAGCTGTTATTTTTGTCTAAAAGAAATTAAAAATTTCCGAAATTTCTACGGTATCACGAATGATATTAATATTTCTTTGATAATAATATTTTTGTTGTGACTCCAAAGAGTTTTATTTATGTTAGTAGATTCTAGTAATTTGTTGGAGTATTAAATTTTATCCTACTGATAAGTATATCGTAGATTTTTCTGCTTTTTCAAATTGCTCTTTCACTATATGTATGATAATCATTTTGAAGATGAAATATATTACTCTGAATTTACAATAAACATAAAAATGAGAAAAGAATTAAATGGCTCAGCATTAAAATTCAAATCAAGTTGAAGAGGAAAGTTGGAGTATTATACAAAGAAGGAGAAGGAAATGAAAAGATAGAAGAGAAAAGAAATAAATACAATAACCTACATATGAGGCGGCACAAAAAGCAATAAAGCAATAATTAAGAAAAATATGCAGGTTGTGATAATTAATAAAAGAAAGTGAAGAAGAATTATACGAATACGAGAAAATATTCATATTGATAACAGGAGTTTGGAAAGCAGAAGATATGCTGAAAGAATGGAGGACAGGCGTAATAATCCCAATACCTAAAAAGGCAGACACAACCTAGGGGGGATAGAAAATCACATGGAAAGAGCAGGTGGAAAAAGATATCAAAAAGTTGAAGAAAAATCAGAAAAGAGATTGGAGAAAAACGCACTATTTGAGAGCTAATCCACTTCGAAAACAGTTTTTATTGAGATTCAAAGAAATAACAGCTATAAATTCCTATGGAATGTACGAGCTAAAAACATAAGTAGAGTTGTTTTGAATTCCAATAAAATTCAGAACGCAGTATTTCTTAACGCTTCGCAAGCTGTTTTCTTCAGAAGCCATTCCTGTCCCGCGAAGCTAGCCTTTACTTTTGAGTACAAACCAAAGAATACGAAAACTCATGGATGAGTTAGATGGTAGGTTGAATGTATCTCTCTGCCGACTCTTTTTCTGTAAATACTTACACAAGGACCGTCCTGTTCGAAGCAAATTGATAAATAACTGTAGCTATGACATGTGCAAATAGTAGTTGATGAACGGCTGACTATGAATATGTATGAGGTGCTCAAAAAGTGTGCGTTCTGTTGATTTTTTATTTTAATTTTATGAATACGTAACGCGTGCGTGAATTTATAATAGTCACGGCCCGACGTTCAAGTGTCCAGTTGTAATTTTCTCCACCAACAAAAGATACGCAGGCGAAAAAGCACGTTTCGCATATCGAACAGAGAAATAAATTATGCCTCATTATACAGTGTGCGGCAAAAATTCAAATTTAATATTTATATTTCATTATATAGTGTGCGGCAATATGGAATTCCTGAATAACATTTCCCTGGATTCCTCGGTTGAACTTTTTCTGTGTTACACTTTATCGCAACATGTTTTTGGGCATGATCTGGCACAATCTGAAGAAAATATTAATCAGGAAAACATACATTGGATTGAAATTGCAGCAGATAGTTGCATTGGATTTTACGATCATTATGGTCCTGTGATTTATCGATTTCGAATTCTTGATGTTCCTTTTCACGCACTTTCGATACATTTCAAGTCCCACCTATACATGGTGTTCCTTAATAACATGCTAATATTCAAAGAGGTTATTTTGGGTCCATTTTGAGGAAAATGTGCGGTCGGGGGACGTTCCTTTTCTCTTTTTATCATCCTCCATATCACTCCTCATATTTTGATGTGTTGTTTTCTCTGCATTTTTTTCTCAGTTTGAAAATGTTTAAATTTACAATACGGTCGAAATTTCCGTACTCGGCGGTTATTTAGGATCACAATGGCCTGCAGTTTTCCAATGGCCAGATATCATGTTAGAAACACTATTTTTAGTCTCTTTAGGCATTTAGATCACTTTCAGCACACTGTTTTTATAGTTTTTAAGTAAACGAAGGAGTTTATAATTCACTTATATACGGCACTTTAAATAACTGAATTTTACGAAATTCGCGGAGCACATTGAAGCTCTACAACTACAAAATGACACAATTGAATTATTCATTGCCTTACTTGAAAAACTGAGGCTTTTCAACATGCTGAAAAAGGTATATTTGAATTCAAATATCAAATCACTTTCTCCATGCGAGGTTGAATGGGCATAATTGATGGAAGATGTTCCCATTTTAGTAAGAAATCGACTGTGATTTATGCACGACGCACAGTGGTCCCAAATCTCAAATGGCTGGCCAAATATAGAAGGTATTGTTGAATCGCTATGAAATTTGGTACTTGGGGGTTTTTGAGGTTGCTGAACACGAATCTTCAGTACATTTTTTCAAAAACAAGATGGCGGCCTAAAAATGGCGGACCATTTTCTCCAAATTTGAATCAATCGCTACAAAATTTGGCACTCGGAGGTTTTTGAGGGTACTAAAAACGAATCTGAAGCCATTTTTTCTAAACAAGAGGGCGGCTTAAAAATGGCGGATTATTTTCTCCAAATTTGAATCAATCGCTACGAAATTTGGTACTTGGAGGTTTTTGAGGTCGCTGAACACGAATCTTATTTGATAGAACGAAAGAATGTATTAATACATACATGTATTTGGTTTAAAGCAGATTGAAAATTATATTAATATTTTTCAAAAGTTTCAAACTGCCTTAACATCTGTAATTTTTTAGTAAGTTTGGCGCAAAAAGCAGCAAATGAAGGGGTCATACTAGTTGGCTGCGGAATGGCAACGCTGTAGCTCAAGCCGTTCTCAGAGCTGTTACATACGTACACACACAGACCCACACGCGCGCGCGCGCGCGTGCCCACACACACACACACACATCCGGACAATTCATCTAAATGTGATTTCTAGAGGAAACAAAATTCACCGTAACCAAAGGGGCAATTTGGAGCAGCTGATTTTTGGCGATGTATTACTCAAGAGTGTAAAAAATAACGTGACACTCGATTGGTGGCTGAATTATGTAGAATTATTAACTTTTACTCAATGTAAACATAACTTTTTTTCGCCGCGGGCACAAGAATTCACAGAAATCCCAATGATATAATAAATGTATTTACTTCCAGGAAGATATTCCATTTCGAAGTTATTTCGCTTCAAACACAACGTAATTTTTAGTCCGTAGCGCACTACCGATGCTACCTGTTCGAGCGTTCCGGCCCGAATGCCGAATGAGATCCCAACGGCTAAATGCAACATCTTCCCGACCTTGGAAGGGACGTGGGAAATACCTTTCTACCTAGCCCAACAGTTAGAATCCCTCAAATATAAACTTTATTTTTCGATTTTTTGCCAGTGATTTGGGACCACACTTCAGTGCTCTAGCGCGTGAATATTCAAACTTAAATTAAAATAATCGCTAAATAGGTCGCGGAGGACCACAGGCATGGCCACCTAGGTCCCCGGACCTTAATAGTTCAGATTATTTCCTCTGGGGTCATCTTAAAACATGGGTTTACAGCACACCAATTCATACTGAAGAGCAGTTGAGAAATCGTATCAATGTTTCTTGCGAAACTATTAGAAATAGTCCCGGCATTTTCCAAAGAGTACGTGAGTCCATGAGAAAAGAGCAGAGGCATGCATATTTGCAGGAGGTTCACATTTTGTTATTTATTTGTGCGTTCAGGGTAATTTTTTGATAAACTTTTATTCAGGAAAACTACAGAACATGTGACATACTGCATACTACTGTCAATAATGCATTTTTGTTTTACTATCCAAACTATGTATAAGGTGAACTAATAAAACTTGAATCTCGAACATCCCCTCTTGAAGTTTTAGTAACTCTATTTCCTGCCACTCCCATGGATCCCATGAAAAATGTATGTTTCGGATCATGTAGCGACTTTGTTAGAATATCAGCTACCATTTCTGTAGTGGGTAGGTATTCAGCATTCACTAATTGGTTTTTGTAAGCATCTCTAATGAAGTGATGACGGATGTCAATGTGTTTAGTTCGTGATTGATAAACTGGGTTTTCGACTAAACGCTTGGCACCCTGGTTGTCACTGAGAATCGTAATGTTTCCTACAAAAATTTCCAATTCTTCCAGAAATCTTCTTAAGTAAATGGCTTCTTTGGCTGCCTCCGTTAGTGCCATATATTAAGCCTCTGTACTGTTTTCGGGAATCCCAGCTAATAGCTGCACCTGCCATTTTAAAAATATACCCCGTATATGATCGCCTATCTTGAAGGCATGCTCCCCAATCAGCGTCTGCAAAGCCAGTCAAAGGAATGACTGTCCTTTGAAGTACCGAAGAACTCTCTTTGCTGCTTTCCAGTGCTGTGCGCCATAATTTTTGTTGAATTGACTCAACATACTCACTGTGTAGGCTATGTCAGGTATAGTTGATACAGCCAAGTACATAAGGGAGCCGATGAATGACTGATACGGATATTGTTTCATCTCTTCCTCATTCAAATCTTCTGGTGAGGTTAATTTTGCATTGGCGTGGAGAAGTCTTGATGAGGGCTTACAGTTTTCCATTAAAAATTTTTCAAGAACGTTCTGTATGAACTTCCTCTGACATAACGTTCGATTTCTCTTTTTCAATATCAATACCTAGGCAGAAATTGACAGGCCCCAAATCTTTCATTTCGAACGATTTCGATAGGTTCGTCTTCAGTTTGGTGATTTCTTCTAGATTGTTGATTGCAATTATGATATCATCGACATATATGGCAACAAGAGTAAAGTTTCTTTCGGTATTTATACAATATACACATGGATCTGCTCCTAAGGGTTTCATTCCCATTATTCGTAGTTTCGTAATCTAGTCGCTTGTACCACTGCCTCCCGGACTGACGTAGTCCATACAAACCTTTTCGAACCAATCAAACTTAATTTCCTTGTTTTCATTTTTTCGATGTTTTCACTATCTCCAACATTCCTTCGCGATTTTCTATATTTCTTCCAAAATTTGTTCTAATAGTTCGGATATTTCCATGAATATTTCTTCTTCTAATTCACCATTCAAATAGGCGGTTACCACGTCCATCTGGTGCACGGTCAAACCTAGTTCTGTTGACAAAGCCATAATCAATCTTAACGAGCTTGCCCTCACGACTGGGGCAAATGTTTCGTGGAAGTCCTACCCATACTCTTGAATAACCCTTGGCAACCAGTCTTGCTTTTCTCCTTCCTATTTTTCCGGTTTTTCAACAATTTCCCATGTTTCATTTTGTATTTGCGCAATATATTCACTTGTAATGGCGCCTTGCCATTCTTTGGATTCAGGGCTCGACAAGACTTCATTCAAACTCGACGAATTCAAAGTTTGAGCTGCACCAGCAAATTCTTCACTATTAGATGATTGCAAGTTTTCCGGAAAGAGCGGTTTGCTTTCATTCGACTGTGATTTCATCGAATACTGCTTCCTTGGTCTCCCTCTACTTCCGTTTCGAATTAATCTCGGTCTTCCTTTTCCCCTAGTTGTAGTTTCATTTGTATTGAATTCAATCTGTTCTATTTCATTGTTTCTCTCATTTTTCTGTCATGTTGTTTTTGATAAACTTTCGTTCAGGAAAACTACAGAACATGTGACATATTACCTTCTGTCGATAATGCATTTTTGTTTTACTATCAAAATTAGGTATAAGGTGAACCAATAAAACTTGAATCTCCAACAATTTTGTGTTAGCATTCCAAAATGTATTGATATTACTTCAATTTTATAATTTCACCGTTTGAAAATTATTCTCCTAAATACATTTTTGTTTAAAGTTACATAAATTTTTCTTGTAAGTGGTATCGCGAGATGCAAATGAATGAGTTAACCTTTTTTATGCAAAAACCGTACGTCAAACGAAAAAAAAATCATGAGGTCAGATTTGTTCAGAAAGGAATGAGGATTTCGAAAGAACTTCAAGAAAAAGCAGTAGCTCATCACTTTTCTCTTTGGAATGATCCAGTGCAAATCTCGCATGAACGCTACTGAATAAAAAATGATATATAGCAGAAAATGCCTTTTGATACATAGAAGATGCGTACTACGTTTCACAAAAATATCTAGGGTCATACCAGAATTATCATAAAAAAAATTGTTTTTCTTAAAACTTTAGCACCCTGTAGTTCAAAAGTTAAAACCTAGGGCATATCTTCATATGAAGTTTTTTTTTCAAAATGGATCCAAGAATAACCTTAAATATTAGCATATTATTGAGAAACACCCTGTATAACTATAATAATCTGCCTATATTCTACCTTCTGGCGAAAGATTTGGAAGAAGACTTTAGATATTCGAAATAGTGATGTATAGATTTCATAATGAGAAAAATACACCTGATCATTTTGACTGCAAAAAATTTGTTTGAAAACATGGACATATTTTTAGTCTGTTTTTTTATAGACAAACTGACTGATTGGATCTTTTTTTTTTCAACGTTGAAATAATTTGATTTATGCCTTACAGATTAGTATAGTTTTTTTACGTTCATTTTCCACATGAAAATATATGTGGTGAAATTATAAAATATTCGGTGAATATACAATATTAAAAAAAAACTTTAATGGCTTCATTTCAGCTACGTTATTAAAACTGATTTTTTTCTCGATACATTTTATAAAGAAAAAAACGTTTAGTACCATTTATATGCTAATAAAAGTGTCAATATAGTCAATAAATTATTACAGACCTATAAAACTGAAGTTGAACAAAGTTATCAATTAACGACGATATAATTAATTTTGATTTAAAATGTAAAAACAATCCAATCATAAAATACAATTTATGGTTTTCGAAAATTGGGAGCAAACTGTAGAGGGCTATGACCCTCTCAATGGCAATCTCGATCATAAGCGGGTTTAGTCGAGTTTTCTGTTTCAAGGAACTAAAAATAAGTTCTATTCTGAGGATGAATGTGTAATAGATATAGCTATAAATTTTTGCGACAAAACTTCATCATTCGGAAGTATTTAAAACACTAGAATTTCCTGGAATTGTTAGCAATAAGAACATTCTTAAATACTCGTATATGAAAAAAAAAAAAAAAGAAGTCTCCTGCCGTGACCAGGATTCGAACCTGGGTTACCACGGCCACAACGTGGGGTCCTAACCACTAGACGATCACGGCTAACGGGAGACGTTGAAAATTATTCCACACGATCAGCACGGAAGCTACCTACAGAGGTGGCTATCGAATGGAAGAACATCGATTTTCACCGCCGCATTAAAATTTGTAATATCTTCTTGATATATACAACTGCTCAAGTTGAAAATTATATTATCCGGCTCGAAGGACCATTTACAAAATTATGTTTGTCGCTGTTTCAAAGTGAAAACTGCTCAGCATTTAGCTGGATTCCTCAGTAAAGAAGGACATTTTAATACTTTTCAGGAGTTTCTATATCTCTTTAGAACCTTTTTAAAACTGTTGCTCTTTCTACCGGCTCAGCTTTATTGTTGGAGAAAACAGTGAACTATTATATTGGTAAATATGAATATGATATAGTTCACTAGTAGTTGATATACGACTATTGATTGACGATATAAATCGTATCTTCAAAGCTTGCGTTCCAGCTTTCATCAAAGAATCATCTAATGACTTATTTTGTGAACGATTCTCTTCTATGAATTACTCATTTCTCAGTTTAATAGATCAATTATATCAATGAAAAAAAATAAACCGACGAAAAAATCAACTGAAAAGCAAAAAATAAAATGAACCTTCTTAGTCTTAATGATAATTGAGCTCCTAAACTAATGTCAAATCAAATCAAATCAAAATATACTTTAATGTCAAAAGATAAAATCTCGTGGACAAAGCAATACTAAATAAATTTAGAAGCAACACAGAAAATTCAGGAGAATCAACAAAGGAATATCAACAAAGCATTGTATGTTAAAAGAGAAAGATAAAAACACAAATAAATATAAATAGATACACACAAACATATATACATCGTAGGTGAACGAATAGTCATAAGTTAACATAACATTAAAGGAGTAAATGAATAAAGTATATAAATTAATAGGATAGTTTGAACCCATAGTCGTTACACTGTTTTGTAATTCGTAGTGACTATTAGCAGTGGACATATACAATGGTTAAAAAAGAAATGATTTCATAACAGTATGCCATCCATATCTTTATCAAAGTATTCTTGAACACTATAAAATACCTGGTGAATGAGAACTTGCTTTACAGACTTTCTGAACTGTTCAATTGATTGGATATCTTTAAAATGAGTCGGAAGATGATTATATATTTTAGCTGCATTATAGATCAACGATTTTTTCATCAAATTTGATGATGGAATGGGCAGTCTTAACTTGTCATTTTGGCGGGTGGATCCAACAACAACATCGTAGGATGATTTGTTCTTATGTACCAGGCACACAGTTTCTAGTATGTATAAAGAGGAGAGTGTGAGTAATTTTTGCTCCTTGAACAAGGGTTTACAAGACACTCTAGGCCCAACTTTGCACATATATCTAATGGCGCGCTTTTGAAGAATGAATACTGTATTGAAGTGCTGTTGGTTGCAGTTGCCCCAGAATGATATGCCATACCTTAGATGCGACTCAACTACAGCGTGGTACACAATTTTGGCGGTTACAATACCTAATTCATTCGACGCCATTCGTAAAGCATAACATCCCGAAGCTAGTTTTTTGTTCAGTAATTTGATATGGTTATTGAAATTGAGGTTGCTGTCTAAATTGATTCCAAGAAATTTATTGTTTTTTTTATTTGATATAATATTATTACCCAACGGAATGTCTGATAAGTTGCAATTAAATGATATGAGATTGGTTTTGTCTATATTGAGGGATAACAGATTGGAGTTGCACCACTCTCTCACACTGGCAATATCTTGAGCTATCTTGTTGTGAAGATTTGTTTCATTGATATCCTGCCCCATGATGGTTGTATCATCCGCAAATATTGTAAACATTCCATTAGATTTGATATAAGCCAGGTCGTTGAAATATAACAAAAACAGTACTGGCCCTAGTACCGAGCCTTGGGGCACACCGTGTCTGACAAAGCCAATGTCAGATAGTGTGTCAGTTCTAACAACTTGGGTTCGTTGACTTAGATATGATTGGATCCAGTTGAGACTTTCATTTCTGATACCATAGTGCTGGAGTTTGCGCAGCAGTATTTCGTGGTTCACACAATCGAAAGCTTTCGATAAGTCACAGAAAACTGCCGCACACACCTTCTTAAAGTTCAACTCAGAGTAAAGTCTTTTCAGCAGATGGAAGATGGCATCCCCTGTACTCTTTTTGTACTGAAAGCCAAATTGCTGAGGGTTTAAGATTTTGTGGTCGGTTATAAAATTCATCAACCTAATTTTAACCAACTTCTCTATGATTTTACCAAGGGTTGGAATGAGCGAGATTGGTCGAAAGTTTGATGGATCTGTGGTGTCACCCCCCTTGTGAAGAGGGATCACAACATTTGTTTTTAGGAATTGTGGGTAAGTTCCTTTGGCAAACGAGTCATTAATAAGTTGGACTAGTAACTCCAGAGCAAAAATTGGCATATTCTCAAAAATTCTTATCGAGATATTATCGATGCCACAAGAAGTTTTATTTTTGATATGTTTTATTGTATCGATTAGCTCTATTAAATTAGTCTCATATAAAACAAATGTTTCAGAAATATTAATGTTGTTCATAAACGATAATGGATCTGGTGCTCTATCTATATTTTTTGATAGTTTGTCAGCTATGGAACAATAGAATTCATTCAGAGTGTTGCCATCCAAAGTGATATTCTTTGCCAGAGTGGGAGTTTTGCTGCGAAACTCATTTACTATACGCCATGTCTCTCTGATGGTATCCTTACTTTCGCAGATTCTGTTATGATAGTAACAACTTTTTGCTGCTTTTACTACTTTTCTGTAAATACTTCTGAATTTATTGTAGTATTGGTGAAAATGAGCACTATTGGTGAATTTTTTTATGTAATGCAGGCTTCTCAGATTCTTGGCAGAGGTACGAATTCCTATAGTTATCCAAACCTTTTTAATTTTGTTTTTATTTTTTATTTTCTGCTCAGGAAATGATGATTCAAAACAATGTATTAGGCAATTGTGATAAGAAAGAAAGGGATCGTCAGAGTATAACACAGAATCCCAGTCCATATTTAAACATATATTATAAAAATTGTCATAGTTTGATTTACTGAATAACCTTCCGATTTTTTTTTTTTTCGGTAGTGCTATAATTGAGTTTTACATTACAGTAGACAGCCTCATGATCTGAAATATTCACTGGTATAACAGAGCTTGGGACATTTTCTTCCTGCAAATTTGTGCAAACGTAGTCAATTTTACTTTCAGAGCCTTGAGTTATCCTGGTCGGACCGTTAGTGTGCACGAACAAGTTGAACGAAGTGAGTAACTAATTTTGATTCGGCGCCAAATAAACAATTATCGAAGATCATTATATTACTTTGAAGAAGTAATGAAAACGCCGCTATGCATCTCGCTTCCATTATTTTACGCTTTACCTAATTCAATCGCTAGTTTGTTTGGCGCCGACTCAACAATAGTTACTCACATTAGTTTAGGAGCTCAATTATCATTAAGTCTAGGAGGGTTTAATTTATTTTTTGCTTTTCAGTTGATTTTTTCGTCGGTTTAATTTTTCGATGAAAAGTTTTATATTTTTTAATTTTTTGTGGCTGAAATCTACTGATTACTACCTACTCAATTTTTGATTCCAAAATACTTACCTAGCTTATTTCAACTATTAACTGTTAAATAATATGATTATATACTTTAACTATTAATTGTAATATAAAATAAATTATTTTTGAAAGTTCTGGTTAGTTGATTTCATCACTTTGTATATAATTCCATCTTTACATAGAATGTAATTATTGTGACGGATGTAGGAGGATCTGTCAATGTCAAATACATATGTGTGCCAATGTTCACAAGTGAAAAATCAATCATCCTTTATTTTTCTACCCATAGAGGTGGATTATTTAATTCCAAATTGGAATACTATGAGGTATACCCTATCTAATAAAAAACGAATCATCCAAATTAGAAAACCCACTACAAAGTTATGCCTGATAGAATCGGTAAACGGACCAAAATTCAGAGGGTGAATGATCAATATCCTCCATTTTGCTACCCTTAGGGATGGATTTTTTTGTTCAAATTCAAATGGGACCATCTTTGAAGTACACCCTATCCAATGAAAGAATCATCGGAATCGAACTGCTCTGTGAAAGTTAAGCGTGATCATACATAAACAAAAATATACGCGTCGACTAGAGAACCTCCTCCTTTTTGGTTTCGTCGGTTGAAAATGTATACGGCAATAAAATATCCGTCAAATTATTGCTTCGATGAGTTACGTTTATCGATTTATCAAATTACTTTGACAAGAAGAGTTCAACGGCTTGTTTCTCAGGGTTCTAGAATTAGAAACGCACATTTTTTCGTCCATAAGATATACATATTCATAATGTGTTAATAATCATAGTATATTGATTCAAATATTTTGACAATTTAGGGTAGTTTTGAATCTTTTATGAATACGCACATAAATATGTTTTCACAAAAGTGAATATATAAAAATACCTCGCACGTTTCACTTTATAAGAGCTTTAGTTCATGTAATTAATCAAGTATCGGCAGCGTATTTAAAAAAATATTATGCGCTCAAAGGGATTTTTATCGTCCCCCAATATATAAAAGAGTTTCGATTTGTTGTAAGGTAGGAGTCACATAATTTATTCAAATAATTTGTACAATACCTCCATTTATACTCACATTCTTCTATGCCTTTTTACTTTTAGATGTAAGGATGTTGGTGTTAATTTTGTTGTTTCATATAACTCCATAATTTTTTTTGTCTTATGCGAGTCCTTTGATTCCAAGTATTGAGTCTATCATCGCGTTTGTAAAGGCAATTTGTATGCTTTACGATCTCGAGTAGTTGTAATTGATGTTCATAAATTCGGCTTGTCACTAGTCTGTTAGTTTGCCCAATGTTTGTCCTGGGACGTTTGGAGCATGGTATTTCGTACATTTTTTGGGACTCATTAGCTATGGTATCCTTGGAAGATCTGAAAAAATCAGAAATTTCATTATTTTGCGGGAAATATTGTCTTTGTGACACGTTCTCCTAAGATTCTGCCAATTTTGTTGTTGGCGCCTTTGATGTAGGAAGAAAGGCCTTGTGTGAATTGGTATCCGTTGGGTTTTGGGGAGCTTTTGTTGATATTGGACAGATCTGCAGATTTGATATTTCCAAAACCACTAATTGTAAAAAAAGTCTATTTTTACCAGCTTTTATTCAGTTTCACCTATCCCGATGCGTGTAATAAAGTCGTACAAGTTAAATTTGATCCACTTCTAGTTGTCCGACTAACGTGAAATTTGGCAGGTGTTCATAGTTCCCGTGACAATGCATCATGGAATTTTTGTCAGAAAAAAATAAATTGCGGCTGTGTTTATGGTCCGATTCGATTCAAAATTGGTATGTGGGGGTTTTCGGGGTCGAAGATTATAAATTCATAAAATCAAAATAGCGACTCCACTATGGCCGACGAACTCTGTGATTATGGTCCGATTCTATTAAAAATTGGTGCGTGGGAGTTTCTGGGGTCGGAGATCATGATTTCTTTCAGCTCAAAACTTACAGGGAAAAGATCTTGTAATTAATAACGATGCAAAAAATTAAATTACTAATGAAAAACCTTTTTAAAGACAAGCTCTTATTTGAACCGTGTACTAAAACTTATAAAATAAGTTTAAGTCATAGCTGAAATGATTTAATTATTATTTTTTGAGTTATTTGGTTGCGTTTCAGCTTTCATCAAAGAATCATTCAATGACTTATTTTTGTGAACGATTCTCTTCTATGAATTACTCATTTCTCAGTTTCATGAATCAATTATATCAATGAAAAATGTATTCGCCAATGGAATATCCGTCAAATTATTGCTTCGATGAGTAACGTTCATCGGTTTATCAAATCACTTTGACAAGAAAAGTTCAACTGCTTTTTTCTCAGGGATCTATTATTGGAAACGCATCTTTTTGCGTACATTCCATAAGATATACATATTCATAATGTGTTAATGATCAAAGTATATTGGAATATTAAAATATTTTGACAAATAACGGTAGTTTTGAATCTTTTATGAATACGGACATAATTTATTTTTTCACAAAAGTGAGTATATAAAAATACCTAGCTCGTTTCACTTTATAAGAATCTTATGCGCTTGAAGGGATTTTCATCGTCTTCCAATATATAAAAGAGTCTTGATTTGTTGTAAGGTAGGAGTCACATAATTCATTCAAATAATTTGTACATTACCTCCATTTATACTTACTTTTTTCTATGCCTTTTTACTGTTAGATGTAAGGATGATGTAAAACCCCTCTCACACGTGAACTGAAGCCCGTCTCGCACGAAATTTTCCCGAAAGCCCCTCTCACACGTGAATTAAAGATTAGTTTACGTCCGGTCATGGCTACCTAGATGCTATATTAAAAGTGACTCTAAAAAAGGAAGTTGGCGTAAAAACTTTTTAAAATGTCACATTCTGATCCAGAACTGGCTCAGAAATCTAAAAATGTTACAATATACAGGATGTTCCATTTAAAAATTCAAAACCGGAGCCATTTCCAGTGAAACCGGAAGTGACCGGAAAGTGAAAAATATACAAAAACTCTCCTCTTCACATACAATTTACCTATACAAAATCTCATTTTGATACTCCTAATATTCTACAAGTTATGACTTGTCTAATAGATTCGTTGACACCCGTAATATATCTCAGAAAAGTTTTCATTTCGAAAAGTCGATGAAATTTTTTTTTTTCCACATGAATAATATAGAAGTGTTTACCAAATATTCCATACACTGTCTCAATTTCATTATTTTGAATAAATCATAATTGAAATGATTGCGTAGAGACCTTTCCTTTCGACCCAACTATCAAATATTCATTTGACGGAATGTTTTTGGAACAAATTTCTGGCACTACGTTTCGACATTTGGAAACCCACCTCAGGGTCTTTCTTGAATTTTCTTCATTGTATACTTTGGACGTTCGTTGTTTTTCAGTTAGATTCCTCATAATATCGATGATAGATAACTACAAGGAACTCGATATTGCACTGGAATCCTGTCATCATAACATACGTGTATCATATGGATATTTTAGCGCGAAATACACGGATGAAGTGGATCGAGATATTTATAATAGTCCGCGGAGACCATAAGCTATTTTTCTTGAAATGTCGGTGCACAGATTCCTGACATTCAGTTGGCCATATTCGCGAGCCAGACGGAAAATAAAATCCGCGATTGACTTTCTTAATTAACTATTATTTAAGCGATGCTCCTAGGGAACACTCGTTAGCAATTGGCAACGCGGTAGCCATATTGAACGAGAAATATGGATTTCATACTGGTATGAGATGGAAGCAATTAAAAATTGTTGCAGTCTGCTTATGGCTCAAAAAAAAATTGCTGTCATCTTGAACGGGAGATACACTAGCAGTATCATTTCAAACCAGATAATTCGAACCAACTTCTATGGATTACTTTACTCATAATAAAATCATAATGTATGACTTTGTAGAAAACTATCAAATAATTATTATAATATGCAGTATATACCTAGAAATATTTCATGGTTGGAATAGATAGTTCATAAAGGTAACAAAAAGGAATAAGAAAAATAAATTAGAAATAAAAGTTAATTCAAAGAATCAAAAAACCCGACTGCGTAAAAAGTGTACTTTAAAAAAGATGGAAACAAGATGACTAGAAAATATTGTCAGAAAATTATGTTTTAAGAGGTTATCTATGAAACTCAATACTGAAAACAATTTCACGCAGTTCTTCTTCAATTCAACAATGAAGATATATTATTGCGTCCGACTGCGTGAGATTGTTCACAGTATTAAGTTTAATAGTTAACCTCTTAAAACATAATTATCTGACAATATTTTCTGGTCATCTTGTTTCCATCTTTTTTAAAGTTCACTTTTCAAGCAATCGGGTTTTTTTATTTTTTAAATTAACTTCTTTTATTTTACACTTTTTAGTTAGGATTATAAGACGGTACATTTTTTGTGGGTGATTGGCTATTATAACTAAGACGAATTTGATCTCTAACGTGTTGCAATCGTTTCTGTCGCGATGCCGGAGACTGTGTTTCGTGACGTGCACTTTCTTGTCGGGCTTTTTTGGTTTTACGAGAAAGATTTGCACACGATCGACGACGTTTTCGAGCTCGTAACATCGTGTGTTATATAATACTCAGGTATACAACAAATAGATACAAACTCTCACCATGTGTACTGAATCATACACTAGCAAAGTACATGAACGATTTCACTAATAACAAATGAATATACTACAACAACAAAAGCATGTCAAGTTTCATCTGAGACCATTCCGAACCAGAAATTTAGAAGAAAAATATATCAATTGGGAATTCTAATTAACTTGGCATCAGTGTGAAATGTGTAGTTCAATTTTGACCCTTAGCGGGAGCACCCGCTTTTATTGGTCAATGAACGTTCATCTCTCTCTTTAGGTGTCAAATTCTGAACGTTCATCTCTCTCTTTAGGTGTCAAATTCATAGTCCTAAACTACAACCAGAGGCAGGGTTGCCAGTTTGCCAGTAATTCCTGAATTTGTCAGGAATTATACCACTAGTGGCACAATAACAGGAATTTCAGATGGATAATTTCAGTCATTAACAAGATTCAGTGAAACTCGGTTATAACGGACTACCGAGAAAAGATTGTTCAATCAAGAGTCGATAATTTGCGATACATGGGGTAGTGTTAGTACGTGTTCAACTGCATTGTACCAATATCCCTACTACAAAAGCATGCAGGAAGGCTATCACATTGTCGATTAACTCTTATTGGCTTCAGAATAACTATAAAATTTTAACCCAAGTGGAACTCAATTTTTTTTCTCACTTTAATTACATAATTGTGGTATTATTCCACTTATGTTTGTACAGAAATCATATTTGATCTACAAAATATAAAATGAACTCGTCGTGTTCGGTGTTTTTATTGAGTTAGTAATGTTTTTTGTATTATGTAGTTGAAACAGCCTATAATTTTTTATGAATTGTTGCCAAGAAATGAGAAAAGGAATTCATGAAGATATTTTTTGATTAACGTCACCTTTTATTTTGTAATTGTAATATAATTTATTCACGGCTTGAAATATAGTCCAAAAGCAGAATTAGCTGGATTAATTTCACAACAGGTGGTACAGCATTTGTACCACCGCTCCAGCTGTGATAAAAAGTCAATATCTTGATAAAGTGATGCTTTTAATCAGAAAGTAAAGTAAAACACAGGAAAGTTGAGTGATAAGTTTGAAAACAGGTTTTTTTCCTTTCCTATACAAACTGTACGCACCGGATGTGCCTTTGTGCTACATAGGTATGGAGGTACATTTGAACTTGCCCTCCTAGAGGAACACTCAACCCTGTTTGAGGATGCGAAAGTTGAAGCCGTAAGCCAAGCCACAATTGCTCTTCTAAACTTTTGAAGTCCTCTTGGGTGAGTTCAATAGCTTGTAGGGACAATAAGAATTCACAACACAAGCATCGAGGAAATAAAAAATAAAAAAATATGCAATGCCATCATTTTCTGCTTCGGCGATTGATTTTGTAACTGCTTAGTAACTGATCGAACTTATCAACCCCATTCATATTTGAGTTGTAGTCGACCAGCGCTTGTGGACATGGCACTTTTACTACATTTCCGCTTCTCTCTCTACGATCTACTTCAGTACGGTTTTCTGGTTCTTATCCTTCCATTTCATGGCAAGCAGTCTACTGTCACTAGTGTGCCAGTCAAATTCACCTCGGTTCAATTGCTTATCTGGTTTGAAGATAGGCATGTGTTGGCGTGAGATGTTGACAGTTCCAACCCCAGATATCCCTTTATCTTTCAAATGTTCCATGAGCTCAACACTATTGAAAAAGTTGTCAAAAAACAATTGGTGATTCTTTCCCGAAAAGCCCTCTGTCAGCTTCTTGACCACTCTGGATCACAAACTTTTTTCTACTTTTCCGGTGGAGGATTTTCCTGTATAGATCTCAAATTTCAAGCAGTGTCCTGATTTATCACAGAGCATCCATACTTTGTACCCTCTCTTGATGTTTTTTTTGCATGTACTGCTTCATCGAGCTTCTGCCCTTGAATTTAATCATGGATTCATCTAGGGCTGATTCTTTGGTAGGCAGCGTACATTCTTCAAATTTTTGTGAGAGGTGATCCAACATTAGGTGCACTTTATAAAGTTTATCATACAGTAGTGAATCACTGGAGGGAATCATAGAATTACCATCCAAATGTAGATGAGACAAGAGCCAATTGAATTTTTTCAAGGTCATAATTGAACTCGAGTAAGGATTATGAAGATCTGGAGCACTGGTCCAGTAGTCCTTATAGCTTGGCAGCCGTTTTACTCCCATCGACGAGTTAAAACCCAAGAACGCCTTCATTTCTTCAATATTTGTATTATAACAGCTCTCTCCTGTTGCTAAATGTTCTTGTTCTGCATATAGATTACTCCACATGTCAGTGGAATTCTTCAAGAAACCTGGTTCTTCAATGAGGAGACCATCTACAGATTAACTCGTCCGCCATCCGGAAGCTGCCATCTTCAATTTATGAATTTTGACAAAAAAATCAATGATCTCCGACTAAATTCATAATCTCCGACCTCAAAAACCCCGACATACTAATTTTGAATACAAACGGTCCATAATCACAAAAGTGGACCACCATCTTGGAGCCACCATCTTGAATTTATAAATTTTGTACAATAATTACAAAATTCGTCCGTCATTTTCAATTAACGAATTTTGACAAAAAAATCATAATGTCCGACCCCGAAACCCCCTCCCCCCCCCACACCTATTTTCAATAGCATCGGACCATAACCCCAAACCTCGTCCGACATCTTGGAGCCGCCATTGTGGTCGGCCACTTGGAACCCCATTTCGATGTTATGAATTTTGACCCTGAAAACCCCCACATACCAATTTTGAATCGAATCGGACCATAAACACAAACTCGTCCGACATCTTGGAGCCGCCATTTTGTTTTTTTCTCTAACAAAAATTCCATAATGCATAGTCACCGGAATTATGAACACCTTCCAAATTTCAAGGTAATTGAACGACGGGAAGTGGGCATAACAAACATTATTAAAAATAACAAACTCAGCACAACCACAACAAGAACATCCACAAAAACCCATAGCATAAATACAATAAATACATTTCTGAAAAAATCAAACGAACATGCAGGCATTTTTTAAAATAAGACATACTTGGAGAGAGATAACATTATATGAATAGGTTTCCATGTTTTGCGATGAGAGACATATAGGCGAAACATCAAGATCATCGAAAATAAGAAAAACTGAACATAAAATTTAACAATAATAATCGTGGATTCAGAAACTCGAAAAAAACTGAATATTTTTAAACACTGGTAGAAAGATGATTCTGTATTATGTTGAATGAAAATATGTTCACCCGCATCCTCCCAATATGGATCAAACATGAACTCCTACTGAAAAAGCCAGTATAACTTCTAGCATAGATATATGTCAATAAGATTTCGACGTTTTTGTTCATGTAGTAAAAAATGATATTCCACAAAAATTCAGAGGTCTTGGAAAAGTATTACTGAAGAAAGTGTATTTTTGAATTTTTGATATATTTGTTGTGGATTGCATAAACAATAAATTTTTTTGAATAGAATTAGCAGTAAGAAAACGTTGGAGTAGTTGATTTGTTCGATAATATGAACAGTATGTTCATAAAATAACATGTTGTTTTCAGTAAGATTTGACAAAAAGTAACTTCATTATTGTCGTATATTTTTCCATTTTCAGAAAAGTATTTCTATTCAATAGAGAATGTTTCCCCTTTCAACGTTTTGTATCGAATTTTTGATTTTCAATACTGTTTTGTCTATTCAATCGGTACAGATTTTGATGAGATTAGTAGAATATTTTGATAACTCACGATTTGTGGAATATTCGCAACCAGACCACTAACGTTGAACCATACCACAATTTTTCCAGTAATATAATTTCATGCAAAACGCCATGTGCCATTTCTATCTTTTTATGCAAAGTATACCTGCTATCTAATGGCCGTGCATAAGAATTGACTCGTGCTGTACATTGGTGTAGATTTTCCCTAGAAGTAAAGTGAACAATTAAATACAAATTCCCTGATTCGATTCTGATTATACGCAATAGCAATCAGTTCAAACGGCATATATTCTACAAATAGATAAACAATCAGATTTATTCAAAGATATATGATTCTCGAATCAACTGAATGGGAATAAATGAAAGTAACACTTCATTTAAATAGTCGATTTGTAATCGAAGAAACTTCTGTTTATTTCCCTGAATTTTTTTCTCTATGTGGCTGATCTAATGATTCACAATTTTTCACCAGTATTATTATTCATCTCGCAAAAAATCGCACCCTGAATAGTACGCCAATGTCCATCTGATATCCATCTTAATTCGTGGAAAAAATATTGAAACGATATCAAAGCCACTGAAGAAGTCGTGTCTACCTTCTCTTTATTATCTTTATGGTGTTTGTAGATTCTGTTAATGATCAGATCCATGCCAGTAACATTTCAACACTATTTTTTATTCATATCATAACAGGCACCATCCCAGTATGAGTATGATATTATAATATGCAAATTCAATGGAGCTGTAGTCAGATGTCCAGACGATTTCAATTAGAGTACGATCACCTTTCGGGGTTGTATATGAGATCCAAGAATAGAGATTCATCGAAGGAAAAAAAAAACAGGTTGTACGTCCTTTCTCATTCTTACAGTTGCACGAATTCTACTACTGATATATCATATTCAGGACACTGATGGGAGTTCCCATGTGCTCGTGAAAAAAACCCAGCAATTTTGGATGTGAGATCTTACAGAGGAGCTAATATCTCTTTATATACTGGCAAAATGCAGAATAAACGTTGCACATGCCGCAGTAAATATTCTCTTCCTTTTCCAATGGGTTTCATCCTACTATTATTTTTTTTTGTTTAAAAAATTATCGATCCAGGTCTAAAAAGAGATAGAGATAAATCATTTTATGCAGCTAAGAGCTATTATACAAATAAGAAATAGTACAAAAAATATATCCTAAAGCCAATTTTAGAAGTTTGAAAAAAACAAATGTTCAACTTAAAGAAACGACCACTACAACATAAAAAAAACAATCACTACAAAACATGATAAATTAGTATATTATTTAACGAGCGGTAATGAAGGTCATAACTCACGCAGATGAAGTTTACAGCACGAGCCGCAGGCGAGTGTTGTTATTCATCAAGTGAGTTATGACCATTACCGCAAGTTGAATACTATACTTTATCTACGACTATAACAATAAATACTAAGATACAAGTACAGAGAACTTTATTCAAAAATCTTAATAGTTACCTATAACAATGCTATAAAAATTTCAATTGTAATTACTCATTTTTATTATTAATAAAATTAACTGTAAAGTTTGAACAACCAGTAAACTGAATATGTGGGACTGAATTATGCAAGTTTATTGTTTCATTTTGGGTTTGTTGCATATATGTTGTTGATGTACTAACTGGTTGAGGTGTTATAGAACTGTATATTTTATTTGCAGTAGTTGTCTTATTTTTTTTGGAATCATCAACGTACCCATCAGCCACAGTAGTTGATCGCCAACCGCAATGGCGTTTCAGTGCCGTTATATCCCCTCCAGCATCTACTAATAAAGTTGCCGACGAGCGGCGAAAACAATGCCCTGTATATAAATTACAGTGTGGTAATTTTAAAAATGTAGCAATGTCTTTCCCCATTGCTCCAAATTTATTAATGCCAATTCTTTGTGAGTGATATTTTCCATTTTGAAATTTAAAGAATAATATCGTTTGCGATATATCAGTAGGAAGAAGATTTAAATATTTCTTAACTATGGTATGAAAATTTTTCCGTAACAGTGAATTTTCTGGCAATTTTTGTTTTTGTATTTGGTACACTGACCATAACAATAGATCCATGATCTTCTAAATCTGTAATTTGCATAGAGTGCAATTCTGCTGCACGACAAGCACCCATAATGCCCATTATTAAAGCAACCTAAAATAAATTATGTAATTGACCAGATGATAAAAACGATTGAATATTGTGAGATCTACTACCTTCGTCGTACGCCAGATATTTCTCATCAGGAGCTTCATTTATGAAATTATTGAGTTGTTCTGGCCTAAAAGTTTTTGCCTTTTCAGCTACATGTTTCTCTGATTGGCGTTTAAGAAACGCGCGTAATTTCAAATAATTCTCTATATTGATTCCATTATTTGTGTTGAGTGTGCTTCATAGCATGGAGTGGAAAGTCCATAGGGACGATGCTTTATATTTAGTGCTGAGTTCACTAAAATATGCCAAAAGAACATATTCTGTGAACGATGACTTAATGTTCTTGCTGCTACATCAATCTTGGAAATTTTTGTATACACCTTTATATTTATTTTGGGATTTTTGGGGCAATAAATTCTGTATGGTAACATTAGCTACTTGTCTTATTTCTGGAGGTGTACATAATAATACATCTTCACTATTTGAATTCATCTTATTCAGCACAAAATTCACAATAATTAGGTATTAACTTAATTTGAAAACGTCAAAATTATTCAAGTGACATTAGTCCCCTCAATAACAATAATGGACTGTTCCCTTTCGGACAAACGGCTTGTACAGAAGATCAGAGCCAGATATTTTTTTTTCCATCATTTTTTTTTTATGTATGATCACGCATAACTGTTTACTGAGGCGTCCGATTCCGATAATTATTTTTTCAGTTGATAGGGTGTACTTCGAAGGTGGTCCCATTTGAATTTAAAAGATGAAATCCACCCCTAAGGGTAGCAACATGAAGGATATTGATCACTCACCCTCTGAATTCTGGTCCGTTAACCGATTCTATCCGGCATAACTTTGTACTGGGTTCTTTGATTTGGATGATTCTTTTTTTAATAGATAGGGTATACCTTATATTTAGATTTCGAATGGAATTATATACCCTTACGGGTAGAAAAATAGGGGATAATTGATTTTTACACTTATGAACATTGGCACACACATACGTAGTTGACAATGACAGATCGCTACTGACATTATTTCTGTTTCACATCCGTCAAAACCATTATTTTCTATCAGAGGATGGAATGATATACAAAGTAATGAAATAAACTAACCAGAACAACAAAAATAATTTATATAACAACAAATAGTAAAAGTAGATAATCATATTATTTAACTGGTAATAGTTGAAGTAAGGTGGGTGAGTAAGTATTTTGGAAGTAATCAAAAAACAAGTAGGTAGTAATTAGTATATTTTAGCCATAAGTAGAAAATAAAATTAAACCGACGGAATACGGAACTGAAAAGTAAAAAATAAAATAAACCTTCTTAGTCTCAGTAACTAAGCTCGTAAACTAATGTGAGTAACTAATTTTGAGTCGGCGCCAAATAAACAATCAACGAACATCATTAAATTACTTCAAAAAAAATGATCAGAATGTCACCGCGCAACTCGATGCCATCATTTTACGCCTTACCTAATTCATTTGCTTGTTTGTTTGGCGCCGACTCAAAATTATTTACTTACATTAGTTTAGGAGCTTAGTTACTGAGACTAAGAAGGTTTATTTTATTTTTTACTTTTCAGTTCCGTATTTCGTCGGTTTAATTTTTTGTTAAAAAGTTTTTATTTTTCAATTTTTAAAAACATAAACACATATTTGAAAGTGAAGAGACAGGGTAGTGTCATAACATCAAAATATTTTAAAAATTGTTCTACAATTCCCCTGTTAGGTTTTCCAAAAATACGTCCCAGGATTTGTTTTTAGCCAATGAAAACTTCCTTTGAACCAGATCAATTATCCCAAAGACAATTGCCATACCTGAGTCTCGATTCAAGTTGAGCGTAATACACGTTTATCATCTGATCCAGTTCTCACACCGATCGTAAATTGATAAAAAAAAAATCAGAGAATTCAACTAAGAAAATAGTTGTTGACAATGAGATTTCCAGCATAGGTGTTTTTCCAGAGATATTCCCAAAAATCTAACTTCATTATGTGTATTGGACAAAATGTTTTCACTAATCAAAATTTCTAGGTCTTCGATATTTTTCTGCCAACTGATTACGAAACATTCCGGTCTTTCGGATATTTAAAATTAAGTTCCTACAGTTGAAGAGATATTATAGTTTTTTTAATTGTTTTGATTCATTTTGTTACGCTTTATATTCTCTATTGCCACTGACTGAATCCAAGTGGTTAACATACAAGATGAACAGAATTGGGCCCAATATGGAACCTTGAGGAACATCCATTTCGAGTTCCTTGTTAGCCAAACGTATATGTTTTATTTGGCTATTATGTACAAACTGCATAGGGACAATTTATTTTCTATTCGTCAAAAAACCAAAACTCTCCAATATATCCATAAATTTTTCAATGGATGATAGATATCCTAAATAGTTATTAGTAAGCTTGTCACTTCTATTATATCTTATGATTAATTAAAAAATCGTGAAGCGCTTTTTGGTTGAGTGTGATTTCAATTAATCTAAACAAAGCGCTCCACACTTTGTGGATATCATCCACCAGTATTGTTTAAAAAAATATCTGTTTGCATTTACTCTAAAATGAAGTCAAAATATTGGCAAGGGTAAAATGCATAGGTACTTATATCGTAACTAATATAAGTCAATTTAATAATTTTATAATTTTTAGTGCGTGATTAAAACTACATATTTTTGGATTTATTGATCTGATTTAGACAACTTCTGACTGATTTCGGTAACGTTCCCATAATCACACAGTATATTGTGTTTCTACCGAGAAAAGAACCCTTTCAGCAATGAAATCTTGGAGTGGAAGGCCACCAATTTCAATGATGAAGGATTATTATAAACAGGTAGTTTAAGGTCTTCGATTTTTTCAGCCCAGAGGTCACATATGTCAAACTCCTTTAACTGTTCACATATATTGTTCGTTATATCTGCTCTATAATTAACAGGAACCATTTAACACAACTAAGTAGGTTTTCATGCTTGTCAATACGGTGTGGGAAAAATAGTTTTCTCTATAATTATCGCATTAGTAAAAAATATGATGGATCGTCTCTGAAATTAATCCTTCCATTTCACATTACATTCATAGGTTTACGTAACATCAAGTAGTTCCATTAAACATATCGGAGACCAAATAGTCAGCCATACGTTTTAATCTGAAGATACTTTGATACTCATCCCAAGTAACCCCAATAATAAACAGAATGACTTTCTTACAGAGTGAAAATTACCGAGGAATTGGAGGAATGTTGCTTTATTTTCCTCTAATCAACAAATCCTGCCGACATAAAACGTCAATGTATTCATATTCAAATTGAAAAAGCGACGTAGCGTTTCAAGCTTCAACAACTTTATAGTGTTTTAAATACACTGTGTCCACTAAGTGGCAAAGAATTATCTGCCATCCGGACGGCAAAAATACAAATCGCTATCAAACTAATAAGTTTCTATGAGGGAATCTCCGTTTTATCTTAAGGAGCTGCAGCGAGGTCGACACAATCGAAAACAGGGATGGAGTGGCCCAAAGAAAAGTGCTTCTGAAAATAATGACGAGTAACGAATACAACCGATGTATTGTTTGGGGGTGTGCCACAAGGTTCCTTACACGGGCCCTTACCGTCACTTTGTTGTGATAATGAACATTTATCGAAATTTCACTACTCTAGATTAATTGCTTTATAAATAACATGGCTTGTTGAGCCAAATTTTTTTTTTCTGTGACGCGAAAAAAGTTTGACATTTCATCTCTGTTGACAGGTAACAAAATATCACTTTTTATGAAGTTACTTTTTTCCCTGGGAAAAAAGTGAGTACTTTTTTCCCGGATATATATACACCTAAGTAAAGATATATATTTAATTTTAGAGTATTTTATTATACAAAAGTTACATTTACTTTATATCACAAGTACAATTCCTTGAACTATTCGGTACAACAGTCGAATTTTCTTGTGTTGAAATTATATTTTTTTCTGCCACGGACACAACTGCCGTTGATTTACCTGGTCGCAAATCGGGTGTTATTTCAGCACTGTCACACGTTCTAAACACTTTATTAGCTATTTCTGTCATGTGAGCTACCGATTCATCAACATCCCCTTCAGCGACCGTTGATGACTTCCAACCGCCATGTTTCTTTAGTGTCATTAAGTCTCCTCCAGATTCAACTAAAAGTGTAGCAGACGATCTTCGAAATGAATGCCCTGTATATGAGTTAGAATTTTCAAGTTGAAGGAAATTAGGTACTGTTTCAGGTACCTTATGAAACTTATTTTTACCCACAACCTGATTGATACATTTTTCATTGCGATATGCATAAAACACGATCCTTTGCTGCTGCTGGACGAAGGGCTATGAACATTCGATAAAATTTAATTTATTCTTCAGTAACTACAAATTTCCTGTTTACATCGTTCTTTGTTTGCTTAAGTTTCACAATGGATAACGTTCCCGGATCTTCAATATCATCTAATGTTACCTGCTGATTTTACAAATTCGACAAGCTCCTGCAATCCCAAATACAACAACAACCTTGGCCATTAAATAAACTTCATCGGGAGCATTATTTAGAAAATCACCAATTTGTGTACTCGTAAAAATCGCAGCTTTCTTGGGCGTGTTACCTTTCCTATTTTGTTTCAGAAATGTAATTAGTTTGAGATATTTTGAAATGTTTACATTATTATTGGATTGTAACATACTTTCAATCATTGAATAATTCGACCACACTGTTGATGGCTTTCGTTATTGTGCCAGTTCCGAAAAATAAGTCAATAACACCGTCTCCGAGAAAGAACTGCATGTCTTTTTCATCTTCCATTCCATAAATCTTGAATTCGCGGTTTCGTAAATTTTCCGCGATTAAGCTGGCAATAATTTTTGTAACGCTACTTTCGCTACATCTACTAACTCTGGTGGAGTCGGAGAAAACTTGGAATCAGACATGTTTTTAACTTTATATTATTCAAAATAACTGCTGAACAACCACTAAGTTCGCAATTTTTAAATCAAATCAC
Organism: Gonioctena quinquepunctata; assembly: GCA_018342105.1. Taxonomy (NCBI): domain Eukaryota; kingdom Metazoa; phylum Arthropoda; class Insecta; order Coleoptera; family Chrysomelidae; genus Gonioctena; species Gonioctena quinquepunctata. The sequence continues at coordinate 164,203 of JAFIRS010001104.1, forward strand.
AGAATTAAATTGACAGATATTTCATTTCTTTAAAGGTTTCCTTAGCAACGCTGGTCTAATTGTCGCTATAAGAACAACAGCCTACCAGTTTAAAAATTTAAATTTCACATCGATAATTTTCTGACTTTAATATATTGTAATAATATGTTTTTTCAATATTAAATCTTCGTTTTGCCCGTCACAGAAAAAAATTGTAATATTAGATTTTAGCTCTCGGTTTTTTGTCTACCTCCGCTTCGCGTCGGGAGACAACACAACCTCGAGCTAAAATTTAATACTTTTTTCCCTTGTATAATAAATAACTATTGTTACATACAAATGACATAAACTCGACAAATGTAGCCTTTCAGGTTGTTGAACATTGGTTTTCAATCAATGGTCTTCATCGCAGCATATAGTACAAAATTATGTTTTGTAGGGAATTCCAAAGAAATACCACTTTTTAAATCCAGCCAGTTACAGAATATGTTGCCATCAATCTCATGTATTCACCATTTTGTGTTTCTTTTTTCTAATATAATAATTGTCATTATACCATGCAATACTATACCTATATATCCTTTTTCCAAACTCCTTCGCCACAGTAAAAGTAATTTTTTTCCTGATAATACTATTCGTTATATTATATCAAATTGACGTGTCACATATTCAATGTAAACCACAAAAACATCATGTCCATCTAAAGACACGTTATATAGAAATATAAAAAAAATAAAAATATCTTCCACGTATTACCACGCATCAATAATATCTGACTTGTATTCGCATATACAGTGCTAGTCAAAAGTCCCCTCCCCCCCTCGTATCTTTTGAACGGGTATACTTATAATAATGAAATTTGGAGGGTGGAAATAAACGGATGTAGGCTTCTCAACTGGTCATAACAGGTGACGCAATAGTCATAAATGACGTCACAAGGCCACTGTGACCAATAATTTTAAATGGGACCCTATGGCAAGTGACAGCTCGTTTGAAAGGTATTGAAAATACCTATTCAGTCATACTAATTTTGTTTGGGTTTCGGCTGATTTTGATTGATAAATTGAAGAAATACGAAAATTATAGTTTCGTATTTAATTAATAAAGATTTTAAAGTACGCCTCTGGTTAATTGTCAAAAAGGTTGACGTTTTTGAATTCTCTACTTGTCAAAAGTGTTTATACCTTGAAAATTTACCTAAGCTATTGTTTAACGAGACGTTTAAGTGTTTACATAGGCAAAATGGTACGTACTGTTGCCGACAAAGTAGCAGCTATCTTAATAATTGGTGAATGTAGAAACAATTTCCATGCAGCGGAACGACTGTTTAATGAGAGGTACCCCGATCGCCCTATATCGAGGGTTTATTTGAGGGAGCTTCTTCGGAAGTTTGAAGCATCAGGTAGTGTTCAAGATGCCAAACGATCTGGTCGACCAACAATTAGTGATGACAAAAAAATTGACATAATTGGAGAAATGGTAGTAAACCCTACTTCTTCCACAGCCCAAGTTGCGTCTATCTGTGAAGTCAGTCGAAGGACAGTACATAGGGTGTTGGCTAAAACAAATTTCATCCATACAAATTAAAATGGTGCACCAACTTTCAGATGATGACCCGACCGAAGACTAGAATTCTGTGAAACTATGTCCAATAAAATGAACCAACAACCAGGCTACATACAGACAATTTGTTTTAGTGACGAAAGTACTTTCTTTCTCAATGGAATGTTAACACTCAAAATGTGAGGTATTGGAGTGACACAAATCCTCACATCTTTCGTGAAAAACATACTCAATTTCCAGAAAAAGTAAATGTTTGGGCAGATATTTTGAGAAACCACATAGTTGGGCCTCTTTTTCTCAATGCTAACTTAACCGGTGAATTGTATCTGGAGATGTTACAAAATGATATTGAGTCGTTAATTCTTGAAATTCTAGAAGATAATCCAGATGAATTCGACAACTTGGAAATAACGTTCCAACACACTATTACGGTGCAGTAAGACGTTACCTAGATGAAGAATATCGTGGTAGATGGATTGGACGACGAGGTTCGATCGAATGGCCAGCTCGGTCACCGGACCTTACACCATTAGATTTTTTTCTATGGGGGGTACTTGAAATCTAAGGTTTACGCTACAGCACCTGACAGTATTGCCATTCTGAAACAACGAATTGTTGAAGAATGTAGGGCAATTTCCGCTGACACACTGGGACGAGTACGACAAGAGTTTAGCAATAGGATGCATTACTGCCAGGAAGTAGATGGAGCACATTTTGATCACTTATTATAAGAACTGGTTCTTAAATCTTTATTAATTAAATGCGAAACTATAATTTTCGTATTTCTTCAATTTATCAATCAAAATCAGCCGAAACCCAAACAAAATTAGTATGACTGAATAGGTATTTTCAATACCTTTCAAACGAGCTGTCACTTGCCATAGGGTCCCATTTAAAATTATTGGTCACAGTGGCCTTGTGACGTCATTTATGACTATTGCGTCACCTGTTATGACCAGTTGAGAAGCCTACATCCGTTTATTTCCACCCTCCAAATTTCATTATTATAAGTATACCCGTTCAAAAGATACGAGGGGGGGAGGGGACTTTTGACTAGCACTGTATATCCTACCGCTCGTGAATCATTTTAAATTTCCCGCAAGCAGAACAGCAGTTCTGATGGTTTCGTACACCTTCGGAAACGTATGAGCAAGGGCTAGTGGGCTAGTCGCTTGTCACACAGACTCGCATATGATCGAAAGAGAGAGAGAGAGAGAGAGAGAGAGAGAGACAGAGAGAGAGGGCATAACGCTTTTTTCTTTCTTGACGATTTCTACCAGTCAACACCTACCGCATGCCGCGTAAAGAAACTTCGTACCAAAAATGTACAAAAAAAAAACTTTTGGAAAAGTCCATTTCTCAAAGTGGATGAAAGAAATGGTAGGCTCAAAGTCGTCTCCACAGTTTATTGGTAGATATTAATTAGCTTAGAGATGTTTTGAGACTAATTCCCATCTTCAGTTCAGGACATAACAACTGTGTAAAGGTTAAAGAACAATGTAAATGCAAATGTTCGAAGATACATATATAAGAGTAGTTCTCAACTATTTTGGTTTGAATTTTTTGACTTGTTATCCTTAAAATGAACTCAGTAAATATTTTAAAAAATTATTATATTCTAATATATATTTCCCGAGTAAATCTCATCTGATGTTTGTTTCCCAATATATTTTCAACTCAAAAGACTGAACATGTCTTTTCCCTTACCTTCAAATCAAAATAGTTAAGAACTACTCTCATAGATGTCTCTTGAAGCCTTTGCATTCACATTGTTCTTTAACTACTACACAGTTGTTATGTCCTACTAATAGAGGTCACTTTTTGAATTTCAATTTTTTACGCAGCCATTGTTTGCTGTCATTCTTCAAACGTTTCAGCTTTTATACATCCCAAGATGATGTTCATTTTCACCATGGTAATAAATATTTTGATCATGTAAACAACTCAACCACTACCTTATCATGGATATAAAACGAAAAACCATAACAAACCAAGAAGGTCCAAACGAATACTATGTTTGAAGAGTTGTAATGTTTTTAATCCTGATGAAGACGAGGATCCACCCGTCGAAACGTAGAAACTGAATTACAGATGTTATACCAGAACAAAGTTGTAATTAATTTATGAAAGTCAGATCCACGAACCTAAAACCGTATTTCCAATCCTTTAAAGGACGTTAACAACTTTGCCCTGGTTGGGATCGTAACCCAAGATTTTGTTGAATTTTAAGTTTTGTCCTGGTTTATTTGCGTTTCCCTCATGTGGGTAAAACTTTCTCACCGGCCATTACTGAAAATGTCTGTCACTCAAAAGAAAATCTATAAATTATATAATTTTTCAGATAATTCCTTTGTATGTTACTGCAGATGGGACTGATTAGTCCCGAAACATGTCTAAGCTAATTAATATCTATCAATGAATTGTAGAGACGACTTTGAGCCTACTCATTTTTTTTTAAATTAACTTTGACAAGTAAGAAATTGGTGTACATCAATATTCAGTGCTCGTCTAAAGTCCGTTTCCCCCTACTAATTTTTGAACCACCCGGTATATCGCAACGAAATTACGAGGTCTCAAATCGGAAATGAAAACATAATTTTTCATGAAAAAATCACAGCTAATAGTTTCAAAATGGCGGCTGAGCGCCATCTTCGATAACTTTTTTGAATATAACAACCCGCATATTATTCCATTTTCGAAATCTGCTCATAATTCTCAACAGTTTTCTCCAAAACACTTTACCCCTAAATTAAATTGTTTTCGAAATATTGACGTTTGAAAAGTGACATTTTGGTCATTTCAAACCCAACCGAAAACACTAATAATGTTGCTTTCAATCAAGTTTGCATTGGAAAAAATCGTTGTCGCGGTAACATCTTGTTTACTGTCAAACTGAACTGCTAACTGTCAAATAGTCCGTTGAGCGCCTAAATCCTTTTGTGAAAAGTGTGATCATGGCTCGTAGTTTAGATGATAAATTTGAAGCAGTTTTGATATTTGGAGAAGCTGGAAGAAATTATCATCTAGCAGTCCGTATGTTTAATGATAGATTTCCCAAACTTTTAGTTAGGCTCCAAGCAACTGGTACGCTGAAAGATGCTCCAAGATCAGGAAGACCGCCTCTTTCAGAAGAAAAAAAGGCAGAAATTGTTGCTGAAATGGTAATCAATCTGACTCAGTCGACGTCTGCAGTTGCTGAATCCTGTGGAGTAAGTTCAAAAAGTGTCCAAAGAGTCCTAAGAAAAGAAAAGTCTCATCCCTATAAAATGAAAATCCTGCATGCTCTCACGGAGGATGATCCAGACCGGAAGGTTGAATTTTGTGAGTGGTTAACCAGAACAATTGAAGGAGAACGGGGCTTCCTAAAACGTGTATGTTTCACAGACGAATGCACGTTTTTTCTTAATGGAAAAGTCAACAAACAGAATGTACGATACTGGAGCGATACTAATCCGCATATTTTTAGAGAGGGACATACCCAGTTTCCTAAAAAGGTGAATGTTTGGGCGAGGATTTTGGGCAATCGCGTGGTTGGACCGATTTTCATCAGAGGCAATATTACAGGAGTTCTTTACAGAAATCTTTTAGAAACTGAAATTGGACCTCGAATAAGACAAATTGTATTAAACAATCAGGAAGAGTTTGAAAATCGTGAAATCATATTTCAGCAGGATGGGGCACCTCCCCTTTTCGATCGCATGGCTAGAGAGGTCCTCGATACAATCTTTCCTGGGCGATGGATAGGTCGCAGGGGAAGTACAGAATGGCCACCAAGATCTCCGGATCTTACACCTCCAGATTTTTCCCTTTGGGGGTATCTGAAGTCAAAAATATAGGACACTGAATGCCAACCAATAGAAGAGTTGGAACGCAGAATAATAGATACATGTGAAGAAATAGATGAACAGACTTTTATCAACGTGAGAGAAGCTATTTATAATAGGGCACTATATTGTCAAGATTTAGGAGGGGGCCACATTGAACACTTGATGAAATAATTGTTGGGGTTGAATAAAAGTATTATTCAAAAATAAATTATAATTTTTTACTCTAACTAATTTGTTTTGTTTGTGAATTTAGAGAACACATCCGTAGGCTTCGAGATTTTCCGGTAAGCGGCACTGTTTATCCTTAATAAACTCTCTTTACGCCTCTCTTATTAGTCGAATTCATTAAGAGATTTAAAAAAATTATTGAAGTTGGCGCTCAGCCGCCATTTTGAAACTTTTAGCTGTGATTTTATCATGAAAGAGTAGGTTTTCATCTCCTATTTAAGCCCTCCAAATTTCGTTGCGATATACCAAGTGGTTCAAAAATTAGTAGGGGGAAACGGACTTTAGACGAGCACTGTATAAGTTCAGATACCTAATGTGCTTTGGGTCATTAAATTTTTCAACAAACATGTATGCAAGAGACGAAAAAGTGGACATGCTATTAATTTATGTTTATTCAAGAACAAATCGAGGAACGCAGCAACTTTGTATGCTGAAAGGTATCGCAATAGACATCATCCACGTTTTCAGTATTTCCCCGTTGTGGAGAAACAACTCAGACAAGAAACTCCCAGCCATAAACCTTTTATTATTAATGAGAGGACGGAAATTAATGTGTTAGCATTTGTAGAAGTGAGTCCTACCGTTTCTACTGGAGAAATTAGCTTTGAGTTACAAATTAGTCATGAAGATTTTGAAGAAGCATAGGTACAGGTCGTTCAAGTATCAAGTGCACCAGCTTTTGTATGCAAATGATGGTGATCGATGATTAGTTCATTGTGATTGGTTAATAATGCTAATCCCGACTTTGTTCCTTCGATATTGTTTTCCGACGAGCCAAGATTCACGAACAATGGAATGTTCAACAGACAGAACTGCAGATATTGGGCGCAACAAAATCAGCATTTAATGAAGGAAAGTAATTTTCACGAAAGATTCTGAGTAAACATATGGGCTGGTGTAATCGGTACGAACTCTGTATTAATATTGTTAAAAACAAAGATGCATTCGTCAAATATAAAACACAGAATATGCTAATACGAAATTCCCATTTATAACACTCTGAGTTTCGCCAAACTTATTTGGGATATAGGTACCAGTCTTCAATTCTTCACCACCCCTTTATCGATAATCTAGAGTCTATAACGAATTTCTCATAGCAAACAGTTTTCATGAGAGAAGGTAGTTTTTTTCCTGACAACCTGACAAATTGGGATTTCATGCTTCAAAATTGATTGAAATTGAAGAATATTGAGATCCTGATCAAGAAGATAGTGAAAAGGGAAACATTCTCAATTGAATATTGATAGAAAGATTTTTCTGTGAATTGAAAAATCCACGATTAAAATGAAGTTATTTTTTGTGAATGTCTAACAGAAAACAACTACTTCCCCGGCTAAAGCCACGCTGGACATTGAACTACATCTTGACGATGGAAGATAGTGACTAAAGTTTATCTTTCAGTCGCAGATGATTCCACATCTGATTTTATGAGCATCCTGTTTATATTTTCAACAAATCAAGAAGATAGTGTTCTGAATCCAAATATTATGATCAAGAAGATGATAGTGTTCTGAAGCCGAATATTTTGAAAAACAATGAAATATTGTATTTAAAAATTTCCCACTTTTTCCGCTCGACTGAAGCGACTTCAAAAAGTGAAGACATAATAATTATGCTGTAAACTTTTTTTGTGGTTAGTTTGAGTATAAACGTGTATACCCAAATTCGTCGATTATTCTTCTACCCAGCCGATATTCGACTGAATACCACCCTGGCAGCAAGGTCGCAGAAATAATACCATCAAAAAGTCATAAATATTTTATGTACTCCTCTATCCGAAAGACAAATATCGCTAAATGAGTACCAATTTGTTTTTATACACTCATATAATAATTATCAGTAGATACGTCCAGTCTAATGAGATGGTGAAATCATACTTAGTGAAGATGTTGGCGAATAGCATGAAGTTAGCATATGGAATATCCGTATGAGGGTAATCTTGTCGAAAATATGACTGATAATAGTGCGGAATCGAGTAACTGGTCCGAGATAAGGATAAGGGAATCGTTCGAGTTTGTGTTATACAAAGAAGCTCGTGATTAGTGATTCCACTAGAAGATGCATGCATTAAAATCGTAACAGCCTTCCGATTGATTATCTATACAACATTTATATGCGCTCAAAGGATAGTGCTGTAGTAAAAACCTCTGTGCGAAAACGACGGTGTATTCTGGTATCAATGTTCATGAAAAAATGAAATAATTAATAAAAAAACTTTTTAAAGACAAACTTTTATTCAAACGCTCTAAAAAATAATTACTTTAGATGTGTGTCGTATATTATTCCGTGATTTATAGATTCAAGAGCTTGTCGCGCATAGTTTTCAGTTCGAATACAAAAACATCTATTTTTTACTTTTTAGCGCATTCGAATAAAAGGTTGTCTTTAAAGAGATTTTTTATTAATTATTTTATTTTGTGCATTTTAGTAATTACGCCTTAATCTATGCATTTTTGTTAAAGCATCCGGTATTTTGAGGCTTTTTTCCTGTAAATTCTAAGCTACCTAGTTCTTCAATGAGGAGACCATCTAAAGATTTACTAGTCCGCCATCCTGGAGCCGCCATCTTAAATTTATGAATTTTGACAAAAAAATCCATTATCTCCTACCCCGAAACCTCCACAGACCAATTTTGAATAGAATCGGACCATAATCATAGATATCGTCAGCCATCTTGGAACCGTCATTTTGATATTATGAATTTCGACAACAAATTCATATTCTTCGAACCCGAAAATCCCCACATACCAATTTTTAATCGAATCGAACCATAATTACAAAACTCGTCCGCCATCTTGGAGCCGCCATCTTAAATTTGTGAATTTTGACAAAAAATAATAATTTCCGACCTCGAAAACTCCCACGTACTAATTTTGAATAGAATCAGACCATAATCACAGTGATCATCGGCCATCTTGGTGCCGCCATTTTGATTTTATGAATTTTAACAAAAAAATCATAATTTGCGTTCCCGGAAATCCCCACGTACCAATTTTGAATCGAATCGGACCATAAACATTTCGTTTTTTCCTCTAACAAAAATTCTATAATGTATTGTCACGGGAACTATGAACACCTGCCAAATCGGACAACTAAAAGTGGGTCGAATTCAACTTATAAAATTTGATTACACACATCGGCACACGTGAAAGTAAATAAAAGCTTGTAATAAGAAAGTTAATTTAAAAAATCATATAACTCGACTGTGTTAAAAGTGTACTTTAAAAAAGATGGAAACAAGATGACCAGAAAATATGGTCAAGAAATTATGTTTTAAGGGGTTCACTATTAAACTTAATACTGTCAACAATCTCACGCAGTCGGATGCATCTTCTTTGATTTAACAATGAAGATATATTATTGCCTTCGACTGCATGATATTGTTCACAGTATTAAGTTTAATAGTTAACCTCTCAAAACATAATTTTCTGACTATTTTCTGATCATCTTGTTTTCATCTTTTTTAAAGTACACTTTTTACGATTTTTGATTTTTTAAATTAACTTTTTTTATTTCACACTTTTTAGTTGGGATTATAAGACGGTAATAATCTAAAGTCATTATTTAAATTTCCTTTTTTAACCGACGAAACCAAAAAGGAGGAAGTTCTCTATTCGACGCCTATATTTTTTTATTTTTATTTTTAATATATGATCACGCACAACTTTTCACAGAGCGGTTCGATTCCGATTATTCTTTTCTCATTGGATAGGGTGTACTTTGAAGTTGGTCCCATCTCAATTTGAACAACAAAATCCATCCCTAAGGGTAGCCAAATGAAGGATATTTATCGTTCACCCTTTGAATTTTGATCCGTTAACCGATTCTATCAGGCATAACTTTGTAGTGGGTCTTCCGATTTGGATGATTCTTTTTTTATTAGAATGGGTATACCTCATAGTTGATCATATTCAAATTTGGAATGGAATGATCCACCCACCCCTATGGGTAGAAAAATAGGGGCTGATTGATTTTTCACTTGTGAACTTTCGCACGCATATGTAGTTGACATTGACAGACCCTCCTACATCCGTCAAAATGATTACATTCTATGGAAGGATGGAATCATATACAAAGTGATAAAATCAACTAACTAACTAACAAAATTAATTTATATTATATAACAATAAATAGTTAGAATAGAAAATCATATTATTTGATAGTTAATAGTTGAAGTAAGGTAGGTAAGTAAATATTTTGGAAGTAATAAAAAATTGAGTAGGTAGTAATTAATAGATTTCAGCAACAAAAAACTGAAAAATAACAACTTTTTAACAAAAAATTAAACCGACGAAAAAATCAACTGAAAAGCAAAAAAAAACCTTAGTCTAAATGATAATTGAGCTCCTAAACTAATGTGAGTAACTGATTTTGAGTCGGCGCCAAACAAACTAGCAATTGAATTAGGTAAAGCGTAAAATGATGGCAGCGAGATGCACTTTGAAAGAAGTAATCAAAAACTTCTTCGATAATTGTTTGTTTGGCGCCGACTCAAAATCAGTTACTCACATTAGTTTAGGAGCTCAAATATCATTTAGACTAAAAAGGTTTATTTTTTGCTTTTCAGTTGATTTTTTCGTCGGTTTAATTTTTTGTTAAAAAGCTTTTATTTATTTTAAACTTTTTAGTTAGGATTATAACTAAGACGAATTTGATCTCTTACGTGTTGCAATCGTTTCTGTCGCGATGCCGGAGACTGAGTTTCGCGCCTTGCACTTTCCTCACCGGATCTCACTGTGCTCAATTTCTTTACTTGGGGATTTGTTGAAGAAAAGGTTTACTATGCAACAGCCCCAGCTACTCTTGATCTTCTAGAAGGAAGAATTCTACGGGCATTTAGAAGTATAACAATTGAACGAGCTGAAATGTGTCTTGAACAAGGAGGAATGCACTTTGAAAATTTACTACTGTGGAAGTAAATAAATTATTATCCATGTCACACTTGACAAAAGAAATAACTTATTATCCAGTATTTTCCTTAGTAATATTTCATTTATGTACTCATTTTTAAACCAATCGCAAATTAATATGTATCGTTAGATTCGTCAAAAAATCCTTCTTTCGAAAAGTGCTTGTCAAAAAATGGTCGCTATTCGAAAAATAATAGTTAGACACGAAAATTTAATTTTGTCAACCTGTCTTATTCCTGTCTATCATACTAGTCATTAAAACTTCTGTAATTTTTTGACATCACCCGAGGTCCTCAGATTAGTTTACGTCCGATCATGGCCACCTAGATGCAATATTAAAAGTGACTCTAAAAAAAGTGAAGTAGGCGTAAACCTCTTTAAAATGTCACATTATGATCCAGAATTGTCGCAGAAACCCAAAAATGTTACAATATACAGGGTGTTCCATTTGAAAATTCAAAACCGGAGCCATTTCCGGTGAAACCGGAAGTGACCGTCTAATAGATTCGTTGACACCCGGTATATTGAAATGTTTGTCGTATAATATCTTCAGGAATACATTTCTAGCACCGCTAGTTTTTTTAAACAGCACCTCCCTATCCAAGTATTCCGTATTTCGGATGCGATTCGACAAAAGCATGATAAAGAATTTTCAAGCAACTGATGTCAAAGAAATATTTTTTTGAAGTATTCAAATCCATAAATTATTCGCCGTGCCGTTAGAGGATATATATTCTAGATGCAAATCCCATCTCAAGTGTTATTCCTAAATATTTTATTGTTTCGGCAGATTTAATTATTTGTTCATTTGAAATCTTCACTTCGTTATATATCCATTTTATTTTTCAGGGTAGCCCCGTCATCACCAATGCTGAATAGGCCTCCTTGACTCTTCTCCAGGGTGAGTTGTTTATTCAAATATACAATATAATATAAATAGAGAATTGTATGGAGTGTTTCTTTCTGTCACTAGGTGTCGCCGGTTAAAAGTTATCTTTTCCGACGCACCTAAAGATGTTTTAAGCTCGATGATGATTTTATTTCTGTTGTGTCTCGCTTCGGCCAGAGCTCTCCGGATCTTTGGCTGGTGACTACTCCGTACTGATGAGGGCCAAAAAAGCCTGAAACCTGTATGCGGATTGTTAGGTGGACACGACATGAATTTAAACATAATCGAGCTTATCACAAAGAAACATTTGCGAACAATATCCATTTATATGGAAGTTTGCATGGATTGTCAGGTGAATATCATTCAACTTTCTGCGTGGTATTTGCTAGGAAAGTAGTTGTTTTCCGCCTGTCGTTCTACCAATTGTTTCAATTTATATTGAACCTTTTGTGAAGACGACTTTGTGTGTGCTTCATGCATTTCATTTCATATAATATAAATAGAACTAATAATTTTTTTAGTGCTGATATCATTTTTAATCGATGAATTGTTTTTTAAAGCAAACAAAAGACACTCACTTCCCTAATTGCTTACCAACACATGCATTCATTTATATTATACAGGGTGTAATCTAAACTCGTGCACACCCGTGAATGGCGCGTGTATAATGCCATTTTATAACGAATTACAGTTAAAATCCGAAAAAAAATTGAAAACATGTTTTGTTCCTTAAAAATTTGACAAAACTCAAGGAAGAGCTGCTCGCCTAACCTCAGCTGTCTTCATCAGAGCTGTAAGTTAACGCAATTGCCGATGTAATGAACATTTAAATAATGTGGAATGTTGCATTGATAGTATGGTAAATATACAAAAAGTATAGGTACATTCTTGCAATAAATATTCAATAGATTTATATTCAATTTCAAAGTGATGAAAACAAACGAACCTCGTTATATCCAAACTGGTAGATAAAGTCGGAACTAGTAGATGAGGTCAATACAGCTTTGAGGCACTTATCGAATCACAAATATCACGAAAACATACACAAATGATACAGTATTGAATCGTTTCCAAATTAGTATCGGCCATCATTGTGACCTAGTGTGATTGGGAATAACATGTGAACACAGTTGCCAACTTTAAAATTGTTTTTATTCATTTTTATTTTCAACTTTTTAGTTCTGTTTTTAGTAACAACTAATAAACGCTTGTTTTTATTTTATTTTTCGTTTATTAATTTTTTATCTTTAAGTATTTATGATGTTAAATAACTAGTTTAGTTATTTATATCTAATTTATTTTTGAATTCTGGCAAAAAATCACACTTTCCGTCTCCGAATACCCCTAGATACCAATTTTGAATAGAATCGGACCATAATCACAAAAAATGTCCGCCATATTGAAGCCGTCATTTTGTTTTTTTCTCCTTAATGTCATAATGCATTTTCACCGGAATTATGTACGCCTGTCAAATTTCAAATCAATCGGACGATTAGAAGTGGAGGATCAAATTTAACTTTTGATTACCGACAGACCGGGACAGCTGAAACTGAATAAAAGCTTGTATTAAAATAGATAGCCAAATCGGTCCAGATGTTCTCACGTTTTGCGCTTACAAAGAATCGAGATTCATTTTTATTATACAGATTGATCATCACAGCTGAGGCATTTCTACTTGTGCAGAGCAGAGTCACGAAAGAACTGTTTGTTTTTCATGAAATAACACTATATTGTATGGAGCTTCAGTGTCGGAGATTTGATTTGAACGACAAGTTATGACTGTGTATTGAACGTTAGTGAGAGCTCACTTTTATGTCCCAGCCAACTGTATGGCCGTACTTTACGATAATATGTCTGTTAATTGCCGAGGAATAACGCCAGGAATTTTCCCTTGGGTTAATTTGGTTTACCAAATGAATACCTGATGAATTAGCAGTATTTTTTTTACATAATGAAATATTAGTTATTGAATTGGAAAAATTCCCAAGAGATAGGTGACTGACTTTTATTTGCTTTACATTGTTATTCATTCGCTTCGATTGTTTTAAAAGCAGTATTTTGATCTATTTCCCAATGAAGTTCCGTCAGTTATTACCCGCAATTTCCGGAAGTCCTGAAAAGAACGGGAAATTCCATTTCAAAGTACGCCAGTGGCAAATGGTACGTTGTTATAGACAGACAACGTAATTCAAGTACTAGCGTAAGCAACAGGCGTCTCGAAACAAGTTCGATACACTTTTTGCTGCAATTAAAGGAAACGATGGTTATCTGATGCTTTATTGATAATTGACGATTGATGTCGTCTACGATGAATGCGCATGAAATTTACATCGAAAATGGCAGTGCAACAAATAGAGATCGGTTAGTTATTTTGATAAATATATGTTGGAGCAAATGCTGGCTTTCGATATATGTGATTTATTACTACTGTTTTGGTATTCATGGCTAGCGGCCACAACCAGTTGAATAAATAATGTAATCAGCACAGATGCCTTTAAAAAAAGTTCTTGGATGTTTGCCTATCCAAGAAATTTTGTTATGAGAACGGTTCAAGAAAACAAATTGAAACAATCAGTATAATAACAGGTACTTTCATAGCAACTCGTGGCAATAAATATAATACGAAAAGTTTGTGGTCTGTCTAGAAACTCACGTTACTACTCAAAACAAGATATATATTCAATCGTTCTATAAACGAAACTACAACTGGAAGAACTGTGTGTACAAATCATGGAAAGATATATAGCCGAAACGTCAGGACCGCTGAGAATAGGAAAATCCTATCATAGATAATATCGCAATTGAAAATCGCACTTATGGCAACTGCAATTACGAAACTCACCAAAATTAGTTCATTTAAATGAGTTTTCTGAAACCTAGCAGGCAGTTCAATCGATATGGATCGAATATAGATTACCATATTTTCTTGAAGCAGAATACCGATATTCCATGAGAAGTCAGAGGTATGCAAAGGGATATAGGAATGCTTTACATCAACGATATGTTTATTATGAATTTCTTCAGCAAAACATTTTCTTATTTACTTATTCCATGTAGCATATCTACCCTCCTGAGCGTAAGGCGCTGGGTGAGTCTTTTGGAGGGTCATGTATATTTTTCCCATATATCTCCTCGCCTATGTAATGCTTCTATTACCCTTTTTTACGCGATTTTGATGATTCTTACGTCAATCGAATTGTCCTAATCTTGCGAGTGTCATTAAAGACATGAACGTAATCAAAATTCAATATGGCGACAACCTGACGCCACATTGTGAATAAAGACATGACAGTAATAATCAGAATTCAATACGGCGACAACCAGACGTTATATTGTGAATGAAGACATGAGAGTAATAATCAAAATTCAATATGGCGACAATCTGACGCCATATTGTGAATAAAAACATGACAGTAATATACAGAATTAAATATGGCGACAACCAAACGCCATATTGTGAAGGAATTCAATATGGCGACAACCAGACGCCATATTGTGAAAAAGTTATAACAGCGTATAGCGTATATCAGTTACTATTTCGTTTTCATTACATTTTTAATACACTATCACTTAACTATTTTAATAGAAACTTAATTAAGTACAGTCAAACTCGGCTATAGCGAACGGCTTGATGACAAGAAATGGTTCGTTATGAAGGGTGTTCGCTATGAAGAAAATATGCAGTACATGCATCCTGGTAGATTTTTTTTTCAAATATCCATAGTGGATATTTATTGTGTATTGTGTTCAGATGTATGAATTTTTTTGTTTGAATCTTGGTTCCTATTTTATTATCGATTTCATACTATTGTAATTTTTGTTGTTTCATTTCCATTAGTTTATAGTTGGTTCTAGTTAGTAGGGTTTGTAGTTTTTAGTTTCCGTTTATAGAGAATTATGTTCGCGAAAAACCCACAAATTTGTTTTCTTCATGGGTAAGAAAATAAGATTATGTATAAGGATGTAAAAAGGTGGGAAGGGTAATGCTTCACTCCTCAATTCTTCCTTTTCGCTTGACAATTTGCCCGTCTATGAGTCCTGTTTTTATCAACATATATATTTGGAAAACTCATTAAAACATGTTGTTATGGATTTCAATGACATGACGGGCTGGATAAACAAGTTCTGGTATTTTCTTGAACATTGTAAGTACCTGCTGTACTTTTCTGGCGTCGAGGCATCAGCCAGGGAAGTATTTGTTTTCACAATGAGATTCCCTGATTCAATCAGGACATCTCAGGGCACACATATATATATATATATATATATATATATACAAACAAAAAAGGGTAAAATAAAAAAAAGGCAATTAAAAAAATCAAAATACCCGACTGTGAAAAATGTACCTACTTTAAAAAAGATGGAAACAAGATGACTAGAAAATATTGTCAGAAAATTATTTTTAACAGGTTAACTATTAAACTTAAACTGTAAACAATCTCACGCAGCGGGGCAATAATATATCTTCCTTTTAAATTAAAGAAAATGCCTTCGACTGCGTAAGATTGTTTATAGTATCAAGTTTAATAGTTAACCTCTTTAAACATAATTTTCTGACAATATTTTCTGGTCATCTTGTTGCTATCTTTTTTAAAGTACACTTTTTACGCAGTCGGTTTTTGTCATTTTTTAAATTTCCTTTTTTTATGTAATTTTTTCCTAGGTCTGTCCTTTTGTTCAACATATCCAAACTCTCTCAATAATGCTTCACAATTTTTTTGTATATTTCAACTCCTGGTATTTCTTCTTTTCTAAAGAAATAATTCTCAACGCTATCGAATAATTTTTCACCTTTTGTTACTCTTCTTCTAATTTCTTTATCTATTTTTCCATTTTGCGTTATCATTGTTGTGCAATAAGATGGTTCTGATTTTACCAATGAAATTTCGGAATGAGATGTTCATGATTTAAAATTTCATTAATAATATTGATTCGTAGGTGATCGAAGTGAAAATGTGTTTATTGAGAAACTTTCTCGGTGTCATGTTACAGTTTCCTTGTCGGCGATTCAAATTTATTTTTTGAGAAGACATTGCCCTTCAGTCTTACCTCTGAAACTTTTGATGGTACAAAATTGCGCCACATACTATATTCCTTAAGTTTCAATAAGGATCCACCTGTTTTCCTAGAAATATATAGAGTATTTCGTATTCTGTTTCTCTTTCTCCATCTCTCTCCCTGACTTCAAGCGAAAAAAACCATGATCATCAACTATTAAACTATTAAAACCATTTAATCGGTTAGGATTTCCACTATAAAAATAATTCAGATCAATCTAGGCGCTTCGCAACTGGTGCGCTATTTTCTTCGCGACCAATCGAAGAGAATTTATCTTAATCAGCTCAGATTTAGATATTCTACCTTTTAGCGGTACACCGGTATATTCAGTTAGGTATGGAATTAGAAATCACACTATATGGCACATAATTATCCGACTCGAATATGCAATTCAATGAATAGTATTATCCTTATAGAAAGATCCTTTATTTTCATAGACAATACATCACAGCATCGTATAGAAATTGTCAAACAACAAAACGAAAAAACTAACATCTTTGGAGAAGCCTTCAAAGGTACATCTGACAATAAAAATACATAAATATATTGATCATAGTTGATAAATTTACAGACATTGTTCGAGTCATGAAGTCTGTTAAAACATAAAAACATTTATCAAGTAGGTAATTTTTGAAATTTCTCTTAAAAAAAAAGTCCCTCAGACTGAATAGATTTTAAATCTTCAGACAAGAGATTGAAGATTTTTGGTCCTAAATATTTTGGTGTATTTAGTGTCACATTATATTCACAGAATGGAATATAATGGTTTTTATTCTGTCGAGATGATTTCTCACGTATACGAACATTGGTCAGGAATAATGTTCTATCTTTTAACCGACGAAACCAAAAAGGAGGACGCGTATATTAATTTTTTTTTATGGATAATCACTCATAACTTTTCACTGAGCCGTCCGATTCCGATAATTCTTTTTTCAGTGGATAGGGTGTACTTCGAAGTTGGTCCCATTTGAATTTAAAATATGAAATCCATCCCTAAGGGTAGCAAAATCACTCACCCTCTGAATTCTGGTCCGTTAACCGATTCTATCAGCTATAACTTTGTACTGGGATCTTCGATTTGGATTATTCTTCTTTATCAGATAGGGTATGCCTCATAGTTGATCACATTTGGATTTCGAATGGAATCATCCACCCTTACGGGTAGGAAAATAGGGGATAATTGATTTTTCACTTGTGAACATTGGCACACATATGTAGTTGACAATGACAGATCGCTAGTGTCATTATCACAATAAATATATTCTATGAGAGGATGGAAATGATATACAAAGTAATGAAATATATTATTTAACTGGTAAAGTTGAAGTAAGGTGGGTAAGTAAGTATTTTGGAAGTAATCAGAAAACAAGCAGTTAGTAATTAGTAGATTTCAGTCACAAAAAATTTAAAAATTAAAACGTTGTAACAAAAAACTAAACCGACGAAATACGGAACTGAAAAGTAAAAAATAAAATAGTTCTTAGTCTCAATAACTAAGCTCCTAAACTAATGTAGTAACTAATTTTGAGTCGGCGCCAAACAAACAATCAACGAAGATCATTAAATTACTTCAAAAAAATTATCAGAATGTCACCGCCCAACTCGATGCCATCATTTTACGCCTTACCTAATTCATTTGCTTGTTTGTTTGGCGCCGACTCAAAATTAGTTACTTACATTAGGAGCTTAGTTATTGAGACTAAGAAGATTTATTTTATTTTTTACTTTTCAGTTCCGTATTTCGTCGGTTTAATTTTTTGTTAAAATGTTTTTATAAACACAAACATTAAAAAAATAAATAGATATATCAAAGGCAAAATTTTGTATACTCCAAATGAAGGTTTACAGGAGCTGAGTTGGGAGATACCAGCAATAATTCTCACAAGTTTTTTCTGTGCTGTAAATACGTTAGTAGCTAAGGACGAATTCCCCCAAAAAAGGGGACCATATCTCAAACGAGACTCTACTTGAGCGTAGTATAGTATAACTAGTTGTTTTGAGGATAAGACCGATTTTAGATTTCTAAACAAGAAACATAGTGAATTCAATTTACGTATGAGAGACTCGCAATGAGATCTCCAGTTCAAGGTGTCATCCAACATCGTTCCCAAAAACCTGACCGAATCGGACTGAACCAAGGATTCATTACTGTTACGTATACTAATATCTAGTGGTTGCGCATACTTCTGTCTGTTCTGAAATCTCATAATTTAAGTTTCATGGATTTAGATATGAACTGTTTTTCAACAGAATAGAGTCATTTGTTGAATGAGTTTCTGATAAACAAATACTGAATACAGTCTAAGCTATGGAGATCTAATTCCAGAGCGTTGTTTCAATATTTTTAATATTATTATGGTGTATAGTCGTTGTTTTACTTCGTGGGTTGATTGAACAGAAAAAGTAGCCACCAAATATATGAATATATCTAAAGTATGACATATTTTATATAAAAAATAATAATAATAACTGTAAGTTATGTCTGATTTCGGAGCTTTTTAATATTTTCAAAATTATTCTTCAGCGTTTTCAACTGATTCAGTAACAATGAAATTAACACATTTAATCGATATTTTTTCTAAACAACAAATAACATAAGTGGGACTTCATCAATGGGAGTTATTCCAACTGACCAGGTTATTCGAATAATCTGATCATTAATTCCGCAACATTCACCATCATTTCACGAAAATATCTACTGAATTAATGTAAGTGATAGTTTTATAGAAACATCATTTTTTGCAGAAAAAAATGCTGAATTATATTGAATGATTTCTAATAAACCAAACTGGATACCGTTAACATTTTAAATAATTCCCAAACAAGTTTTAAAAAATCCTCGGACTAGAACATCCTCATAATTCAACCGCATCTGAGAGAGAAAAAGGCAAGCCAAAGATAAAACCTAATAAATGCGTCTCACGTGATGTTCACCTTACAAGAAAATGCTTTAAACTTTTCAGACGTCCTTTCAGAATATACAGGTTTTCCATAATTAATTGATACTCATTTCTTGGTGTTTAGCAATAGTGACTCACGGAGATTTATAACGCTACTAGCCCAAACAGCCTTGGTGACATACTACTGATACGGAAATAAATTTATTAACAGAATATTATGATACTGAAGAAAGCAGTGTTCCGTTGAAAAACTTCTGGTGGATTCCCCAGAGAAGCTGATAGATTTTTATCCTAAAATACAAAGAAAGTCACTTCAAATTGGTAAAGGTTAAGTTATTTTCAATGTCGTGGATCCGGAATAATCAAACTATGATTTATTTTTTTCTCGTATGTATTTTAGGTGAATGGCTTTTATTAGCTTCACTTGTAACTAACAACGAGGGATGCACTTTGAATATTTACTATAGTGAAAGTAAATAAATTATTATCCATGGCACACTGACAATAGTAAATAAATTATTATCCAATATTTACCTTAGTAATATTTAATTTATGTTCTTATTTTTAATCCAATCGCAAATAAATAAGTATCATTAGATTCGGAAAGTGCTTTTCAAAAAATGGTCGCCATTTGATAAATAATAGTTAGACACGAAAATGTATTTTTGCCAACTTGTCTTATTCCTATCTATCATACTAGTCACTAAAACTTTGCGATTGTAATTTTCTGACATCACCTAAGGTCCTCAGATTAGTTTACGTCCGATCATGGCCCCTCGGTTGAAATATTAAAAGTGACTCTAAAAAAATTACGTAGGAGTAAAAACTTTTTAAAATGTCACATTTTGATCCAGAATTGTCTCAGAAATGTTCTATTTGAAAATTCAAAATCGGAGCCATTTCCGGTGAAACCGGAAATGACCGGAAAGTGAAAAATATGCGAAAACTCTCCTCTTGACACCGGTGTGAAGTTAGCCACATCCACAGATATACTCGAAGAAAAAAGTTAGGTCAATACATTTTCAGCTTTTACAAAAGGAATTACGCGAATTTTTTTTATAAAATAAAGCAATTCAATCACAATAATATCATCCCAGCCCCTTTACTACACCCCTTCTATCGTTTGTCAGGCCTTTAGTGATGATATGGGGGTAGTTCTGGAAAATAATTCAATAACTTTCCTAAATGAAAGAGTACCGCATTCTGCTTTGAGGATGTGTTTCATGAAGGAAAAATGAATCGAATGACATCCCCCCTATAGTTTGTCAGCCCTTCAGAGGGTGGTAGGGGTAATTTCTAGCAAATAATTCAATAACTTTCCCAAATTGAAGAGTACCGCATTCTGCTTTCAGGATGTGTTTCTTGAAGGGAAAATAAATCGAATGACATCCCCCCTATAGTTTGTCAGCCCTTCAGAGGGGTGGTAGAGGGGGTATTTTCTGGAAAATAATTCAATAACTTTCCTAAATGAAAGAGTGGTATGTCAAGAGGACCGGTGTGAAGTTAGCCACATCCACAGATATACTCGAAGAAAAAAGTTAAGTCAATACATTTTCAGCTTTTACAAAAGGAATTACGCGAATTTTTTTATAAAATAAAGCAATTCAATCACAATAATATCATCCCAGCCCCTTCACTACACCCCTTCTATCGTTTGTCAGGCCTTTAGTGATGATATGGGGGTAGTTACTGGAAAATAATTCAACAACTTTCCTAAATGAAAAAGTACCGCATTCTGCTTTGAGGATGTGTTTCATGAAGGAAAAATAAATCGAATGTCATCCCCCCTATAGTTTGTCAGCCTTTCAGAGGGTGGTAGGGGGGTAATTTCTAGGAAATAATTCAACAACTTTCCCAAATTCAAGAGTACCGCATTCTGCCTTCAGGATGTGTTTCTTGAAGGGAAAATAAATCGAATGACACCCCCTTATAGCTTGTCAGCCCTTTAGAGGGGTGGAAGAGGGAAAATAATTCAATAACTTTCCTAAATGAAAGAGTACCGCATTCTGCTTTCAGGATGTGTTTCATGAAGGGAAAACAAATCGAATGACATCCCCCCTATAGGTTTGTCAGCCCTTCCAGAGGGTGGTAGGGGTAATTTCTAGAAAATAATTCACAACTTTCCTCAAATTCAAGAGTCCGATTCTGCATCTTCAGGAGTTTCTTGAAGGAGAAATAAATCGAATGACACCCTTAGCTGTCAGCCTTCAGAGGTGGAAGAGGGGTATTTCTGGAAAATAATTCAATAACTTTCCTAAATGAAAGAGTACCGCATTCTGCTTCCAGGATGTGTTTCATGAAGGAAAAAAATCGAATGACATCCCTAGTATTGTCAGCCCTTCAGAGTGGTAGCGGGGTAATTTAGGAAATAATTCATACTTTCCTCAAATTCAAGTACCGCATTCTGATTCAGGATTGTTTCTTGAAGGAAAATAAATCGAATACTCCCCTATTGTCAGCCTCTTCAGAGGGTAGGTAGGGGGTAGTTTCTGAAAATAATCCAATAATCTTTCTAAATGAAAGAATACCGCATTCTGCTTCTAGGATGTGTTTCATGAATGAAACAAATCGAATGAATCTCTATAGTTTGTCAGCCTTTCAGGGGGTGGTATAGGGGGTGTTGTTAAGAGACCCCCCTTAGTTTTCAGCCCTTCAGAGGGGTGGTAGAGGGGGTAGTAGACTTCCAGGACCAGAACTTTGAGGGGGGTGTCAGTCGATTAATTTCCCCTCCAAGAAACACATCCTGAAGGCAGAATGCGGTACTCTTGAATTTGGGAAAGTTATTGAATTATTTCCTAGAAATTACCCCCCTACCACCCTCTGAAGGGCTGACAAACTATAGGGGGGATGTCATTCGATTTGTTTTCCCTTCATGAAAGATCCTGAAAGCAGAATGCGGTACTCTTTCATTTAGGAAAGTTATTGAATTATTTTCCAGAAACTACCCTCTTCCACCCCTCTAAAGGCTGACAAACTATAAGGGTGTCATTCGATCTATTTTCCCTTCAAGTAACACATCCTGAAGGCAGAATGCGGTACTCTGGAATTTGGGAAAGTTACTGAATTATTTCCTAGAAATTACCCCCCTACCACCCTCTGAAGGGCTGACAAACTATAGGGGGGATTCGATTTATTCCTCCTTCATGAAACACATCCTCAAAGCAGAATGCGGTACTCTTTCATTTAGGAAAGTTATTGAATTATTTTTCATAACTACCCCCATATCATCACTAAAGGCCTGACAAACGATAGAAGGGGTGTAGTAAAGGGGCTGGGATGATATTATTGTGATTGAATTGCTTTATTTTATAAAAAAAAATCGCGTAATTCCTTTTGTAAAAGCTGAAAATGTATTGACTTAACTTTTTTCTTCGAGTATATCTGTTGGATGTGGCTAACTTCACACCGGTCCTCTTGACATACCATTTACCTTTACCAAATCTCGTTTTGATATACCTAATAAGTTATGACTTGTCTAATAGATTCGTTGACACCCGGTATAAACCTCCTACTTATATAAACAGTTGATTGTTTCAATAAACAAAAGGCACTTCACCAAATAATTTTCATCGAATTGGGTTTACATATTATACTGAAAATAAAAATGAATTACTGGGTTTTTGAACTTTGAATATGAGAATTGAGAAATTTTCGAATTGTCAGTAACCTACAGCAAAAATATGTTTTGCAAAGGTAATTCATAACGAAAAATATATCAAAAATTTAATTTATCACAAAAACTTTATGGTACATATACACGCACTTGATTTTAGTACGCAATCTTCGATATGCTAGTCAATCAAAGGATTGACTATGAAATCGTTGATTTGAATGCATAGAGATATCAATCGATAGTTCTTGAGAAGCTTCACAAAGTATTAACATTAGTTGAAAGCGTATTTTTATAACCAGTTTTCTACCGCCTCTTTTAGAAAAAATGTGATGAATGCATCAAATTTCACAATATTTCATGTGATAGATACCAATAGAGATCCTGTTCATGATTCCATCTAAACTTTTTTCATTTGACCGTTTCTAGTGTGGAAGATGATTTCATCTAAGAAATATCCGAAATTCGGCACTCATTATTGTGGACCTCCACTGAATAATATTCATAGCCGGATCATCAGAGGACACAATTTTCAATTTTATTGAACGTGAACCTACTATTCTTTTAATTTATACAATACTCATTAATTCTGAGATTAATATGGAAATATTGAACCGAGGAGAATATCAGTGAAAAAACGTATTCCGTTACTTTTACATGAATTATGATGTTATGTTATGGACCTATTTTTAACCGACGAAACCAAAAAGGAGGACGCGTATATTTTTTTATTTTTTTTTATGTATGATCACGCATAACTTTTTACTGAGGCGTCCAATTCCGATAATTCTTTTTTCAGTGGATAGGGTGTACTTCGAAGTTGGTCCCATTTGCATATAAGAGATAAAATCCACCCCTAAGGGTAGCAAAATGAAGGATATTGATCACTCACCCTCTGAATTCTGGTCCGTTAACCGATTCTATCAGGCATAACTTTGTACTGGGTTCTTCGATTCGGATGATTCTTTTTTATTAGATAGGGTATACCTCATAGTTGATCATATTTGGATTTCGAATGGAATTACCCACCCTTACGGGTAGAAAAATAGGAAATAATTGATTCTTCACTTGTGAACATTGGCACACATATGTAGTTGACAATGTCATTTTTTTTTGTCTCCTACATCCGTCACAATCATTATAATAATAATAATAATAAATGGACTTTATTTTACTTGGCGGAGTTTAGCTCATAGCTATTCTTCCACTCAACCAAGTGTGATTCAAATTACAATGTCATTTACATTTATAATAACAATGATAATAAAAAATAATAATCATAGTAATGATATGAATAATAATAATATATGATCTGTGATAAAAAATAAAAATTGGATAAAAAACAATAAGTAGAGAAAAATACAGAAATAAAAAGTAAGAGGAGATAATCTGGTAACATGAATTGCCAAAATGGGACTATCGCTGTTCATCCCGGAGATATTGTTTAAGTTTACGTCGGAAATTTGTGAAGCATAAGCTTTTCATGTTTTGACTGATGGAGTTATACAGGACAACGGAGTGGTAAGAGAAAGATCGTTCAAAGAAAACAGTTCTGTGATGGGGAATTGACAAATTAGTGATATATCGAAGGTCTCTGCTGTGTACTTCTTGTCTGCATTGGAGTTTGTCAAGGAGGTAGAAAGGTGTTTTTGTCCTGAAAATGTTATGTAAAAATCTATGAGAGGATGGAATGTCATACAAAGTAATGAAATAAACTAACCAGAACAACAAAAATATTTTATATCACAACAAATAGTAAAAGTAGATAATCATATTATCTAACTGGTAATAGTTGAAGTAAGGTGGGGTATTTTGGAAGTAATTAAAAAACAAGTAAGTAGTAATTAGTTGATTTCAGCCACAAAAAAATGAAAAATAAAAACTTTTTAACAAAAAATTAAACCGACGAAATACGGAACTGGAAGGTAAAAAATAAAATAAACATTCTCAATAACTAAGCTCCTAAACTAATGTAACTAACTAATTTTGAGTCAGCGCCAAACGAACAACCAACGAAGATCATTAAATTACTCCAAAAAAATTATCAGAATGTCACCGCGCAACTCGATGCCATCATTTTACGTCTTATCTAATTAATGTGCTTGTTTGTTTGGCGCCGACTCAAAATTAGTTACTTATATTAGTTTAGGAGCTTAGTTATTGAGACTAAGAAGGTTTATTTTATTTTTTACTTTCCAGTTTCGTATTTCGTCGGTTTAATTTTTTGTTAAAAAGTTTTTTCGTGAGAATTTTTTGAAAAAGAATGCCTTCTGTAGAATCACTTAACAAAACCCATTGATCACCAAAAAGAATAAATATCTATAGTGTTTTCGTAAAGTACTGAATTCATTTATTTTTAGCCAAACTATCTATTTCTGAGGAATCTCCTGATACAGGTCGATTTTTAATCTCAATTTGCCACATTTATAAGGGAAGATTAAATATACACGGTGATCCACGTTTGACTAAGACGTCCACGACAATTTTTTCAAATGGAACACCCTAAATATTATTCCTTTTATGGAATCTCCAAGGAAAGCAGATTTCAAAAATATATCACACATAGTGTTTGTATACAGTGCGTCCGTTAAATTCAGTGCTCTCGTGCTAGCTGATTATTTATCAGTTTGTATACAAATATGATATTTGCTATTTCTCTCCTTTTCTCAGGCTAACAAAATTGAATTCTTCCAATAGTAGATCGTATTCGTAGTAATGCATGGATGAGTGTGGTGTTTCTTGTAGAATAGAAATTTAAGAAATTTCTTTTGAACTGATTCAATTCATTACTACACTACATTACAATATTCCATTTTGCTGCGAACCAAACAGTAGTAGATAGAGGAAATAGTCCTGAGATTTGAAAATTCTTTACAATTGCGTATTAGGAAACCCAGAGTTTTTCTAGCATTGTTTATTATTTTCTATGTAATGTTTAAACGTAAGCTTGGTATCAAAGAGAACACCTAAGTCTTTGCAATACCATCACCGATTCTATAGTCATATATAACGGGAGAAACTTTTCTGGAATAGCTCATAATTTTGCATTTGTAAACATTCAAATATAACTTATTCGCCGAGCACCTTTCCGATAAGAGATTTAAATCGTGCTGGAGACGAAAGCAATCGGTAGTGTCTGAGATTCCTGTATAGATTTTCATATCATCAGCAAAAAGTAGTTTGCTCGACTGAAAAGAAGTACATATTTCATCGATGAATATTAGGAAGAGGAGTGGCCCTAAGATCGATCCCTGTGGTACTCCTGAGTAAGCTACGAAATTGAAAGATTTCACACCTTCATATTCAACAAATAGTTGTCTATCGCTCAAGTAGGATTTTAATAGAAGCTGAATCTTGGGCGAAAAACCAAAAGCTCCCAATTTTAACAATAGCTGTTTATGGGATACTGTATCAAATTTACTGAAATCAGTATATACAACATCAATTTGTAGACGATTATCAAGGGAATTAGATATGAACTGCGTGAACGTGCAAAGGTTAGATACAGTGCTACGTTATTTCATAAAACCATGTTAGAAATCTCACAGGGATTTACTCACATGTATATAGATGAGATCGAAAATAATGATTTTGAGTCTTCAGTTACGAATGTCTCCTATTTTTTCAGATTTGAAGACAGGACAAATACGGAATAGTTTCCATATGATGGGAAAAGTTGCGGTATTCAGGATGAGGTTATGAAAAAAAAGTAGAGTCCCACATTTTTTGCCGCCGTTAGAATGAGTTCCTCGCTGATTTTATCAATATGTAAATAATTATATGATGATGATAGAGCATTCGGGAAAGGTACGTTCATTTGAGAGAGGAGAATCAGGGACATATGCATTGCTGAAGTGCTCCAGTGATACGAGATTTACTTTTTTTGGTGTTGATGAATGACCAAAACTCACGGGGATTACTAGTCAGACTATTTTCTGATTTTTTAATGAACTCTGAGTAAGATTTCAGTTTTAATGATACGATGTACCAATATCCCCACTACAAAAGCATGCAGTAAAGGCTATTACTTTGTCGGTTAAGCTGGAAATAATAAGAAAATTTGACAGTGGGTGCGCAAATTTACAAATTTGTCGGGATGATGGTCTCAAAAAATTAATAATGTCGTCAATTTACGCGAAAAAAATATCTACCAGGATGCATGTACTGTATATTTTCTTGATAGCGAACACCCTTTATAACGAACCATTTCTAGTCATCAAGCCGTTCGTTATAGCCGTTATAGACTGTATTCTTAAGTGTATTAAAAATATTGAATGAATGTGTTTTTTTTGAATGAATTTTCTTGGATCATATAAACGGTCAAGAACCGACGATCAAATTCACGTTAGAATCAGAACAAAACAACCAACTCCCCTTTTTAGATGTCATGATCCAAAAATCATCACCCGAATGGAAACATCTGCACACAGAAAGAAGACGCATACCAATCGATATCTACATAACAACTCAAACCATCATGCCAGTGTTTAAAAGGCATAGTTGAATGCCATAATCGAGCCAAACAGTTTGCAATTCCAACCAGAACTACAGGAAGAAATAAACCTCATAAAATCTGTTCTCAAGGAAAATGCATATCCGGAACAGTTTGTGGAAAAAACAATCACTGACATTGAAAACAACAATCCATCAAACAACCAATTAACACAACCAACAGGAGTACTTCCACCACCTACACATTTCACAACCAAAATAATACCTTATGTCCCCAGATTATCTGAAAAGATCAAACGAATTGGACATAGGTATGATGTGAGAACATCATTTAGAACAACAAACACACTGAGATCTATACTAACACAAACAAAACCAAAAAACGCAGAAGGAAGTACCAAGAACCGTGTTTACAACATACCTTGTTCGTGTGGTGATAGTTATATAGGTGAAACGTCAAGACCATTGGAAGTGCGCCAAAGTGAACATCAGAGTTACATCAGAAATCGACAAATACCCGGCTCAAAAATTGCAGAACATATCCAATGGCGATCATACGGTTGGATGGAATAGGACAAAAATCTTGATGAAAGAACCACATCAAGAGAGGAGAAAATTGAAAGAAACGGCCTGTATTCTTCCGCCCAATAACAACTGTTTTTCAACAAATTCTGTTGAAATGGATCATACATGGAGAGAGGAAGTGAGATATGGTAGAATGCTAATAAACTGATCTGAACAACACCCCATATATCAAATGAGCAATATGTCACTCTCATCTCAGATCTCAATTGACATCCGTCAGTTGGAAAAGCGAAAAAGACTCTGCAAGAAAAAATCCAAATTATTAAAACAATTAAAGGAGATATAGTCCCCGAAACGTCAATCAAAAACTATATAGAGAAGTATCTTTGGAATTTTTTTAAAAAAATTTTGATAGGCAAATTCAGAAGACAAGTTATTGACTAATTGAATCATTTTTCTATAGGAAATATAATTTGGTGAACGCAATAACTTATCGGGGTGAACCGATTAGTTAGCCCTTTCTACACTTGTATAGATTTTCCTGATTATATTTTCATTTTCAGACTGTGGAAGGTTACCCAAAAAACATGTCAAGAAATGTATTAAAAATGTAACGAAACCGAAATAAACCAACTTAACGAGCAAATTAACCAATTACTGATGTTGTCCTGTCAGTCTTTATTCACAATATGGCGTCTGGTTGTCGCCATATTGAATTTTGATTACTGTCATGTCTTTAGTGACACTCAAAATCGGCCCACACATTTGGTCTCCAGAGTGCCACAAAGGAACAAACATACAACATGATAACACATTACCCTCCTTTGCATCGCGAAGTCGGGTAAAAAGTTTATAAACTTGTTCTTGCTCTAATCTTAATTTAATTATTGGTTCTTTATGGTCGATGTAATTAGGAAGGAATTCAGTTTATCCGGACCATGATGTTTTAATGAAATATTCCACAAAATGCTTCATGACCCATAGCCTTATCATTTCAGAATTGGTTTCTTTTTTCCGTGGGTAATTTTAAAATAATATGATACTCTCTACATTCATCATAGCTCTGTTCATTTCAAACACTCAGAGAGTTATATCAAAAGAGTGTTTCTCTTGATAGAACCAATAATATTGAAATTTGGAGAAAATATTCAGCAAGTTTTTGGCTGGACGACTTTTGAACAATACCATTGAGATGTTTGCAAAAAAAATCCGTTTCCCTCAGAAACGATTGCATTTTGAGGCCAGAACTCGAAGAATATAGAGTTATGATCGCGTCTTTGTTTCCTCAACAACAAACTCCACAAACACGGTACATCCGTCAGTACCAACACCTCATACGATAATTAATAAGTACATAATAACTTCATAATAACCTGTAATAACACGTTCACCGCTGATTAACGTATCAATCACTCCATAACGTCCCATTATGCGGTGAAGAAGATTTAGCCGGAGGATGGATTCTCTTCTTTTCACCTCAAATTATATCCATTCTTCGCGGCTGTTCGAACAGTTATCATCTGCGACCGGCCAAGAGATATTATTTAGTACGGAAATCGAAGGATGAGTACGGTTCAGTGGGGTCAAGAAATGTCTTTAATCACTGGGGGCACTAGAAAACAATAGACTGGAGGTAACTGTGGTTTTCGGTGAAAGGTACAACATTGGAAAAAACACCACATCGACTATATGTTGCGTCTTTTTGTATAAAGCGTTTCGATCTGAAGGAAAAAATACTTATCTTCGGATTCTAAGATTTATTCCAATACCGGCTGTCAACGTATTCGAGGGTATGAAATTCAAGTATTGGAATATTCCAAACGACTCCAACTTGGGAATTTCAAATAGAACACACTGTATATTGTACCATCACATAGTGTTGAGTCGAAAAATTGGTCCATTTGATTTTTCACAAGCATGTTTAGTTTTGCATCTAGAGAGCGTTGGACCCACTTTAACTATCTGATGGTCATGATGAAGAGTAATAGTATATTGTTTTTCGAGTGACGAAAGTAACATTTTTTGAAGCGAGAGAACAGTTTACCAGCCTCGGCTGGTAACGTTCACGAGCTTCAAAAAATGTTTTCGATGAGTGAAACACTATACTTTTTCTACAACCCTGTTTATATCATAATAATATGCTAAAAAAGAACGATGAACAAATATTTTATTTTAAATTAAAAATAACAGAATTTCTTTAAACATTACTTATGATTTGAATATTTTTTTTTTTTTTTTATGTTCTGGTTCCCACGAAAAGGGGTATCCTGTAATGTTCAGAGAACATCGTGGGAACCTAGGGAAAGAAGGTAGGAGTTGGTGTTCTTCTTAAATTTCTGAAGGTTGTATGCCTCGGGGAACACCTCCCTAGGCAATGAGTTCCAAAGCCTCGCTGTTCGTTGGATGAACGAGTCTTTGGAAAGTGATGTTCTGCAGGTTTCCAAAGTGACCACGAAGGGGTGTGATGACTGAACTTGACGGGTTAATCTCGAAGAGACTGCCAAAGCAGGAACGATTGTTGATATTTCAGAAGAGCATCGCCCATGAAAATATCTATAAAATAGAGACAAATCGCCAACTTTTCTACGGTGTTCCAGACAAGTGAGCGAGTTTGTAAGCGAGGCATCACCGACGAGACGAATTGCCCTTTTTTGGACAGAATCCAATAGCCTCAGGATATGTTTAGGTGCCGCACTCCAAATATGGGAACAGTATTCCAGGACAGGTCGGATCTGTGCCTTATAGATCATAAGCAGCTGACTGGGGGTGAAATAGCTCTTGGCACGAAACAGAAATCCAAGTTTTTGGGATGCACTTTTGGCAATGGACCTCACGTGATTTTCCCAGGAAAGGTTATTGCTGATAGTAATACCAAGCATCGATATGGATGGCTTGAGTGGTATGGTTACTCCTGACAAAGTTATGTTAGGCACAGTGAGATCGGCTTTTCTAGAGAAAAGACATGCTTGTGTTTTGTTTGCATTGAATTCTACCAAGTTATTAGATCCCCATTCGAGAATTGTTGCCAAGTCCATATTTATATTATTAACATTTCTTCCTCGTTCATTTCTGGTTTCACGGGCTGATATAGGGGCCCTGGAAGAGAAAGCGGTATGGAGGGTACTATCATCGGCAAAGCTGTGTACTGGACATGAAGTTGCTTTCAACAGGTCGTTGATGTGAAGTAGAAATAGTGTTGGTGCGAGAATGGATCCTTGCGGAACACCAGCATTTATGAGTACAGTTTCAGATGAAACTCCATCGACCACTACATGGAGAGACCTGTTTGAGAGAAAACTAGCAAGCAGAGAACACAGCTGAGGGGGCAAGCCATAAGACGGAAGCTTGGCGAGGAGTCCCTGGTGCCAAACTCGATCGAACGCCTTGGAGATATCTACCACAGCTAAAGTTTCTCCATGCTTTTCAATAGATAGCTGCCATATATGTGAGACGTAAGCGAGCAGGTCACCAGTTGATCTCTGATGGCGGAAGCCATATTGCCTATCGTTGACAATTCCTGAGTCTTCCAGATATTTCATGAGCTCGATGTTGATGGCTTTTTCCATGACCTTTGAAATAATAGATAGCAGTGCGATAGGTCTGTAGTTGCTAGGTAGGGCCTTTTTGCCTTTTTTAGGGACTGGCTGTACTCTTGCAATTTTCCAATTGGACGGAAATACCCCCAAATTGTAAGAGTGGTTGAACAACTTGCAAAGAACAGGTGTTAGTTCAGGGGCACATTTCTTGAGAACAATCGGCGGGATTCCGTCAGATCCACAGGCTTTGTTGGTGTTGAGACCCAGCAAAAATCTTTCTGATAGTACGTTGGCGAAAGGTGATCTCGGGCATGTGACTGTCAATAGGTGTAATGTTCGGGGGTTGTTTTCCCGATGAATCCAGAGTGGAATTTCCAGCAAATAGGTGCGCAAAGATATTGGCTTTTCCTGGGCAGTCGTTGCTAGTGTTCCATCTTCTTTGGTTAGGGGGAAATGAGCTGGAAGTGAAATTTCTTCCCACAGCTTTGAAAGACCAAAATGAACGGGATCCGTTAGGACATTCAGCAAGTTTTGATCTTATTTTGGCTTTGCGGGCATCTTTTGAGCATTCTATTGTCTCTTTACATATGCCTCTAGCCTCGACATATGCTGCTCTGGTCTCAGGGCCCGGATTTTTTAGCCATCGATGGTATGCTGCCTGTTTGGAAGCCACAGCTCTAGAGCAGTTTCTGTTAAACCAGGTCTTATCGGATGATGTTCTTCTTTCGGTATTCGGTATGTAAGTTTGCATCCCCAACATGATGATTTCAGAAATTGTCTCAGCACATCGTGTTGGATCTACTGAAGAGAAACAAACTCTCTTCCATGGAAACGCTGAGAAAAACATACGAAGACCTTCCCAGTCGGCCGAATTGTAATGCCACATGAGACGGGGTGGTATTGTGCAGCTCGATGGTAAATGGAAAGAGCATGTTGTGGAGATGAGGGTGTGGTCAGAGTTTCCAAGTGGGGCACAAACTTCTATTCTATACGGGTCAGGATTGGTGGTGAGGAAAAGATCTAGTGTATTGGCAGACTGGTTGTTGACATCAGGGATGCGGGTTGGTAGCTCGACCAGTTGTTCTAGACCATGAGTGATGGCGAAGGCCTCGGCTTGACGACCTGCATCATCTGTTTTGTTAGAGAATTTGAGCCATTCGTTAATTGTTACATTCGAGCAATTATTCAAAATTATAGGAGTATTACAATCAAGACTGTTATGTATTGAGGTAGACGATGCCACATCTGTTATGTTGTTTACTGATGTCACTTCAGATGAAGATGCGCCGTAAGCGGATAGCGTTGTATTTTGTATGGATTGTGAATTTTTTGTTTGTATTTCATTTTTGCTGCTAACTGATTGATCAACAGATCCCTCCGCAACGTTACTAGATTTCCAGCCTCCATGCTTTTTTAATTGAAGTAAATCATCTGCTGCATCCACTAATAGCGTTGCGGGAAGTTCTACGCAAACAATGCCCAGTATATTTTTGGGGATCAGGCAAGTTTAAATATTGAGCTATTTGCATAGGAAATTTACTGAATTTATTTATTCCCACAACCTGTCTAGTACACTTTCCATTCTGGTAGTTAATAAAGTATCTTGAATTTATTTTGTCCATATCTAATGAACGGAGGTTCATATATATTTTAGAAATCTCGTAAAAGAACCCGGATGTGGAAGGAACGCGGTACTTTTGTTTTTGTATTACGTATTGTAACTAAGAGTATACTGCTGGTATCTTTTACATCATTTACTGTCAAATCTTTTAATTCATGGCAACGACAAGCCACCGAAATTCCAAAAACTAAGGCTACCTACAAATGTTAATACTAATATCATTAAGA
The DNA here is from genome assembly GCA_018342105.1 of Gonioctena quinquepunctata. Lineage (NCBI taxonomy): Eukaryota > Metazoa > Arthropoda > Insecta > Coleoptera > Chrysomelidae > Gonioctena > Gonioctena quinquepunctata. Next base: position 197,528 of record JAFIRS010001104.1, read on the forward strand.
ATTTGTTGCAATAATAAAGTAATTTACTTACCTTAGTCATTAAGTATTTGGAGTCGGGTGCATTTTTTAAGAAAGTGTGTATCTCATCGGAAGATTTTTTTTTACTTTTGATTTTTAAAACCATCAGATTTCCGTTTAAAAAAAGAACATAACTTGGGATATTTACTGATATCGATATTATTTTTAATCGATAAAGTGGTTCTCAACATCGAATACATAGACCATAGTGACTTCCATTTTTTTGACAACCATCCAAAATACGCAAGCAGCACAGTTTCCCAAAAATGAATTTACGTGATTATCAACTCTCCAATGCATGAATTTTGAATATATATTCTTCCATATCTCTTTTTAGATTTTACTGGTAATAAATCCAAAGAGGTTTCCTCAGCTCGATTTGCTATTTCTGGTGGTGCATTTGTAAAATCTAAATCACTTTCCGAATCAGAAATCATAACTTAAAAAACTAACAATGCTTTCAGTGCAAACTGACAAGTCTAAACAATTAACGAGGAACGTTAAACTAATGAAACCAGCAACTAGAAATAAATTGTTTTGAAATCTCAGGGTATTTTTACGATTCTATTTTGCTTTTTACTTAAAAAAAAGTAAAAAAATGCATTATAATTATAGAAATGATTCCTGTCTTTGTTTATTAATAATTTAAAGTCATCAAAACATTATATACGAGGGCGGGAAATGATTGAAAATATAAATTTAACTTTCCTTACTAGAAACGAAAGTTAACGTTATGAGAATTTCTCTCACTCGCGAAGGAAATCACGTTTTCGCTGGAGGTATTCTATTACAAAATGACGTCTTTTCGTAAAGGGTTGTAGAAAAAACATATTATATGACAGTGTTTTCCGCCTTTACCTTTGGTATGATATTTCCAAAACCACTAATTGTGATAAAAGTCAATTTTTTCCAATGACAACATCTTTTAGACGCATTCCCTTGATTCTAATTCTCACGACGAATCCATTGGTGGTTTGGAATTGAAATGAAATATATTGAAACAAATACAGTCTCTCTCAATGTCAATGATACTGATCCTATAGCGATAGGAATTTAAAAGTTCTTCATCGCTGAAAAAATCAATAGTTTCCTCTTCGAATTAATTTTCATTCATCTTTACTCTTCACAAAGAGAGAAATATTGTTTTATCTCAACAGTGTACTGGTATTCAACTTGTAATAGATAATCTCGTACAAATTGTTACAAGGCACAAATTGCCACTGCAACCCGTATTGAAGTATTTTCGAATCAGATGAATATCACTCGTAACGGTACAAGCACATTTTGCTAAACACCCGTGGTTGTTCTCTCAACATTTTCGATACTATCGATAGGTAGTTGTTATTAAGCGTTGACAATTAATTCTGCGATGGCCATGAGCAACAGTTAATGCAACATTTCATCAGAAAAACAACAATAAAAGACCACCTTGTCTAGTGCTGATAAATTATCTATTGAAACCAGTGGTAGGGCACAAGTTGAGGAACAACATTGATATCTAAATACTTCTTCACGTAAATGGAATGAACTCGAGGAAAAATACAATAGAGGGTAAAAAAAACGAAACTGCAGTGCCTCACTTTTGTTAAAGTCTAGATTTCAAATCCATATACAATATTTGGTAAGCGGTACTGTTTATCCTTGATAAACTCGCGTATTATTAGTCGAATTCATTGAGAGATTTAACTACAAATTAATAACAACGTTTAGTTAGCAAAATGTTTTACCGGAAGTGACCAAAATCCACACTTCATTTTAAACCGGAATGTCACTTTTCAAACGTTAATATTTCGAAAATAACTGAAATTGGAGTAAAGTGTATTAGAGAAAACTGTTGATAATTATGAGCAGATTTCGAAAATGGAATAATATACGGGGTGCTCTATTTAAAACAAATTTAAAAAATTGAAGGCCCGCCATTTCAAAACTTTTAGCTGTGATTTTTTCATGAAAAAGTAGGTTTTTATCTCCTATTTAAGCCCTCCAAATTTCGTTGCGATATACCAGGTGGTTCAAAAATTAGTAGGGGGGAACGGACTTTAGACGAGCACTGTATAGTGCTACTCTAAATAGGATCAGACCTAGTACATATCATCTCACGTCTTGATTTAAATAGATGGTTTTTTCCCTGTGTCGGCTTTATTCCGTTCCTCCTTTTATTATATTTTATTTATATTTGTCTATGCAATTCAAAGGGCGATGTGTGCATATGTTTTTATTATTATTTCTACTCTATAGTTAGTATTTTATTTAATCTGCTCTCCTTTCATTTATATCTATTTAGTTTTAATTCCCCTGTTCTCCTGAATATTCTGTATTTATACTTTGAAATACCGCGATAAAAATGACCGCAGGCAATCAACTAGCTTTTCATCTAAATATATTTCATTATAGCGATAGGGTTGAATAATGCGAGGTGTATGTGTATTCTATATCCATTATTTTTAGCTTAAGCTTTCCGAAGACAAACTTATGCATATGTTTGGAGTGGTACGTATTTATAAAATCCTATAGCACCTTCCTTCGACATCTTTAAGGAAATGCCGTAATTACGGAGATTCGTGAATGTGTTGACTTTTCGTATAATAATATCTAAAATATATCAAAGCTGTGATTTCTCGGCTGATTCTTCTGACTCTAAGCTCTATCTTCACTTGTTGATATAGACGCATTTGACTTTGTTTACAAAACCCATCTAATATTGAGAAATATATGTCTTCGCCTGTTCCTAGTTCTTGAAAACACACTGCAATAACGTCATATTTCCAAGAGTCTTGAATATTTCTAGATTACTTGTGTGAAAGTAATTTCAAATGAATTAGGTGCAAGGACATTCATTTGTATTTTTGGTTTGATTCAGTTTGTGATCTGTAGTGGCCGAAAACTATATTAAAAATAACTTTTTAATTTTTAGTCAATGTTGAAATAATAATCTTGCTTTAAATTATTTTTAATAATTTTTCAATTGATGACATTCTCCAAACATTTCGGGTGGTGAACTTTTTCAGTATTCATGTAATATGAACATCAGTATCTTTTCCCTGAAGGTTTTTCCTTTAGGTATCATACCGACAAGCAACCCTCCTTGAGCACCTCCGTCCGCCACTGGCATCGATATTAGTTGCAGTATTGTGATTGCTTGCACTTACAGTTATCATAATTCACCCAGAGGGTGTTCAAACATTATTAAACATTGTGGACGAAGTTCGAACATGTCGTTTATACATCAATGACAGTTTGCAACGAGCTTTTAATTTGTTAATTATAGCAAATTCTTCGATTATCCCATGTGATATATCATCATGTTGATGGTTATCAATATAGTCAGTAACGTGGATGAGATTTTGCTGAGATATCATTCTGGCTTTTCTACGTTTCCACGCGATCACAATTTATGCTATACTGAAAAAAAAAATTTTTCTTGAACTTGATGGTCATCAACTCTCTTTCAAATGAAATAATTATTAAAAAACCTTTTTAAAGACAAGCTTTTATTCAAATGCATTTAAGAGAAAAAAATTATTGCTTTGGATGTGTGACGTAGGTTATTCCTTGAGTTATAGATTCAAGAGCATGTCGCGCATAGTTTTCAGTTCGAATAATACAAAAGCGACAAACTTTGAAATCTATAACTCACGGGATAACCTATGTCACACATCCGAAGAAATTATTCTATACTTTTTAGCGCACTTGAATAAAAGATAGTCTTTAAAAAAGTTTTTTATTAACAATTTTAATTTGTGCTTTTTAGTAAGTACGCCTTAATCTATACATTTTTGTTAAAGCATCGTCATTATGAGGCATTTTTTCTGTAAGTTCTGAGCTTTCTAGTTCTTCAATGAGACCATTCATGAATTCTGACAAAAATCAATATTCTGAATTTTGAATAGAAACGGTCCATTATCCAAAACATGTCCACCATTTTGACAATAAATTCATAATCTCCGACCATAAAAACCTTCACATACCATTTTCGAATAGAATCGGATCATAATCACAGAGATCGTAAGCCATCTTGGAGCCGCCATTTTGATTTTATGAATTTTGACATGACAAAAAATTCATAATATTTGACCCTAAAACCCCACATACCAATTTGGAATAGAATCGGACCCGTATTACAAAACTCGTCCGCCATCTTAAATTTATGAATTTTTTGAATAGAATCGGACCATAATCACAGAGATCGTCGGCCATCTTGGAGCCGCCATTTTAATTTTATGAATTTTGACAATAAACGGACTATAAACAAAATCTCGTCCGCCATATTGGAGTAGCCATTTTGTGTTTTCTCTAACAGAAATTCCATAATGCAACTATGAACACCTGCCAAATTTCACGTTAATCGGACAACTAGAAGTGGGTCAAATTCAACTTGAAAGATTTGGTTACACACATCGGGACAGGTGAAACTAAATAAAAGCTTGTAAAAAGAACCTTCATATATTTTGATACATCAACGATGTCGTCCACACAGATCAAATCAAATCAAATCAAAATATACTTTATTGTCTAAGATAGTTTCTTGTTGACAAAGCTTTGTGGAAGGGACATAAACAATTATTAATAATTAATAATAAAAATACTTACTCATAAATACATACAAATATATACAAACACAACTAATAACACTTTCAAAACATGGTAAAATGTTATTAGTTGATTGTCATACTACACGTTAAAATTTTAATAGTACTCAACAATTAAAAATTACTTACTCATAAATACAAATATATACATCACATATACAAACACAACTAATAACACTTCCAAAACATGGTAAAATGTTATTAGTTGATTGTCATACTACACGTTAAAATTTTAACAATACTCAATAATTAAAAATTACATTTATACGATATATAAACTACATTTAGTAGTCAGAGGAATTACAATATAATAAAATAAATAAATGGGTGTACAGTGCTAGTCATAATAATGATCTAACTAAGGTTGTCACTATAGAATTCCTGAAGGTTGTAATATGCCTTTTTGAGAAGGATATTCTTAATTGAATTTCTAAATGGTGCGAGATTTACTGTATTCTTGAGAATGCCAGGTAGGTGGTTATAAATCTTTCTACTCTCGAATATAAGGCAATTTTTTGTCAAAGATGATGTTGGTATGGGCATACTAATATTATTGTGTTGCCGGGTAATATAACAGGGTCTATTATTTGGCTCTTTTGATTTTGTTTTATGTATTAAGCACACTGTTTCGAGAATAAATATACAAGTTAGCGTTAAAATTCGATGTTCAATGAAAAGAGGCTTACAATGAACCCTTGAACGACATTTACAAAAGTACCTCAATGCTCTCTTTTGAAGTACAAATATTGAGTTCATCAACTGGTTAGAGCAGGAACCCCAGAAGGAGATGCCATATTTTATGTGAGATTCAACCAGTGAGAGTACGCTATTCTGCCTGAATTGAGGCCAAGTTCATTGGTAATGACTCGAACAGCATAACAGCCTGATGCTAATGTTTTACTCAGTTTTTTTATGTGCGCTTCAAATTTCAATTTGTCATCTAGGTATAAACCTAGAAATTTGGTGTGGGGTTGGCTAGTTACCCTCTGATTGCCTAAAGCTAGGTTATCAAAGTTGAATTTAAAGGTTAGTATGCTTGTTTTCTCAATGTTGAAAAACAGCAAGTTGGAGTCACACCATCGTTTAACTTTCTCCAAATCAGAAGTGATATTTTCTTTCAAGAGTTCAACATTTTTTCCGTGCCACATTATTGTGGTGTCGTCTGCAAACATGGTGAATTTTCCGAAAATGTTGATATTACCAAGATCATTTAAATAAATAAGAAAAAGAAGTGGTCCCAATACCAGAGCCCTGGGGAACACCATAATCGATATTTGAAGGGTTCGACAATTTATTATTACATTTTACCATCTGAATTCGGTTAGAGAGATACGATTTTAGCCAGTTATAAGCTACACCTCTGATTCCATAGCAATCCAGCTTCTGGATTCACACAATCGAATGCTTTGGAAAAATCACAAAACACTGCTCCAACAGCTTCACCGGTATTCAATTCTGTGTAAACTGCCTTCAACAGGTTGAAAATAGCATCATTGGTGCTTTTATTGGGTTGGAACCCAAATTGAGAGGACGAAAATACAGGGTGTAACTGAATAAGTGTAAAACATTTAAGGAGGTGATTCCTCATCGAAAAAAAGATAGGATCTTTCATATAAAGAAACTTCATTGGAGCATCCCTTGTTAAGATACAGCCCCTTAAAGGGGGTACATAAAATTTGTACCCCCCCCATGGTTGTAAGGGGTGAAAAACGCAACCCCTAAAATTTATTTCCAATGTAACTTTTTGTCTTATTATTTGTTTACCATTTAAAAATTTATTTCCGATAGCCTGTTTCATTCTAAACAAAAAATGTCTCTTGGGTTTTGCCCAAAATAAACCAGTAAGCAGCAAAACATTATTTTACGAACAACTACAGAGATACATCGTCATAAATGCGAACTGGATTTATTGTTATTTTGTAGTTAGTACCTGCATTAAACGATTAAAGGGTAATAAACAAAACTAAGTTATTAATAACAAAACACACAACATGTAGAAATCATAGTGAATGTTCAATATGTCTACCTTCAAACATTACGCATGCGTCTAGACGTCGGCGCATTGAGCCACGTATTCGCTCAAATATTCCTGGAGTCTCTCTGATTACCCTGCACGCATCGATGATGCGGTTTCTTAAGTCCTCTACATCGCGAACAGGAGTACGATATACCAAATGCTGTGAATGGCCCCAAATAGAGAAATCGAGAGGATTGAGATCCGGGGATCGAGCGGGCCATTTATGTGGTCCTCTCGACCTATCCACTGATTTGCATATGTTTCAGTTAAATGCTGACGTGCTACTTGACTAAAATGGGCGGGAGCCCCATCATGCATAAAAACATATCCCTTCTGACGCCCAAAGGAACTTCCTCCAGCAGTACTGGATGCACTTCTCTTAAAATTGAACGTATGCCTCACCATTTAATCGAGGAGGTAGAAAATGAGGCCCAATTAAATCATCCCCAATAACCTGAGCCACACGTTAAGAGAAAACTGTTCTTGATGGCTAGTTTCGACAATAGCGTGAGGGTTTTCATCAGCCCATATGTGGTAATTATGAAAATTAATAATCTTGTCCCGAGAAAAACTACATTCGTCTGTGAATTCTATCGTCTTCAGAAAGTCACAATTTCTTCTAATCATTTCCAGCATCCAATTGCAAAATTCAAGACGGTTCGGAAAGTCTCGCGGTAACAGTGCCTGTACTCGTTGCAGATGGTAAGGGTATAAGAGTTGTTCCTTTAAAATTCGAAATACCGTCATATGATCAACATTTAGCTGGAAAGCAATCTTTCTAGTACTGGTAGTAGGTTATTCTTCAATCAAATTAAGTACTGCTTCCTCAAGCTGTGGTGTTCGTATTTCTCGATGGCGACCACAATCCTGCGTTCTTTTGTCGAATGAACCATATTCTCGTAATCGTTGATGAAGTCGAGCAAATATTCTATGTGAAGGATGCTGCCGTTGAGGATACATTTCAGCATATCTTCTAGAAGCTTCTAACCCATTCCCCTGCGACAGACCGTAAACGTAATGCATATCAGCCATTTCCTCATTTGTGTATGCCATTTTATTAACAAGTGAATTATTAAAGTAACAAATTAAGAACAGAACAACAACACACAATTAGTATTAATTCAATTTCGAAAATTCCCAAACTGACAGCGTCATACCAATTTAATTGTCACTATCGCTAATAGCGACCTACTAGATAGATTAGTTTCGTATTTTCGCATTTATGACGATGTATCTCTGTAGTTGTTCGTAAAATAATGTTTTGCTGCTTACTGGTTTATTTTGGGCAAAACCCAGGAGACATTTTTTGTTTAGAATGAAACAGGCTATCGGAAATAAATTTTAAATGGTAAACAAATAATAAGACAAAAGTTACATTGGAAATAAATTTTAGGGTTGCGTTTTTCACCCCTTACAACCATGGGGTAAACCAAATAAATTACTGGCTAAGTGTCTTTTTGGTAGTACAAAACGTCAGGTTAATTTCAATATTGTAACTTTTTCAGTGCTTGTGAAAAAAATTGTTATACAAATTTTATGTACCCCCTTTAAGGGGCTGTATCTTAACAAGGGATGCTCCAATGAAGTTTCTTTATATGAAAGATCCTATCTTTTTTTCGATGAGGAATCACCTCCTTAAATGTTTTACACTTATTCAGTTACACCCTGTATATTATGTCGATTTAAGAATGATACTAGTCTTTTCTTAACTAGCTTCTCAATTATTTTCGAGAGGGTTGACAGTAGTGCGATTGGTCTAAAGTTCGAGGGTTCTTCGAGTTGACCACCTTTATGCAGTGGAATTATAATAGCAGTTTTTAGGCAAGTAGGGAATTCACCTGCCATAAATGAAATGTTAATTGCTTCGACTAATACATGCAACGCCTCATCTGGCAAATTTTGTAATATTTTCACTGATATTTCATCCAACCCACAAGATTTTTTATTTTTCATTTGGTTGAAGATCGATTTGAGTTCGTCAATGTCAGTGTTATATAAGTAAAAGCTATCTGATATGGATATATGTTTGAGATAATGCAAGGGGTCAGTCATTGGTACTATGACTCGGGTCAGTTTTTTAGCTACTGTACAATAAAATTCATTAAGTTTGTTTGGTTCAATGTTCATATGGGAGGGGAGATGAGTACTTTTGCCCCTTAGGTTGTTTATTATAGACCAGTTTTCGCGCATTTTGTTTTTTGCGTTCTCTATTCTGTGTTTGTAGTAGTTATCCTTAGCAGCTTTTATTACGACTTTATAGGTGCGCCTGTAATTATAGAAGTAGAGTAAAAACAACTCATTAGTGGTGTTCTTTCTTATTATGTTCAATGACCTAAGGTTTGCAGCCGATTTTTTTATTCCTAGGGATATCCATGCTTTTTAATTTTTTTCTTTGTCCTTTATTTTCTGTAGAGGAAACAATTTTGAAAGGCAAGCAGAAGAGTTTTGTGAAATGCATTGAAGGGTTCAGGGGAATTCAGAACTGGCACCCAGTTTATTGTAGAAGATAATTCATTGAATTTGTCAAAATTCGCTCTACTGAAGATTCTGCCAAACCTGTGCCTCTTTTTCTTCGGGATCTCATTTATTAGGAAGGAGGTGTAGATTGCCTCATGGTCAGAGAATCCTGCATGAATGACAGTGCAATCAATACTATTACTATCAAGGTTGGAACAGACATAGTCTATGACAGTTGAAGAGTGTGAGGAGATTCGAGTAGGATTTGATACATGCATAGTCTGATTGAAAGAAGTTAACAGATTTTTCAGAGTGAGTGTGACTGGGGATTGCTCATTCGAGAAATCTATATTGAGATCCCCGGCTATAATTAATTTCGAGTTGATGGGTAATTGTGTAAGAATAGATTCAAAATTATTGAAGAATATGTTCAAATCTGAGTTTGGAGTCCTATACATGCAGATTATATATAGATCATTGACCCTATTGTATACCAATGAAAACTCGAAAGTATGCTATACAATTAAATTATCATAATTAGTGATATTTTTCAATACGAATGTATTGGAGAAGTTATTTTTAATTAATATCAGCGTACCACCATTGTTAAAAGTTTTTCTGAGTTTCCGATCTTTTTTTAAGACCGGTAAATCGCTAATTTGCCAATTTATTAGCATTTTTTTGCCAATCAAGTGAATCTTAATAACGTCAAAACTTTGTAGTCGCTTTCTAAAACGCTTCTGAAAATTATCGAGGGTATTGAAGACCTAGTGAATGCGATGTCTCTCCTGCGTCAATGTTACGAATGATTTCTGGTGAGTACTCTCTTTTGGAAAACATTCTTTTTTGCCTCATTCATCTTTATGAGTTCTTAATTAAGACTGGAATAGAAAATCAAATAGCTATCTGAATGAAAATGCAAATTTTCAATTTCAGATTTTTTCTTTTGAGTTAGGGCCTTTTCAGAATATCTATCAGATGTATTTCAATGTCCAGCGTGGCTTTAGCCGGGGAAGTAGTTGTTTTCTGTTAGACATTCACTAAAAATAACTTCATTATTTCAATCGTGGATTTTTCAATTCACAGAAAAATAATTCTATCAATATTCAATTGAGAATGTTTCCTTTTTCATCATAAATTTTATAGTTCAAAAATTTTTCAAATTTGCCTGGAAATTTAATTGAGTGCTATTTGCGGTCTTATTATCTGATTCAACAGCGAAGCTTGAGTGGTTTAATCTTTGATAATAAGGCCGCAAATTGCACGAGTTAAATATCCTAGAGGAATTAAAAAAAAATGCCATAAAATTCTCTAGCACGAATGATATTTGATGAGAATATTTTCCGAATCACATTTAAAACTGAATAAAACTAACAGAAAACATATTTTATTCGAATTTTCAACGTGGAAAGTTTATCCAAAATCGAAGGAATCGTTTCACAGATTCATTCATTCCTACTGATTATTCACTGCTCTTGAACTCACTCAAAAACTCAAAATATATATATAATTTTTTCACTATGAAAGAAAATATTATTGTAGCTGAAACTGATTTTGACAAAAAAGGAATCGAATCCTGTAAAAAGGTATGTTTATAAGTTGTTCTCATTGCTTATCGAAATATTGAGTAGATAAAAATTTGATCTATGATCATTAAAAAAATGGAAAAGAGGCCACGACGGCATTCGGTCACCCATCCAAGAACAAACCGCGCACGACGTTGCTTGACTCCGCGTGATAGTCTGGTAACATAACCACTACTCCACAACATTTCCCAATTGTCTGAGAAAGTGGGAAATGAATGATTCATTGCTTTACTTTGCTCGTTTAACAGGCAAATAAAGGTATATATTTGAATTCACATATCAAATCCCTCTATGTAGTGAGCACAAAAACCCTTAATTAATCAACTTTGCATTTCCTGTTTCCTTATAGGAATTGAATTATATATAATATATGAATTGAATGCGTTGACATATAATGACAGGATATAGTGTGGTTTTATCGCTAAACAATGTCGAATCTACTGGTGGTTTTATCACTTATAATTGCACGAGAGGTTTGTATTTCATCGGGTAAATTTGGGTTGTTCAATGAGAAACTGTTGCCTAGCAATGAGACGAGAAAAACTGTCAACTATTAAAAACGCGACACCGAAGGTGGACCGTTTTTAGGTTGACAGTTTTTCGAGTCAAATTGCTAAAGGAAACACAAATTAACCCGATATCAATACAAACATCGAGTGTAATTCGTCAGGACAATTTAATGAATGAGAAATTTAGAAACATATCAATGCAAACTTTATTTATGAAACATTAAAAATAAACACATTTTTATTTGAATGTACAATTATTAAAAACGCAGTTATTGAAATTCATACTAGGAACAGTGATGTCGCTGCGGGTGCCACAGCTAATCGTTTCTGTCGTAGATGTTGAAGTTTTTTCTTTTTCCAAACGAATTGATTGAATAATGCTCGAATGATACTCTTTGTCAACTTGTAAGTATGGTTTTATTGATGATGAATTGCTGTGTCCTGTTATTTTTTATAGAGCTTGTTCTTCAATTTTTACTTGATTCGCTAACTGCTGCCGCTCGATTTGAGTGATTTGTAATTTTGACACATTTGACATATATACCAATACGTTGTGCTGAGCATTTAGTCCATTTGGAAATTTCATTAATTCCAATCGGCACATTCTTATACCAATCTTTAGAATTTTTCTCCTTCCAAAAGGGATTTGGTGTAAGAAATACTCTGTCCAGTGTTATAAAAGTGTCTCGTTTTTCCATTAACTTTTTAAATGAACGTATTGGGCAAATATCTTCCTCTGAAATATTAGGCGTAATCCATTTGCTGTCACATAATTTATTGTAACCGCCTTGTCTCGTTTTCGAAAAAAGAGGATATACTGGATACGTCCAGTTCCTTTTCCATTATTTTCAATTTCAGATACGAAATAAGTGGTTTTGCAGAAGCTGCTTCTCCTCCGCGCCAAGCTAATTCGAACGCCAAAATGTGATATAATTTCTTTTGAAGCGCTTCCAGTTCATTTTCGTCATATAATCTGCTTGTAGGATTTTACGTTTAGCATTATGTGCAGCTCGTGATGAATTAAACTGAACGTCGGTGAAAGGGTTGAATACAATATTGAATTCGTTATAATATATAATTGGTAGCATTTAAGCGGTGGTGTTCCAAATTGTTTTAACTACCGCTTCTTTGTAGTCTTCTCCGTTGCCTTTTCCCATATTGAATGCCCAATCTTGCAATATTACATTCAATTTCTCGATGGAAGTATATGGCTCAAATTCATATCTTTTTGCATCGCAAAACGTAGAAAATTGTCGCCAGATTGATGATTGCGTCTCAACTGTATTAGTAGGCACACAGGTATTAACAATTTGACTAATTTCGGCGTTCGTAGACTCACCGAATCGACTCATTGTTTGTGCTTAGAAATTCAATAAGTTGTTGACAAACATGTCAAACTATTTATTTTGGCAACCAACACCGCGATAATTGATAAACAAATGAATAAGTGAAAAAACTACTAGTGCATTTGTCGCTGTAAAAGTTGCAGCTAACTTTTGCCCCTGTCAAACTGACAATTGCACTGTGGAATATGCGATTTTTTTTACATGAGTTGAATTGTCAGTATAAAACAGCGAGAAGACGTTTTATCACTATAAAACTGATCTGATTGGTTCTGTTTGAAATTTCGGCAACTTGATTGGCTCTAAAATAATGAGGGAAATAGTCGATCCAAGACCATCAATGGATTCGCCGTAAAAATTGGAATCTGAGGCATGTGTTTCCAAAATTTGCTTTTTAACAATTAGTTTTTTTGAAATATCAAACCAGCATAGGCACTCAACTAGGCGGAAAACACTGTCATATAATATTATTGACTCATTATTCAAGTTTTGAACTTTGCCTTTTTTTTATTTTTGCCAGATGTCAGTTGGAGAAATATTTTGATTGTGCTGGATACAGTTTTTCAATGGCTTTCAAATGACAAACTGTCAATTTCCGAGCGCTATAGTTTCTGTCATTTTCTAATAGTGACACTTCCGTTCGACACATGACAGCCAAAAACCAATGATCGCATTTGGGACAGGAACTGTATTTTCATTACAAATTTCAGCTCGATTGATCAAACGGCTCGGCAGTTATCGTGGAAGACAGACAGACATCAATCAATCAAGTTGAGGTGTGTCTGGATAATAAAAACTTTTTAACAAAAAATTTAATCGACGAAATACGGAACTGGAAAGTAAAATATAAAATAAACATTCTTAGTCTCAGTAACTAAGCTCCTAAACTAATGTAAGTAACTTATTTTGAGTCGGCGCCAAACAAACAAGCAAATGAATTAGGTAAGGCGTAAAATGATGGCATCGAGTTGCGCGGTGACATTCTGATAATTTTTTTTAAGTAATTTAATGATGTTCGTTGATTGTTGGTTTGGTGCCGACTCAAAATCAGTTACTTACATTAGTTTAGGAGCTAAGTTACTGAGACTAAGAATGTTTATTTTATTTTTTACTTTTCAGTTCCATATTTCGTCGGTTTAATTTTTTGTTAAAAAGTTTTTATTTTTCAATTTTTTATGGCTGAAATATACTAATCACTACCTACTTGTTTTTTGATTACTTCCAAAATACTAACTTACCCACCTTACATCAACTATCACCAGTTAAATAATATGATTATCTACTTTTACTATTTGTTGTAATATAAATTATTTTTATTGTTCTGGTTAGTTTATTTCATTACTTTGTATATCATTCCATCCTCTCATAGAATATAATGATATTGTGATAATGACACTAGCGATCTGTCATTGTCAACTACATATGTGTGCCAATGTTCACAAGTGAAAAATCAATTATCCCCTATTTTTCCACCCGTAAGGGTGGATAATTCCATTCGAAATCCAAATATGATCAACTATGAGGTATACCCTATCTGATAAAAGAAGAATCATCCAAATCGAAGATCCCAGTACAAAGTTATGCCTGATAGAATCGGTTGACGGACCAGAATTCAGAGGGTGAGTGATCAATATCCTTCATTTTGCTACCCTTAGGGGTGGATTTCATCTTTTAAATTCGAATGGGACCAATTTCGAAGAAAACCCTATCCACTGGAACGAGTTATCGGAATCGGACGCCTCAGTGAAAAGTTATGCGTGATCATACATAAAAAAAATTATAGAAAAATTAAATATACGCGTCGAATAGAGAACCTCCTCCTTTTTGGTTTCGTCGGTTAAAAATATGATATATTCTATCTAAGTTGTAGAAGCGTTGAAGTATTCCCAAACGGTACCTAAAATTTTGTATGTAGGTAATCGGATCCAATTAAAAAAAAAGTATAACCAAACCATCGCTCGAAAATTCCACTAAAATATCAAAAAGCTAAAAATTCCGATCCAAAACACGTATGTATCCTTTCACTGGTAAGACTAATGGAATTGCATTGCTTGAAACATAGTTTGAAGCCTCTTTCTATTGCAACAATAATTCACACATTCAAAGAGGAAACGACTCAAAACAAATCCTAATCGCATATTATTACATTGATGGAACAATCTAAAAACTATATTTGCTTTATATAGACATACGCGCTTTGTAATATACCCCTTCCGCATCACGTTGGGGCGGGTTGAAATCCACGAATACGCCACTGGAAATACATGGCATGGCATGCAAATACGAAATTATTGATGACCACGAGCTGCAAGTAATCAAATTGTGGAGGCAGTATCGTGTGTTTAATGGTTGCCAAAAGGGCTGCGAAACGCTATCGTAACTAAGTATACGATCCTAACATATCATCGGAGTTTTCTCGGGACAACGGTATGGGTAATACACGGTAGGTAACCACAACATATTTGATAATGTTCTGTTATCGGCGATCTGAGGAAATTTGCGATTTACCGACAATGTTGAGCATTACCGATGCCGGTAGGAGCTAGTGAAAAAAAAAGTGTTCATAAACAGTTTACCGTTTCTCATTTTAGTTTAGTCTCCCGGAGCATGGTTTTCAACCATATCGCATTTTTTTTCCAAGGAATATGAGACAACCAACTTAGTCTCGTGTTATTTAGATAAACCGCATAATTTTCTTCGTTTTTTCTCAAATTGGTGGAATATGTGGGTCAGAGTGTAACGAAATCAATATAATAGCATAACTTTAATGGGGAGACCATCTACAGATTAACTCATCCGCCATCTTGCAGTTGCCATCTTCAATTTATGAATTTTAACTAAAAATCAATAATCTTCGACTAAATTCATAATCGACCCCAAAAAACCCGACATTTTGAATCGAATCGGGCTGTAATTATAAAACTTATCCGCCATCTTAAATTTGTGAATTTGGATAAAAAAATTATAATCTCCGACCCCGAAAACCCCCACACACCAATTTTGAATAGAATTGGACCGTAAACACAAAGATAATCGGCCATCCTGGTGCCGTCATTTTGATTTTATGAATTTTTATGAAAAAGTCATGATTTTCGACCCTGGAAACCCCCACATGCCAATTTTGAATCGAATCAGACCATATACCTAAATTTCGTCAGCAATCATTATGTTTTTTTTTCCAACAAAAATTCTGTGAGCCGTCATTTTAATTTCATAAATTCATAATCTCCGACTTTGAAAACCGCCACATACAAATTGAATTGAATAGAATCGGACCATAATAAAAAAACTCCTCCGCCATTTTGGAGCCGTCATCTTTAATTTATAAATTTCGACATAAAATTCATCATCTCCGACCCCTAACGCCCCCCCATATACCAATTTTTAATCGAATCGCGGACCATAATCACAAAACTTGTCCGCCATCTTGGAGCCTCCATCTTGAATTTTTGAATTTTGGCAAAAAATTCACGATCTCCGGCTTCGAAAACCCCCACATACCAATTTTGAATCGAATCGTACCATAATCAGAACTCGTCCGCCATCTTGGAGCCGCCATTTTGGTTGTTTCTCTATTGATTGAATGATTTAATTATTTTTTGTTGAATTATTTGGTTTCAAAAAGCTTGTCGCGCGAAGTGTTTATAGAATAGAATAGAATTTTATTGATGTTTTCGAACATTTCTTTCATTACAAAACTCAACGAGTTTGGAACATGTCCGTGGATAAAAAAATTGTAAACATAACACATAAAACATTTTATACACATTTATACATACATATATGTATAAAAACTTTTTAACAAAAAATTAAACCGACGAAATACGGAATTGAGAAGTAAAAAATAAAATAAACCTTCTTAGTCTCAGTAACTAAGCTCCTAAACTAATGTAAGTAACTAATTTTGAGTCGGCGCCAAACAAACAAGCAAATGAATTAGGTAAGGCGTAAAACGATAGCATCGAGTTGCGCGGTGACATTCTGATAATTTTTTTGAAGTAATTTAATGATGTTCGTTGATTGTTTGTTTGGCGCCGACTCAAAATTAGTTACTTACATTAGTTTAGGAGCTCAGTTACTTAGACTAAGAAGGTTTATTTTATTTTTTACTTTTCAGTTCCGTATTTCGTCGGTTTAATTTTTTTTTTTTAAGTTTTTATTTTTAAATTTTCTATGGCTAAAATATACTAATTACTACCTACTTGTTTTTTGATTACTTCCAAAATACTTACTTACCCACCTCACTTCAACTATTACTAGTTAAATAATATGATTATCTACTTCTACTATTTGTTGTAATATATATTATTTTTGTTGTTCTGGTTAGTTTATTTCATTACTTTGTATATCATTCTATCCTCTCATAGAATATAATGGTTTTGACGGATGTGGAACAGAAATAATGTCAGTAGCGATCTGTCATTGTCAACTACGTATGTGTGTGCCAATGTTCATTAATGAAAAATCAATTATCCCCTATTTTTCTACCCGTGAGGGTATATAATTCCATTCGAAATCTAAATATAAGGTATACCCTATCTATAATAATAATAATAATAATAATTTTTTATTTCCTTAAGACAGTTACAAACCATATGGAAAAAGTCAGTTGCTTACATTCAAAATGTTTATATATCTACACACGTAAATTTTGAATGAAATAATACTAAAAAGATAAAATTGATTTCACAGCAGACTGCTACGACAAATATTCATCCAGTCTATAAAAACACTGTTCTGTCAAAAAGGATTTCAACTTATGTTTGAATGATTGTTTTGTGAAGCATTCTTTCACATTTGAAGGAAGAGCATTGTATATTCTAGGAGCCATATGACTGGGAGATTGGTGAGTTATTTTGAATTTTCCAAATGGAATTGAAAAATCATTCTTTTGTCTCGTGTTGAAATTATGATTTTGTTTGTTCCTCACATATATTTCATCATTATTGTCAAATACTAGCATACTCATCTCTGATATGACTAGACATGACAACGTTAATATTTTCAGTTTTTTAAATATATCTCTGCATGAATCAGTCTGTGAAAGCCCCGTCATTGCTCGTAAAATTCGTTTTTGTGCAACGAAGATATCTTTTGCTAGGGTAGATAAACCCCAAAATATTACACCGTATCGTAGCCTACTCTCAACTTGTGCATAGTAGAGTTGTGTCAATTGATCTATATTGAGTACATGCCGCAAATTTCTGAATTGAAAGGCAATCGAATTCAACTTTGAGATTAGGTAATGGGAGTGAGCCTTCCAATTGAGATTTTTATCTATCCGTAATCCTAGAAAAATGGTTTGATCCGAACTAGTTGAAATCAATGGACTCGATTCGTCTGACTGGAATGACAACTCGTTACATTCTTTTTGGATATGGCAAAACCTCAGTGCTAGCGTTTTCGAAGTATTTAAAAACAAATAATTTGCTGAAAACCATTCATTCAAAGAAATCAAGACCTCTTTGCATTTATCACGCAAGGAAGAGTCCATTTTTTCCGATATGATTACCGACGTATCATCAGCGTACATTGTGAAGGATGCAGGCACAGGAAGTTTATCCAAGTCATTAATATAGAACAGGAACAGAATTGGTCCCAATATGGACCCCTGAGGGACACCAATATCTGTTTCAGTTTTCTGTGAGAAATGATTGTTTATTGCTACGTACTGTGTACGTTTGAGTATAAATGATTTTATCCAATCTAGAGGACAACCTCTAATTCCATGCCTATACAACTTTTCCAGAAGTATGTCGTGATTGATACAGTCAAATGCCCTGCTGAGGTCACAAAAGATTCCAACAGGGCATTCTCCCGCTTCAATATATTCTATTATTTTTGATAATAAGAAAACACTGCGGTCTTCGTAGATTTTTTGTTCAAATATCCATGTTGGTTTCTCGAAACTATATCATATTCTTGACAAAATGACATTAATCTATCTAAAAAGCAATACTCGAATACTTTGGAAAAAGTTGATGGTACTGTGACTGGTCTGTAATTTTCAAGGCTCTGACGACAGTTCTTTTTGTACACAGGTGTTATTTTACCACATTTCAGCAATTCTGGAAAAGCGCCAGAAGACAATGAGAGATTCACCATAAAAGTGAGTGGCAAAATAAGTTCTGCTAGGCACTTTTTCAATAGAATTGTAGGTACCTCATCCGATCCCGGAGAAAATTTATTTTTTAATTTTGATTTAAGTAGCTGAAATAGTTCAAGCTCCTGATATGGCCTAAGAAAAAGAGAATTTGGAGGTGACGTAACGTCACGCAGAAAATGATTGAAGTCTGTATCATTGGAGACTATATTGCTCAATATATTTTTAGGCACATCTGTGTAAAATTTATTGAAGAGATCAGCCACGTCTTTTGGATCGCCAACAATGGAATTATTATCGTTTATTATTATCTTTGATTTAATAGCCTTCGATTTATTGGATAGCTCTGACACCAGTTGCCATGCAGATCTTGAAGGATTGTCTGAATTCTTTATTTTATTTTGAAAATATTCCTTTTTTGTTTTAGTTATCAAGTTATCGTGGCTTTTTTTTCTGACTTTATAGTAATTTTTCAGTTCGGGACAAAATTTTTTTAGGTCAAAAAGGTCTTTTAAATTTTTACTAGATTGTTTTACTTCATGTGTGATCCATTTCTTTTTATTTTGCTCTTTTGAAGGAATTGGTAATTTTGGGAAATTTGTCTCAAAATAATAAGAGAATGTCGACAAAAATGCCTGAAATGCAAGATTAATATCAGTATTATTCAAGACTTCAACCCAATTTTCATTACCGATGTCTATCTTGAATTGATTTATATTATCATTCGTAAAACGCCTGCTGTATTCTGTTTTTTTTTTGTTTTTTTTTGACATTTCGCTTAGCTCCATATCGCAAAATATGAGATTGTGATCGGATATATCATTATCAATGACACAACATATTGTTTCCTCGTATAAGTTAGTGAATATTTGATCAATTGTAGTGGCACTACTAGCAGTGACTCGTGTCGGCCACGATACTGTGTATTTTAGATTAAAACATTCTAAAACCTCACAAATTTTGTTAAATGCCGGACTGAACTTATCATAACAATCTGCGTTGAAATCCCCACATAAAAAGATATTCACACCCGGTTTAAAAATATCATTTAAAACCTTATATATAGTGTTTAAAAAAACATTCAAATCCCCAGATGGAGAACGATAGCAACACAGTATTATAGTTTTTCCTATACTCAAGTTACAAGAAATGCCACAAATTTCTATGTCTTGTTCAACACAATATTTTGTGAGATCAATACGGTATGTTTCTATATCATTTTTTACGAGAATTGCCACACCTCCCATTTTTCTATTTTTTCTACAGTAACTACTTTTCAATGTAAAATTGTTAAAATGAAAATATAAACTGTTTATCTTGTTGTGATTGACACTTTGTACATTCAGTAACACAATATCGGGGTTGAATATCATATTTCTACCGTTTTCCTTTTCCTGTGGTATAAAAAACGACTTATGACGGCTCCGTGAGGCCAAATTTCAGGATTCATAGCCTTTTTAAAGTTTTCAGATAATATTTTTACTTTAAATGATGAATAAATTGTGGGAAATTTTGACTGAATCATTTCACACGTTACTTCAGGAAAATACACTTTCATCACATCTATTAAAAAAAGAATCATCAAAATCGAAGAACCCAGTACAAAGTTATGCCTGATAGAATCGGTTAACGGACCAGAATTCAGAGGGTGAGTGATCAATATCCTTCATTTTGCTACCCTTACGGGTGGATTTCATCTTTTAAATTCAAATGGGACCACCTTCGAAGTACACCCTACCCACTGAAAAAAGAATTATCGGAATCGGACGCCTCAGTAAAAAGTTATGCGTGATCATACATAAAAAAATATACGGGTCGACTAGAGAACCTCCTCCTTTTTGGTTTCGTCGGTTAAAAATACTTTATATAAAACATGTTGAAAGTAGTAGGATGGGTGCAGTATTTTCACATATCATGGTGTTTACATAATGTTCATTCTGTTAAATCAAATATTCATCAATCGAATAAAAGATGTGTTTCAGTAGAAGCTATAAAAGTAGGTACCAATTTATTTGATTGGGCAATGATTGGTTGGAAAGTAAGAACTTGTCAAAGTATTTAATTTCCACATAGTATTCATAAAAGTAGGTACCAATTAATTTCATTGGACAATGATTGGTTGGTAAGTAACAACTTGCGAAGTATTAATTTTATTACAATTCGCGCGACAAGCTTTTTTAAATCAAATAATTCAACAAAAAATTATTAAATCATTGTCAGCGATGACTTAAACTTATTTTATACGTTTTAGTACACGGCTTAAATAAAAGCTTGTCTTTAAAAAGTTTTTTATTAGTTATTTTATTTTTTGCTTTTTAGTTAGTTCGCCTTAATCTGTTCATTTTAATAGAGCATCAATTACAAGGTCTCTTCCCTTCAAGTTTTGAGCTGAAAGAAATCATGATCTCCGACCCCAAAAACTCCCACACACCAATTTTGAATAGAAACTAACCATAATCACAGAACTCGTCCACCATCCTGAAGTAGCCATCTTGAATTTATAGATTTCGACAAAAAATTTATAATCTCCGAATCTGGAATCCCCCACATACCAATTTTGAATGAAATATGAGCATAATCAGAAAACTCACCCTCCATCTTGGGGCCGCCATCTTGAATTCAGGAAAATTTCATAATCTCCGACCCCGAAATCCCCCACATACCAATTTTGAATCAAATCGGACCATCGTTACAAATCTCGTCCGCCATCTTGGAGCCGCCACTCTGTTTTTTCCTCTAACAAAAATTCCATAATGCATTGTCACCGGAATTATGAATAACTGCCAAATTTTAAATTAATCGGACGACTAGAAGTCGGTCAAAAGTCACTTGCAAGATTTGACCCTTACTAACGAACGAACTAACAAGTGAAACTAAATAAAAGCTTGTAATAATGGTCACTTTTTTCCATACATTTTTGCTTACTAGAAAATAATTGAAGATGAATTCCCCATTCCTGTTTAACTTGTCTTGCTATTTTCTGTATTTTCTTCTTTACAAAATGCTTATTTCCAAATTCGCATTTTGAAATAATGGGTAATTCAGAACACCAATACGTAAGTGTAGGATTTTTTATCCCAATTGCTCCCTTTCCTCTTTTATATTATACAGCTGTGTAAGAAGTGGCAGGATGTACTTCAAATGAACACCAATTGTATACTGATTGATTTCAATGTGCTGTTAATTTCATCGGCATCTATAGACCACAATCAAAGCCGTGACGCAATAAAATTCAATTCAACTTTTTCAAGATATTAATTGTTCTTCTTCTTATGTGTTTATATTTACCTTCTCCACATCATCGGCAATAATAACAAATCCAATCAGTGAATTTATTGATACTTCAAAACACAAAACCGAGACAGTTTCTTGAAACATTGTGGTAATAAATATCCTACCACTGATAGGTTTTTATGAAGAGGTGATTGCTCTTGAATTCTATTACTGATTCCGCTGGGTGAGTATCTGAAGAGTTATTATACCATCTTCTAATCACTCGATATTGTTTGAGGGTCATTAAAAATATTGTTGGTGAAAATACCACACAAGGTTTGAAGACAGTTACACCTCCGTTGGGTCTACAGCATTGTTTAAAAATTAGAATTCAAGCATAACGAAAGAAATACAGAGTAAAATCATTTCAATTAATCACGTTGAGGCCCAGTCCTAGTTGAATCGATTATTATATACCCTGAAACACCCCATTCTGCAACATCAAAATACGTCAGTCAGTTGCATTTTCAATGCGCGTTTCTATGATTTCCTGGTGACAGATCCTGGGGCTATGAAATTCTAGTACAAAGTGATTTAATATTTTTAAATATACATTTCAAAAGAATGATAGTAGGAATTGGTATCTGTTCGGTTTCTCATAATCATAAACATGGTGTCTCTAATTTTATGGCTCCTTTGGAGCCGTTATTAAAAATACGAATCGTTAAAATGGGTTTAATTCACACTTGAAACTTGTCAAGTAGACTCTCGACTTTAATCGCCGCCAAGCATCGTATAATGAGTCATTAAATATGTGTGTTAGAAGAATTCATATAAAAATTTACATTAGCCAAATCCTCGCCACCAGTTATGAGAAATTAGACACGAGCAAAATATAGATACGTGGGTGAATAGGAACAAATATAAAGTCGTTGGTTCGACCTCGACGAGACGTCACCTGAAGATCTCAACTGTGATTTTGCAGAAACGTCGCGAAAATGGGCCTTTTGAGGGCAAATTCCATTCACGGAGAGGAAATTGTTATTAACTAATAATTTTCTATTTTTTCAGTTTTCTTGAAAATGATAGCCGAATACGTCGATATCCCTAAATTTCCATTCGCGGTTCAACCCGAAAGGTAGTCGTGGAGATTTCATCATTCTTTATTCATTGTCCTTCAGAATTATCCTCCTGTCTCAATTCCTTTGATTTCCATCGCTAACCGTTAATCTATTTCCTTATCTCCCCCTTACTTGTTAACGTTATAGACCAATCAATAGAGATTTTTTCGTGACAAAAATACTACCAGCAAATCGACTGTGCCATCATACGAAAGACGGTCCGTAGTTATATCCTGTTATGTTTTCTACTCCCAACTGTCCTTGCTTAATTTGTTATAAACATTTAAAAGCTTTTTTTTGATTTTTTATTGTTTTTGACATGTAACTTGAAAATTAATAAAGCAATTTCGATACTCTCTGGACGAATTGTAGAGAATCAAAATACAAAGAAAATGAGCCCTAACACAACTCGATCGGATTATTAGTAATGGAGAAAAAATCTGCGTTTTTTTTTTAAATTCATAACACCACCATTTTTTTAATTTTGAAGCAGGCTCTCCACGACATTGATTGATATGTATTTTTAACCGACGAAACCAAAAAGGAGGAGGTATCTCTATTCGACCCGTATATTTTATGTTTTTCCATCATATTTTTTTATGTATGATCACGCATAACTTTTTACTGAGGCGTCCGATTCTGATAATTCTTTTTTCAGTGGATAGGGTGTACTTCGAATTAGGTCCCATTTGAATTTAAAAGATGAAATCCACCCCTAAGGGTAGCGAAATGAAGGATATTGATCACTCACCCTCTGAATTCTGGTCCGTTAACCGATTCTATCAGGCATAACATTGTACTGGGTTCTTCGATTTGGATGATTCTTTTTTTAATAGATAGGGTATACCTTATATTTGGATTTCGAAAGGAATTAGCCACCCTTACGGGTAGAAAAATAGGGGATAATTGATTTTTCACTAGTGAACATTGGCACACACATACGTAGTTGACAATGACAGAGCGCTACTGACATTATTCTTGTTCCGTCAAAATCATTATATTTTATGAGAGGATGGAATGATATACAAAGTAATGAAATAAACTAACCAGAACAACGAAAATAATTTATATTACAACAAATAGTAAAAGTAGAGAATCATATTATTTAACTGGTAATAGTTGAAGTAAGGTGGGTAAGTAAGTATTTTGGAAGTGATAAAAAAACAAGTAGGTAGTAATTGGTAGATTTTAGCTACAAAAAATTGAAAAATAAAAACTTTTCAACAAAAAATTAAACCGACGAAACTGAAAAGTAAAAAATAAAAACTTTTTAACAAAAAATTAAATCGACGAAAAAATCAACTGAAAAGCAAAAACTAAAATAAACCTTCTTAGTCTAAATGATAATTGAGCTCCTAAACTAATGTAAGTAACTGATTCTGAGTCGGCGTCAAACAAACTAGCAATTGAATTGGGTGAAGCGTAAAATGATGGCAGCGAGATGCACGGCTGCGTTTTGATGACTTCTTTCATAGATAATGATCTTCGATAATTGTTTGCTTTTCAGTTGATATTTTCGTCGGTTTAATTTTTTGTTAAAAAGTTTTTATATGTGTGAAAAACTCAAGGCCGTGTTGGATTATTAGTTTTGGCATAATTGCAATTTGATTTCTTTGAGACACTTTATTACAGCAGATCTGAATGCGTCATGGGTGGTCCGATTTCGATTTTTCTAAAAGATTTTGAAAGTTGTACAGGGTGAGTCAGAAGTACTTTGACAAACTTCAGGAGGTAATAGGTGTGAATAGTGACGTGTAGGTGGCGCCCCTTATGAGTAAGAGCAATAATAACATTAGGTTCGAATTCGACACCTCGAAAAACCTCTCAATACCAATTTTCGTTTAATTAAGGTCAGTATTTCGAAAGTTATTTGAAAAAAAACGAAAATAAAAATAAAAAAAACTTGAGAGGTGTCAAGGGACACCCGGATGGAACGAAGTTCCTTTCGATTAATTAGTGAAGGAATTGTAATAATTTTTTTTTTAAGTTATAATCCAAAGCGTTCAGAGAAATTTGAACTCTTTTCCAATTTTTGATTGAAGAGTTTGAGGTTTATAGAAAAATAAAAAACTGTTTTGTGTTTTCCAGTGAATAAATGTATTTGTAATTCCTTTCTCTCACGATATTCTCTACATCTTTGTGCATGTGTCTTTTTCCTTGATGTTATAGTTTGTACCTCAGTAGTCGATGCTTTAGTTGATTCGCTATTGAAATGAAAAGCAAAAAAATTGTACATATACGTACACACACACACACCCACACACATATATATACATATATATATATATATATATATATATATATATATATATATATATATATATATGTTGTTATGTTATGTTATGCCAGTTATAAGTTTTAAAAGGAAAAAAACCACAAAAAGAATAATAACTAAATAGTTATTAGTTTCAAGAATTGTTTTTACATAATTTTGGAAGTTCTATTTATTTGAAAGCCTATGTATAATATGGATAGATAAAAATGTCAAAATACTATAACACAATCAATTTCATACACTGTCATAATGATTATAACCCATAATTGGTAAAAAGACAACAAAAAGTCTAGATTTACAAAATTTTCATGAATAAAAAGTGATCAACACATTTATAAATTTGAAACATACAGTATATGAAATTGTAGACTACTACTATAAGTAACCAATGGTAGAACAGCAAACTTCTTGTGACAATAGCCAATCAGGGAATAGATGGTCATATGTAGAATTGGAAATTGTGAGAGAATAACAACGGGGTGGTGTCATAAGCAATTATTATTGAAATTTGTACATAGTAATAAGAATGGAAAAATAGTTGTATATATAAATTATATAAGATGAACCCAAACAGTGAAATGTGACAATTTGGTGCGCGAATTCAAAAATTCAAATGAAAAAGAAGAAGGAAAATTGGTATCCAAGAGAGCAACAAACAAAGCCACGGAGAGATCGAAAATAAATTTACAAGGGAATGCGACGCAACATTTTGGGAGAAAGAAAAATGAAATAATTCCAACATTAGAAGAAAACCAATATTACCTTAATTATACAACATATCCAAGTGTCCAAAGCTGATTTCTGCATCTGTATGATTCCTGATTTATGGTATTGGAGTTCCTGATAGCGCTTGTGGTGAGAAGGGATCCAGTTCCAGGGTATATCTTGAACACCGACATTTCCAGCCAGGCATAAAAACTTTAATAGTGCACATCCGGTCCTGAACAATTTCACAAATAACGTATCTCACATCTGGAGAACTTTATTTCACTTTATTTTGAACAATAAAAGAAAACTTCACTCTCAAGGAAAAAGTGAGGTTGTGTCTATCTATCCATGATTTGATTTTTATGATTATCCGTGGATATTTGTAGATTCACATTAGAATAACTTATTTCTCGTAGGCCAGGTAAAATCAAGTCTTCCTGAATAAAGGAAATAATTGCTTTTTGATACTTTGTTGTTTGTTTTCTTACAATGATAAACAATCATACCGATGACCATTGAATAAATTGAAATTAGACAGCAGTGGTTAGTGGCTCTATTGCCTGAACCGGCTATCTGAGATAAGAGGCGTACCAACTGTTGCTTAGCCGTGGTGAGAAAAGTGATAACAATTGGCAGCAGCGTGACGAGAGAACAGTGACGTTCGCTAGCAATTATTATTACATCATACAAAATATACATACAGGGTGAGAATATCTATCTACATCATATCAATTTGGCTCACAAAGGATAGCAAAAATTATTAGCAATCTTCATTATATAAAAACAATTAATATTATTATTATATGACATAACAATATATATATATATATATATATATATGCACTCTGTCTGTTTATTCTTTCGTACACGTCATAGATGCGCGGGACTTTGTAAACACAACAGAGTGTGTGTATATATATATATATATATATACTCTCTCGACTTCGTAAACACAACAGCGTATAGGTTAGAACACGCACGGCTTGCTAAATACATACTCATTGATATTGTAATATTAAAATATAATTTGCTTTTAAATTTATTAAAGTTATGACCCTTACACTTGCTGAACACACAATAATGGAGAGATTATAACGCGTATGACTTGGTTAGCACAATAGTAAAGGGAGGTTATAATGCATACTTGCTAAAAATACATAAGCATTTATTATTGTCTGTATAAAATCTCTACTTACCTAACTCCATCAGCAATATCCGGAACTTGTGCAGAAACACTGTCAGGATTCATTATTGTTATTATTTTTTATTATTTATTATGTACAAAAAACCTGTATACACTCAACAAAAATAATCGTCGCGACACCACACTGTTCAATAGAAAGACGAAATGAAAATAACTGGTTTGCTTTCTATGAGAGAGAGAGAGACAGACAGAGAAACACGCGCACGCCGCACGGCTTAAAACCATAGCGAAAGTCTCGTTACACATTTTGGTCTTAATTTATTCCGTCTAGCCCTCTTTCGCAACGCGCGATAAGGAACTACGTTCCAAAACTTCAACACGAAGCGTTTATTTATTTGGACAGTTCATATTGAAATATTGTGAGAAATCACCACTTGAAGTTTGTCAAAGTACTTCTGACTCACCCTGTATAGGTATAGTATTGCTTGATATTACGTGACGATTTCTACCAGTCACACCTAACGCAAGCCGAGTAAAGGAACTTCGTTCCTGACGGGGGTTCCCCGCCCGCACACAATTTTTTTTATTGTGATGGATTGTCTGAAACCCTCCAGTTTTCAAACATTCGCCTGATATTCATACCGAGTGTTATGTCTAGTAACAAAAGTGAATTTAGGTTTCCTTCTCACCTTCTCTGTACTATCCCAGATAATGGCCTATATATTCCGGTTCAAGAATGGTTGAAATACTCGCGATTCGAAGATAAGTGACGGCAAAGAATGCAGAAAGCACCAGCGACACTTTGATCGTTCTTGAAATGGAATAAGCAACATGAACGCGCGTTTTCCTCAATCGATTTATAATTCAATATTACGGAAAATAGAAACTTGATTCAGTCTCTGGCGAGTGCTGAATTTTTTGAGACGTTTCGTGCAAAATTCATGAAACTTCTTACGAGTGACATAAATATTCCTGAATGCGGCTATTCTCGATTGTGTACGTGAGATCCATCCAATAACCGACAAAAAGTTTGTGACTGTAATAAAGATGTAAGAAGCACTGCCAATACGGAATACTACTGGTTTTATGTTTGCTATCTTGGCCTGAGAGGTATCCCGTTAAGCGTTTTCTAACAAGTTTCTCCGGCCTGCACGATGAATACAACATCTCGAAATCGTTATATTATCACACCAATAATTGTGCGATTAAAATGAAATCAGATTTTTTTTTCTATTCTCTCTAGAACTTTCTGTAAATTATACACTGGAATTCAATTCCCATCGTAATCTTCAGAACAGTAGTCCAGTAAAATTATACAATGTGTATCAAGTATACCGGGTGTCATAGGATTATTTAGACAAGTTCCGAAAAATTCAATATTTCATACTCTCCCATCACTTCCGGATTCACCGGAAACGACCCAAATTGGAAATTTCAAATGTATATTTTTACTTTTTCGGATTCTAGGGACGATAATGAGTACGATCACATAGTTTTGAGACGAAAAATTGGTTCCGGGTTATTTACTATAAGTTACCCCACCCCTTATCGTCGTTATTGCCTAAACAGGGCGATTCAAAAGTACTTTCACAAACTTCAGGAGGTGATCCCTCACAATTTCTAATATGAATTGTCCAAATAAATATATGTCCGGAATCGCTTCGTTTCCAATATACAAGGTGTTAAGTTTTATTTTTATTTTCGTTTTTTTTAAATAACTTTCGAAATACTGACCTTAGTTAAACGAAAATTGGGACTGAGAGGTTTTTTGAGATGTCGAATTCGAACCTGATGTTATTATTGCTCTTACTCTTAGGGGGCGCCACCTACACGTCTTTTTCTGTCTTGAAGATTCATAACTTTTTTGAGCGTACTTCTAGCTTACTTTTTCAGAAAAAAAATCAATTCCTCTATCATATCTACGTAAAAAAGCTACCCTTGTTACGAGTCGCTATAAGCAACCGTTTTCTAGATATTTGGACTTGAAAATTTCAAGTCGATTATTTGATAATCGATGCGTGTTGAAGTTATTACCATTATTTTGCATTTTTCACAGGAATGCTTAGGAAATGAATTCGACATTTAAGTTAGTAATTTTGGTAATTACATATTATGTGACAGTTAAACGTTTCGTTGTTTTGTTGAAGTTTCTGTAAGTTTTAAAACACTAATTTTGAAAAAATGGATTATTTGAACAATAATGCTTATTAGCCGATATGCATTTTGTTTATGGCCTTGCGGATGGCAATGCGCGCGAAGCAAGATTTCCTAATCGAGTACTGCCTTCAGCTCCAACATTTACCAGTCTCCACCGTCGTTTGACAGAATCAGGTAGCTCTAAGAGGGCAGCTGATATTATTGGAAGACCACGAGCAGTATGAACCCCAGAATTGGAAGAAGCTGTTTTGAACGCTCTCGAGGAGAATCCAGAAACAAGTACAATAATAATTGCTGAAGCTCTCAATTCTACTCAGTCCACAGTTTGGAGAAATATCCACGATCAACAATTTTATCCATACCATATTCAAAGGGTACAAGCTCTTTTGCCACGAGACTGTTCCCAACGCATTACTTGTGTCAGTGGTTTTTGAGAAAATTGGCTGGAAATCCTCACTTTTAAGACTGTACTCTTCACGGACGAGGCAAACTTCTCCCGAAATGCTATCACAAACTTTCATAACAACCATGTTTGGGCTTGGAAAATCCGCACGCAGTTAGTGAAAGACATTATCAGTATCAATTTTGTGTAAATGTATGGGCGGCAATAATTGATAATTACTTGATAGGTCCTTTCTTTCTTCCGGTACGACTGCATGGCGCAACTTACAGATACTTTTTAGAAAATTAAATGCCGGGATTACTTCAGAATGTACCATTAGAAATTAGTATCCGCATGTGGTTTATGTATGATGGGACTCCATTTTAGCGTTGTAGCCAGGGAATTCCGTAACACTGTCTATCCAAATCGATGGATCGGTAGGGGTGTAGAAGAACCTAACAAGGCGTGGGCACCAAGGTCCCCAGATCTAAACCCGCTATATTTTTATTTTTGGGGACATTCGAAGTCACTAGTTTATAAAACTCCAGTAGCGAACGAAGAAGATCTAAGAAACCGAATAGTAGACGTCTAAGAAACACATCAATAATTTTTGAGCGGGTACGAGATTCAATGACTAGAAGACTGAATGCCTGTATCTTCGCTGAAGGTGGACACTTTGAACAATTTATTTGAATACAATTTATTTTCCTTTATTTTATTTTATCTACATATTTAAAATTTCTTCAAATAAAATGTTGATATTTCTTGCAAATTTTATTAAAACAAATACAGATTTTGCACCCTTGAAACAAAAATAACTATTTTAAACGAGTAAAAATAAATTGAATGGTGGCGCCCCCTACAAAAAACCAAAACTAC
The DNA here is from genome assembly GCA_018342105.1 of Gonioctena quinquepunctata. Lineage (NCBI taxonomy): Eukaryota > Metazoa > Arthropoda > Insecta > Coleoptera > Chrysomelidae > Gonioctena > Gonioctena quinquepunctata. The sequence continues at coordinate 228,029 of JAFIRS010001104.1, forward strand.
CTACTAAACGTCAAATTCATTTCCTAAGCATTCTTGTGAAACATGCAAAATATAATTAACACGCACGTTATCAAATAATCGACTTGAAATTTTCAAGTCCAAATATCTAGAAAACGGTTGCTTATAGCGACTTGTAACAAGGGTAGCTTTATTACGTAGATATGATAGAAGAATTGATTTTTTTACTGAAAAATATGCTAGAAGTACGCTCAAAAAAGTTATGAATCTTCAAAAAAGAAAAAGACGTGTAGGTGGCGTCCCCTACGAGCAAGAGCAATAATTACATCAGATTCGAATTCGATACCTCAAAAAACCTCTCAATACCAATTTTTTTTCAATTAAGGTCGGTATTTCGAAAGTTATTTATAAAGAAACGAAAATAAAAATAAAACTCCAACACCCTGTATCTTGGAAACGAAGCGTTTCCCGATATATATTTATTTGGACAATTCATATTAGAATATTGTGAGTAATCACATCCTGAAGTTTGTCAAAGTACTTCTGAATCACCCTGTAGAAAAAAAAGTTAAATATAAAAGTTGTGTTGTTGTGACTGAATTTTGAAAACATGCTATCAAAAATACAGTAGCGTGCAGATTTCAGGGGATATTTTTTTTAATGGGATACCCTGTATGTTATTGAATTATTGGAATGATATTTTTTTCCTGATTTCAAAAATATGTCATACCTATATTGCCAAAAGGGCCTTAATAGGGGGTTGGTAGCGCAGGATAACTTTTGTGATAACCAGATTTTGAACTCAGAATACAAAAACAAACATACAACATTTAAAGATATAATAAATATGAACAACAATGAATATACTTAGACCTAGAACTAGTTGAGACTACATTATTGTAAAATTGGAACTCTCCTCAAAAAATTTCAACTTCTAACTTCTCACTTCTAACCTCTAACTTGTAATCCCGCGATAGGGCCAGCAACACTCTTTTATATCTAAAACACATTGTCCGATGTGATCCAATTCCAAACAATTCGAGGTTGAATCGCATTCAAACAAAATGAGTATGGTAAACATATGAGCGTGCTAACCCTGTCAAGGTCGCTCTGAATTTTCAAGCAGTCTTCCAATTTTTCCACGTGTAATAACTACAAAAAGTATTCAATGGACGCGATCTTTTTTTCAATGGGGAAAAATACAAATCGATAGAATTTGTGATCGACAGAGAGTTGTAAAAAATGTACAGAATCCCATTGAAAATTTCTCTTCCACTGAAATGGAAACCTCAATGCCAACAACTCTCAATCTCCACACTATTTTTTGGAAATCTTGACTATGTACTATGCTCAAATTATGTCAAATATGCTCCACATCTATTTTTCAAATTTATTCACAACTTCACTTGAAAAAATCACAAGAAAATGCCTAATTTGTCTGGATTAATGCCTCATTCATGTTTTCTTTAGGAATCAAACTACGGAGCCAATTATAACACCTCCATTTAGCTGGAAAATTCTCATTCGCCACCAAACAAGGTCGAGGTTTACAGCATTCTCGAATCAAATTTCTAAATTGTTCAGATATATTTAATTGTGAGAAAAAGCATAAAAGTTTAATTTCTACAGCTCTGTTACTTGTTAGTCACATTCCATACACAAAAGTCAGGAAATTTCTTTTTTTTCCTCGAATCATCGGAAAAAACATTAACATTTCTATTATTTGCACGACAGAATGAACTGATACAATTTTTGAAGAGGTCAAGTTGATGACCGAAACGAAGGTCCAAAATAAGGGCAGTACCTAAATAATAATAATGTTTATCAACCAATTCAAAAAGAACAAAATAATGAAAAAAAATACATCAAATTGTGTGGAGAATTAGGAAAAAATAAACATGAGGAATACTCAAAAAGCGCTCTAGAGAGCTTGTCTCTTCAGCTTATTTTTTTTTTGATTCACACAAACTTGAATAAACTTTACACAAACTTAATTAATATAAAGGGATTATGACCAAGCACAAACTGGAGGAAGATAATGTTTTTAAATATAAATGCATACACATATAATCACAAAGATATGCGTGTGTGTTCTGATTTTAAGTATTTGCTGGGAAAATTATGGCATGAAGTGTATGTTCATCAGAAGAAATTAACCGTTTTGAACATGTTTTCTGAAAGAGGGAGAATGCATAGAGTTTTTAAGTGTATCGGGGATTTGGAGAAGGAATTAAATATATTTCACAGAAACTATCTGACGTAAAAACTTATACCTGGACGACTGAGCTTTGCTCGGTAGTTTTTTTCCGTAAAATCTTGTTTTTTCGGAGATACGAATCACATACTTATTACGTACAATTGTATTGCAATCTTACCTAGTGCACAGGTTGGCTACAAATACATATTTTGAATAAACCGTATGTTTCTTGGACTAACCAAAGAAAAATATCTAACATTGCAACTACCTCAACAATTTACGAGATGGCGCTATACATATCGATTCGTAATACATATTAATTTTCTGTGAAATTGCGTTTTTTTAGGAAAGACGCCTATTATAAATATAATAATATATATATATATATCAACAAACTTGGGTTAAAAAAAATTTGTTATATAACTTTCAGAGCAGTAAATAAATAGTTAGTTTTTAAGAAAAACATTAACACCCCGTATATCGGAAAACGAAGCATATGTGGACAAAAGTTATATAGCACTTATTCACTTACACCCTGTATATATACAAGAACTGCTCGTTTAAAGATATAAGGTAATCAATACTGATAATTTAAATGACCCCAAAATAGGCACCTGTAGAACATCTTATTCTTACGTCACACTTTGCAATCTTAGCGATAATCGAGGAAAATTACTTTAAAAGACAAGACAAAACAAGTGACATATTTTCCATACATGTTTCAGAAGGGAGAATATTTGATAATATTTCATCACCTGAACATCACAAATTGAAATAAAAAAAAAACTCGAAATTCTCACTCGCATGTTTGCAATATGATGTCTATTATACAGGTTGTTCAACAATACCGATGGTTTACTATAAGTTTGGAGTTCGAGCATGAAAAATCTGAATTGATTTTGGAAGGAATATTTTTTTTCGTGTACCAAATGTTTTCCAATTCTTCTACGCGAGCTTATAAAAGTTATAATCGCACAATAATAATAAAAACTTATATCTACCCACTATTATTACTATTTCCTGAAAACCCCAGGTTTTGCGAAACTATTATGGGTTTGAAAACGATTCCTTTTTGAATAATCTAGCGATATCGAATGGCACCATCGGCATAATTGCATGGATTACTAATACTGACTGATGAAATTTCCTTGTATCTGTTACATTGATTGAGTGAAGTTGATGCGAAACTAAGTTGAACCGTCCAGCATAAATTAGCATTACAATTATCATCAGCTATCAAGTGGAATGACTGAAATTAATAGAATTAATGACAGATTGGTATCAATTTTGTTTACGCATATAGTTTGATTTTGCAGACAAGCAACAATTTTGAATAACTGGTTTAAATACCAGAGCAGATTGTAGAGTTTTAACACCGTCAATTAATTTTTGAATAATCGAGGAATAGTCGGAATTCTTCAGGAAGGACAAAATGTTAATTAATATTTTTTCAATATTGCTTGAAGCTTATTTTTTGTAGAGGAAGGCCACTTGAGTTTTTTTTAACCGACGAAATCAAGAAGGAGGAGGCGTATATTTTTTTTATGTATGATCACGCCAAACTTTCCACAGAACAGTTCGATTCCGATGACTCTTCTTTCATTGGATGGGGTGTACCTCGAAGTTGGTCCCATTTGAATTTAAACAAAAAATTCCATCCCTAAGGGTAGCAAAATGGAGGATATTGATCGTTCGTCCGATTCTATCAGGCATAACTTTGTAGTGGGTTTTCCGATTTGGATGATTATTTTTTTATTGGATATGGTATACCTCATAGTTGATCATATTTCAATTTGGAATGAAATGATCCACCCCTATGGGTAGAAAATAGGGGATGATTGATTTTTCACTTGTGAACATTGCACACATAAGTAGTTGACATTGACAGATCCTCCTACATCCGTCACGATAATTACATTCTATGAAAGGGTGGAATTATATACAAAGTGATGAAATCAACTAACCAGAACTTTCAAAAATAATTTATATTATATAACAATAAATAGTTAAAGTAAATAATCATATTATTCAACAGTAAATAGTTGAAGTAAGCTAGGTAAGTAAGTTTTTCGGAAGTAATCAAAAATTAAGTAGGTAGTAATCAGTAGATTTCAGCCACAAAAAATTGAAAAATTGAAACTTTTTAACAAAAAATTAAACCGACGAAAAAATCAACTGAAAAGCAAAAAATAAAATAAACCTCCTTAGTCTTAATGATAATTGAGCTCCTAAACTTCAGTTGTAGACCTGTGTGTTGCATGAAGTGTTGCAGAACTTTTGTTCAAACATTTTACTTCCGAATTCAACACGTAATCAATCAGCATGGATGCGACTCAATTCAAAGAACTGATGTCTGCGTTTCAACATCAACAACAAGAATTACTGACTCAGATTTCCAGTCAATTTCGATTAGAACAACGTTGAGGTATTTCGAAGTTTTTCAAGTATTGCACCTTTTGAAAACTTCGATTCGAAACGTGAAAATCGTGAATTGTGAAAACTATTATACCATGAAAGGTATCACGGATAAAGCGAACATTTCACAACTTCTGTGTATTTCGATTGGATCAACTCATTATAATGGTCTAGCAGCTTTTCTAGATCCAGAAAAACCAGTAAAAAAATTATCTTATGACGATCTTATCAAGGCATTCAAACAAACGGAACGTTGTCGTATCTCAACACTATTTTCTAAACATCTATCAAAAGGATCATCAGTCCATTGCCGAATTCGTTGCCGCCCTTCGAAGAGACTTAGTGAAATGCGAATGAAACGCTTCAGTTTTAATTACTGACGTTTTTCTTAGAGCACAATTCATCAGAGGCTTATGTGACAATTGGATACGGGAACAGTTATTATAATCCAATGCAACAAATCTCATCATTCAAATTCGATACAAGTGATACAAATAAAATTTAAAGTTCTTCTAGAATTCGTGCAAAAAACCGATACAGTTTCAAAACCAGAAACCGTTCCAGTTCCAAAAGCAGTAATCGTTCACAAAATTCCAAAGATCACATTCTCATTATCGGCGACACCGACCAGACCATCAGGCCCTTGGTATTGAGAATATGTGTTTCCGTTGTGGAAGAAATAACCATAAGGTAAATGAATGTTGACTGTTCCAATGTCAAATGTGAACTATGTAGAAGATAAGGCCATGTGGATAAAGTCTGTATAACTACTTTGTGGAAAAAATATCAGCTACTCCCTGCTTATGTCATTATTATTACACACGTTTTGTTGTTATATAATTTTAACATGTGTACCATAGTCCATAATGAAATACATATTTATTATATATGTCTGTTGGGTGAGTAGGAGAGAAAATATGTTTGGCTCACATCTGAGGCGTGATTTTAAAAATTATTCCCAATTATCGGGTGCCAGAATTTTTTGTACAAAAGTAAATGAATGTCGTGTTGACCTTTCCAATGTCAGATGTGAACTATGTAAGAAAGAAGGTCATGTGGATAAAGTCTGTATAACTACTTTGTAGAAGAAATCTTAGCTAGTCCCAGCAAAAATAATAAATACTTAATAGTTAGTAGTTCATGAGAAATTGTTTTACATTTTTTTGAGGTTCTATTTCCTTTATGAAGCCTCTGTATGATATTGATAGGTAAAAATATGCAAATACTATAATGCAATCATTTTCATACATTGTCAAAATGATTACAACCTATAATTGTTTAAAATACAACGAAAAAGTCTATAGATTTACAAAATCATTCTGAATTAAATGTGATCAACAAAATTATAAGCTTGAAACATACAGTATATGAAATTGTATTCAACTAAAAATAGCCAATGGGAGAACAAGAAACTTCTTGATCACAATAGCCAATCATGGAACAGGATGGTGAGATAAAATATTTGAAATTGTGGAAAAGTAAGAACTGAGGAACGTCAAAGATAATTATCATCAAATATTGTATTTAGTTTATGAGAAATGTAAAACATATTAGTTCATAAGTTCTCTCAAATAACACCAAAATAGTGAAAGTTCGACAAGAAAGTGCGCGATTTTGAAAATTCAAATAAAAATGACAAAACAGGAATGGTATCCAGGTGAAGAGAAAACAAAGCGGGGGGAGATTGAAAAAAAAAATTTGAAGAGAAGCCAGGTACAAAAATTGGAAAGAAAGAAATTTCGGATTTTATTAATGAGAAGGTAGTTTTTCAACAATAAAAAACCAATACAACCTCTGAATAATCTCGACACAAAATAAACAAGGATAAAAGAAGATTACCTTTTTGGTTCTCTATATGAAAGCTGATTTCATGGATTTTGGATGGTTCCTTTTGAAATGGTGAGTTCCTGAGAGGAGTGGATGAAACAGGAATTCAGATTATGCCAGGTATTGCATCAGCGACATTCCAGTTCCAGGTATAAACTCTTTCAGTGCACATCACAAACTGAATCACTTTACAACGTAACTCATATATCTGAAGAACTCTTATTTTATTTTGGTATTGAACTATAAAAGAATTCTTCCAAATCAAAAGAAAAAAGTGAGGTTATATACAATATCCAACACTGTTTCTTATTATTCTATGAAAATTTGTCAATTGCTTATAGTTATAAGTTATCTATCGTAGGCCAGGTTAATATAAGTTTTCCTGAATAAAGGAAATAATTCTTTTTTGATAATTTTTGGTTTATTTTGCACAATGATATGCTGATATTTTACTTATAAACACTGAACTGAAATAGTTTGAGTGACATCTAGACAGGCAATAGCTCTGTTGCCAGTACCGACTCCTGAGGCGAAGGCGTACCAACTGAGATTAGTCGTGGTAAGAAAAGTAATAATAATTGGCAACAACGTGGCGAGAAAACAGTGACGTTAGCTGGCAATTATTATTTCATAACAATTAGCTATTATCATATCACATTATAACAATTGGCTTCCCATCGCGTAGCTGAATTCTTATTTCATTGTAGAGGTATATCGAAATCAAAATATTTATACAGGGAGAAAATATTTGTGGGGCGATAACAATAACGTGGGGAAAAATTAACAACAATTATTATTAAAAAGTTATTATTCTATCATAACAATTTGGCAATATCAGTAAAGTGGGACTATACCAATTTGACTTCCAACGCGGAGAAAAAACACCTATTAGTATTTCTTAACAATATATATATATATATATCTTTTTTTTTGAAATGTGCTAATTAAGCCATTTAATTTGACACCCAACACGGCATCATTAACTTTTTTTTTAGTTCATGACTTTATGTCCTTTAGAGGACGCCATATTCAATTCAATGTGACGTAACATAGCCTATAACCAGCGGACGATCAAGACGCTTCCAACGATACCTCATTTGTCGAATTATGATAAGTAGTTTAGAAGTTATGAGGGAACAGATGAACATACATACATAACGGTCAAAATCATAATTTTAGTAAGTTTAGTGATCCAATTGAACATATAATATCGAGGAGGTTTGTTGGGATTTGGATCAATTTTGTTGAAGAAAAACTGTTTCCTTGCCAACGTTTCGAATTTTATTAAATTCATCTTCAGGGCTCAAGAATTAGTTTTTCCGAGTTAGATGTAAATAAAAGTGCTTCGCCGTAGTCGGGTAACAAGTTTTGTATTCACGGTCAGAATCTATTCAAACTATTTTTATGTATCTGCAGTTTCATAGGTTGTAAATTATGTTAAATATGTCTTTTTTATAAATTTTCTAAACACATTCTAATGATATACATGGAATGTCAACCCTCAACAGCCTCAACTCCTAGCTTTTCAAAACTCACCTATTGCAAACTATTCACCTTCAAATGGTAAGATCGAAACGAATTGCTCAGACAAGCGTAACATTCCATGACATAACCATGCCCACCAAGTGTCGACGCGTGTCGAGAGTATAAAGGAATTATTAACAATATCATCCCCTTGTAACAACCATATGGGACAGGCATCGTTTTCAGGACAGCCGGTTGTTTGTAAATATGCGGAACAGTTGTTATTGTGTCCTTAGGATGTCGGTTTTGTTGCAGAGGGACAATTTTATTACGATTCATTACGCTTTTTTCAGGTAGAACGGTCATTTTCAAAAGATGTGCTGTTTATGGCATTTTGGATGAAAGCCACTGACTGTCTATTTCCGTAATGAACTTCCTGCTATATGCCAGGAATGAATGCGAGATTTGCACAATCGTTTCGGAAATGGAGTAGCACCAGTTTGCGAATAGTTTATAATTAAAATTGTACAGGGTGTTACCAAATAAGTGCGAAAGTTCAAAGATAATATTTTTACGAATCTTGGATCTTTATTTATACTCCACAGATTACAACACAATAATGCACTCTGACTATCAAAAGAATTAATAACAATTCAGTATCCAAAATACCCCGCTGGGAGTGATTACTTGTCAAAAATTATAGGGGGTCTCTCATGTAAGCAAAAGCTCTTAGGCCTTTCCTTGAAAAGTTAAACGCTTCCAAAAATGAGAAAAATAAATAGTTTTTTTTTGTCTTGGAATTGCTGAAGAGTTGAAGAAATGGCATTTCGTGGGCATATTCTACCAATAAAAAGGCTACCTATGAATATTTTGTTGTGATCTTTTAAAGGGGTGAAAGATGCAACCCCTATCCCATTTTTTACCAGAACTTTTTAACGAAACAAAATTTCATAATTTAAAAATAAAAAAATCAAATAAAACATTGTGCATGAACCGATCTTCTCTAAATTGAATCGAAAAAATCTAGTAGGTGGCTGTCACGTTTTGTTTGCACAACTTGTGACGTGTAGTATTTTAAAATCGAAAAAATCTATTAGGTGGCTGCCAAGTCGCTGTGTGGTAGTTGAACGTTCAATTGTGTCTTTTGAATCTTCAATATAAATAACTACACTAACGGTGAAATGGCCGATATGCATTTTATGTATGGTCGTGCCATCAGAAGTGGGTCCAACGCACTCTAGATGCAAAAATAAAAATGCTTCTAAAAAATCAAATGTACCAATTTCACAAATACAGCGGGAACTAAGAAATTTCATTCATATTCACAAGATTTTTGAATACGGGAACGTAACAGTTTCCGAAACGTCAAGAGTGTATAGAGAAGTATCTTTAATTCAATAATTTTTTCTGATAGGCAAAACTTAGAATACGACAAGTTACTGACTAATTGAATATTTTTCCAGTCTGAAAAATAATCTGGTGTACGTAGTAATTTAACGGGACAAAGTAATTCCTTCGCCCTACACTTGTATAGATTGCCTGAGCCATTTAATTCTGTTTTCAGATTGTGGAAGGTTATTATTCCCAACAAAGTGCCAATAATGATTGTTCCTCCATAAAAAATTGGCTCCAAAATCATATTTTTTCCTAGTATACATTTGGAAACAATAATTTTTGTGAGCAATCAATTTATTGGAATAACTGTGCAAATAGTGTTATTCATCTGTCCCCAAAGATGTTGTGAAGAGCAGTAGAACGCTGAAAAAATACATTTCCTTCTTCAGGGCGGGGGACAATAAAAATAATTCGATGTAAAAACCGAAAATAACATATGTCGCAGTCCAACAAGTTTTCTCGAAATCAATCGATATGATCAACTCGTATTCCGTCAATACTCTATGTAAATCCAGCTAATAAAATTGTGTATACTATTAGACACAATAAGGCTATAAAAATAATGTTACTTGAAAGCTCATAGTAGATTACTTATCGAACCATAAAATCACCTTTGAGTGCCATACCGAGGGATAATTCGACATGCGAGAGTGATAACATCGTGTTGATGAAATAATTTAATTAACAATGTTTATATTGTTTCCTGAAGCGATAAGTTATTATAGGTTTTATTGAATCTTCATAGAATCTAAGTACGTTCAAAAGCTCTTTTTCTGGAGTTGCAGAAATATATTGCAAAATTTCATTGCCCATATTTTTATTATAAAATCCCAATAATAATGTAAACAAATACTTCAAAATATCGATTTATTATAGACTGTAGTATGGTATTAGTGATAGTACAATCTCCACGTTATGTATTCTAAAACAATATTAACAAAGGGCAACTCATACGAATTCACACTTGAATAGAATGAAAGGATTCAAACGATCAAGAAACGAAGAATTGTTTCCGATATTCATCTATTACCCACCAACGAAAATATCAAATTTTTAAATAAATTTGTTAGAATAAACACGGACGCGCATGGCTCGCTTCAAGTGTATCTACTGTGTAAAAACATTTTTCTGATAAAAACTCATTTGGCAGTAGGTTATAAATTCGAATGCCAACAAATTTTTCATATTTTGCGTGTTGTGATTTATATTACAATTTTGCATTTCCGCTCTCTTTTGTAGGAGATATTTATTTTCAGTAGTAATATCCCTAGGACATTGATAATAGACTAGATAATTTTATGACAATCGAAAGCTCGTTCCTTGCAAGCAACGAGCTTGAGAAATTTGTCATAAAATTATGAGGCATTAGTCAATGTCCGAGGGATATTCGGCGGAAATTTTTTTTACAAAAAAATTCATAACTCAACACAATGAAACATTTATTTATTTTTTTAACAAATACTTTTGTACAGTTAGTGAAAGTACAATTATTTAAATTTAACTTAACATTAGATTCGTTACTGTTCTCTACTATAGAAGATCTATTACCACGCATAATATTTATGATCTTGTTGTGGTGTTCTTGATCGGGATTTGAGTATGGTTTTATAGAATTTTGATTGCTATGATCAGTAATTTTCAGCAATTGTTGTTCTTCTACACCACTTTTTGCCAATTCGCAACAAGCCATTGCCTCAGCAGCAGATTTAGTCCATCCATTTATTGTATTTCTTCCAACAGGTACATTATAGTACCATTAGTCAGTTTCATTTTTCCAGTGTCGATTTGGTTTTAAGAACAGTCGTGGTGAGGTAATATTGTCGCCTCGTTTTGATATCAGTTTATGAAAAAGACGCACAGAGCAGCTTTGTCTTTAACTATTGGAAACCAACCATTTACTACTTGTACAGCTTTAAGAACCACCTTGGCACGTTTTTCTGAACAACGTATTGTATTCAATGCGATTTGTTGGAGAGTCATCGTTATTTTTCTCTATTACGCATAAGACCTTCAGGAATATTTTCATCCCATAGCAATATTATTTTGTTAACTTCAGACAAATTTAACGAAACTGAACTGGACTTATGTTTACATGGATCTGCTTGTAGTTTCTTCCTGATTGCATCGCGGGCATCTCGGGCTGGTTTAAATACTGTATTGTTAAACGGGTCAATCATAATATTATAGTCATTATAGTACTTTTCCTGCAAAAGTTTGCACGAAACGTTCGACATTGTCTTCACCGTTGCTTCTTTAAATTCGGTCCCGTCTTTCTTTCTCATATTGACCGCCCAATCTTTTAGTATCAACGCCAATTCTTCTAAGCTTCTATGTTCATTTAATTCATATTCTCGTTCGCAGCAAAATTCCATAAATATTCCCCAAATATATTTGTGACTGTAGGTTGTATTTCTGGGATTTTTTCTTTGATTAGCGCATTTATACTTTGAACATTCGCATTGCCAAAACGTGACCTTTTGAAATTTATTTGGAATGAAGTTGTCAAACCCAATCGTGTTGTCATAGTGATTGATGATTGCACTGAATGCAATTATCACTTATAACCTCCCTAGAACATGAATTATTGCCGGAAATTTTTTGTCTACATGAATTTTTGAAAATTATCACGAGTCGCGAAGCGACGAGGGATAATTTTCTTTAAAAATTCATGAACGAGACAAATTTCCCGCAATTAATTCAAGCACGTGGGGGATTCGGTAAGAAAATTTTATACCGGAATTATATTTAAAAAGGAAACATTAAGTAAATATTTATTTTGACGTTATTCACAAATAAATAGAAGGCTGTGTGTAATGGGAGTTTTGGGGGAGATTTTTTTCTGATTTTTCCCGTTCCCTAGTAAAATAAAATATATAATATCAGATACATTTTTATATAAAATTGATTGTTTTCATAGAATTTTCTTACTGGGTTTCAGGGAAATGTCAATATTGATTTAAAATGAAAGTGGATGTTCGTATTGCGGGATATTTTATTTTTATTTTTCCCGTGCCCTAGTAAAATAAAATTTATAATATCAGATACATGATTATATAAAAATTTTGATTTCATATAATTTTCTTACTAGGTTTCGAGATATGTCAATATTGACTACAAACAAAGGTGATGTACAGCAAAAAATATATAACTTTACCTATATGCATATATACTTAAATATTTTTCATATTCTTTTAGGTTTAATTCTGAGAAAAATTAATATTAGCGGTAATAATTCGTTTTTAAAATAATTCAGGAAATCGGGATCTTTTATTCTTTATTCTAAATAGAATGTTGTTGGCGTATGTTGCCGGTTAAAAAAATATTTTGTAAAGTAAGCCATGGATTTAACATTCACTACTCCTGTCAATCAATATTTTATTTCCTCATAACATTGTATACAATCATAAGTTAGTAAAAAAGTGATAATAAAATGAACTTTCAATCGTATGAATTGTGTTCCTTTTGCAAAGAGTAACAGCACATTAAAGTGTACCATAAAAATGTAAAATATCTAACATACCTAGTGGAAGAATCTGGATTAAATCCTGAGCAAGAAAACTTATTTAAAGAGATTTGCAATATTCTGCGTGATATTGTGCCTTCTTTTGGACACAAATCTAATACTCAAAGAAATAAACTGGTGTCTCAGTATTATTTTTTTTTTTTTTATGTTCTGGTTCCCACGAAAAGGGATATCCTGTAATGTTCAGAGAACATCGTGGGAACCAAGGGAAAGAAGGTAGGAGTTGGTGTTCTTCTCAAATTTCTGGAGGTTGTATGCCTCGGGGAACACCTCCCTAGGCAATGAGCCTTGCTGTTCGTTGGATGAACGAGTCTTTGGAAAGTGATGTTCTGCAGGTCTCCAAAGTGACCACGAAGGGGTGTGATGACTGAACTTGACGGGTTAATCTCGAAGAGACTGCCAAAGCAGGAACGATTGTTGATATTTCAGAAGAGCATCGCCCATGAAAATATCTATAAAATAGAGACAAATCGCCAACTTTTCTACGGTGTTCCAGACAAGTGAGCGAGTTTGTAAGCGAGGCATCACCGACGAGACGAATTGCCCTTTTTTGGACAGAATCCAATAGCCTCAGGATATGTTTAGGTGCCGCGCTCCAAATATGAGAACAGTATTCCAGGACAGGTCGGATCTGTGCCTTATAGATCATAAGCAGCTGAGTGGGGGTGAAATAGCTCTTGGCACGAAACAGAAAACCAAGTTTTTGGGATGCACTTTTGGCAATGGACCTCACGTGATTTTCCCAGGAAAGGTTATTGCTGATAGTAATACCAAGCATCGATATGGATGACTTCAGTGGTATGGTTACTCCTGACAAAGTTATGTTAGGCACAGTGAGATCGTCTTTTCTAGAGAAAAGACATGCTTGTGTTTTGTTTGCATTGAATTCTACCAAGTTATTAGATCCCCACTCGATAATTGTTGCTAAGTCCATATTTATATTATTAACATTTCTTCCTCGTTCATTTCTGGTTTCACGGGCTGATATAGGGGCCCTGGAAGAGAAAGCGGTATGGAGGGTACTATCATCGGCAAAGCTGTGTACTGGACATGAAGTTGCTTTCAACAGGTCGTTGATGTGAAGTAGAAATAGTGTTGGTGCGAGAATAGATCCTTGCGGAACACCAGCATTTATGAGTAGAGTGTCAGATGAAGCTCCATCGACCACTACATGGAGAGACCTGTTTGAGAGAAAACTAACAAGCAGAGAACACAGCTGAGGAGGCAAGCCATAAGACGGAAGCTTGGCAAGGAGTCCCTGGTGCCAAACTCGATCGAACGCCTTGGAGATATCTAATGCCACAGCTAAAGTTTCTCCATACTTTTCAATAGATAGCTGCCATATATGTGAGACGTAAGCGAGCAGGTCACCAGTTGATCTCTGATGGCGGAAGCCATATTGCCTATCGTTGACAATTCCTGAGTCTTCCAGATATTTCATGAGCTCGATGTTGATGGCTTTTTCCATGACCTTTGAAATAATAGATAGCAGTGCGATAGGTCTGTAGTTGCTAGGTAGGGCCTTTTGGCCTTTTTTAGGGACTGGCTGTACTCTTGCAATTTTCCAATTGGACGGAAATACCCCAAATTGTAAGAGTGGTTGAACAACTTGCAAAAAACAGGTGTTAGTTCGGGGCACATTTCTTGAGAACAATCGGCGGGATTCCGTCAGATCCACAGGCTTTGTTGGTGTTGAGACCCAGCAAAATCTTTCTGATAGTACGTTGGCGAAAGGTGATCTCGGGCATGTGACTGTCAATAGGTGTGATGTTCGGGGTTTGTTTTCCCGATGAATGCAGAGTGGAATTTCCAGCAAATAGGTGCGCAAAGATATTGGCTTTTTCCTGGGCAGTCGTTGCTAGTGTTCCATCTTCTTTGGTTAGAGGAGGAAATGAGCTGGAAGTAAAGTTTCTTCCCACAGCTTTGGCGAAAGACCAAAATGAACGGGATCCGTTAGGACATTCAGCAAGTTTTCATCTTATTTTGGCATTGTGGGCATCTTTTGAGCATTCTATTGTCTCTTTGCATATGCCTCTAGCCTCGACATATGCTGCTCTGGTCTCAGGGCCCGGATTTTTTAGCCATCGATGGTATGCTGCCTGTTTGGAAGCCACAGCTCTAGAGCAGTTTCTGTTAAACCGGGTCTTATCGGATGATGTTCTTCTTTCGGTATTCGGTATGTAAGTTTGCATCCCCAACATGATGATTTCAGAAATTGTCTCAGCACATCGTGTTGGATCTACTGAAGAGAAACAAACTCTCTTCCATGGAAACGCTGAGAAAAACATACGAAGACCTTCCCAGTCGGCCGAATTGTAATGCCACATGAGACGGGGTGGTATTGTGCAGCTCGATGGTAAATGGAAAGAGCATGTTGTGGAGATGAGGGTGTGATCAGAGTTTCCAAGTGGGGCACAAACTTCTATTCTATACGGGTCAGGATGGTGGTGAGGAAAAGATCTAGTGTATTGGTTGTTGACATCAGGGATGCGGGTTGGTAGCTCGACCAGTTGTTCTAGACCATGAGTGATGGCGAAGGCCTCGGTGCGACCCGCATCATCTGTTTTGTTAGAGAATTTGAGCCAGGCAGCGTTATGTACATTAAAGTCTCCCATGATTATGGTTTCAGCTGTTGGATGGTTCTCCTGAATGTAGTCCAGTTTGAGTGATAAAAACTCAAAGAGGTCGTTATATGAAGGTTCATTAGGTGATAGGTAAAGGCAGCAGAGGAACTTAGTCAGTTTGGTATCAGATAGTTCGAACCACATCACATCAAAGTCTTTCGGTTCCAAACTCTCTTCACGCTGGCATGAAAGGTTAGCCTTAGCGTAAAGGCAGACTCCACCTTTGAACCTGAATCGAGAATGGAGTTCGTAACCAGGACAAAGCATATGGACCTTGTTGGTGGACGAGTTTACTTGTGTTTCTGTTAGAGCCAGAATATCCGGTTTTTTCGTCTGTAGGTGATGGTGGACGTCATTGATGTTCTTGTTGAGTCCGCGGATGTTGCAAAATTAATCTTTAATGTTGAGTACCCTCGAGTACCTCTCGCCCGGAAATCCGAATGGAGAGGTATTTTGCTTCCGGAGTGTTTTACTCTAGGAGACTTCATCATTATTACTATTAGGATGCACCTGAAAATAAAGGAGGAATTGGGGAAAAGGAAAGAGGGAGACCGGAAAGTATCGACCGAACACTGAAACATGGAATAATCCATTTCACAGCACACAAAGTCGATATGGTGGTATTTCACCGGGCGATGAGACCATCTTCCACCTACGGTTATCCTTTTAGTCGCCTCTTACGACAGGCAGGATTTACCATGGGGCTATTCTAAAGCCGACCCCATACAGCTAGAATTTTATGAAACACAGGCATATTGTTAAAAAAAACACCGGTTCTGTGTTTCATTCACCACTAAGGAAAGTTGAAGTGGAATTTTTGAATAATTTAAAATTAATTAATGATATAGAATGTACACCTTAATGAATTATTGTAATATTTCCAACTTATAAAGTGAGTAAATAAAAAATATTGTCAATATTATTTCAATATTATTTTTGTCTAATTATATGATAGCTGTCATGTGCCGGGAAATTTCCACTTATTAATTTTACGTCTACATGCTAATGTGGATGAAAAATTTTCAGAAAATTTGCTGGTTACCATAGTAACAATGTCGAAATAAAGCATCTGATTAGTTGAAAATGACTGGTATACCATTTTCAGTGTAATGTTGACATGATTCGGTGAAATTGTTTCATATGACACAAAATTTGAATGGTTGTTAGAACTGTCAAAAAATGTTCATGTTAATGTTTTGAAAATGAACCAATTTGCAACTGTCAATATTCCATTTTGTTGAAATGTCCCCCTACAGGAAGTTCTGTAATCCGAATTGAATATCAATCTCAGCAGTGCTTTTTGCTTCATGAAATTCCTGCCCGATCCAGTAGATAGTTCCCAGACAACAATGTTATATTTCGATTGAAAAGCATAAAGAACTGATATCAGTGATTTTTTATCTAACTTACACTTGAGAGATTTTATCAGGTAATATTATTGACACAATGTGAAATCTACGTATTCTTGTCATGTGAAGAGAGAGTCAATCATTGTTCCCACTAAACTGAGATTGATGTTATGTAGATCTTGCATCCCCAGACTGCATTTCTGAAAATAGCATCCATTTGGTGATTCTTATGTGATTATTATAATATAAAAAAACCAATTTGGTTGAAATCATGGAAAATAATACTTAATAATGTGTGTGGTCTATACGCGACCTCTTGCCTCAAATTTCATCAATCAATGGATGATATGTTGATGTTTGAAATATCAATTGATTGGAGAATTCAGATCATTCTGAATGATTCACCCTGCAAAAATTCATCTAGCAGAATTTCGGATGTCCTACTGTACTCTGAACTTTTTATATGATTTTTTTTCCAGTATAACTCTTGAAAATTTTTACTGCATTTTTATTGCATCAATTAAAAATATTGTTTGAAAAAACGTACTTCAATATTCATAAAATGTCATAGGACGGTTTTATCGATTTGGTTATATCCTCTTATCAATAGGAATATAACTGTTCCGTCTATTCAATTGTTGCGTACATTGTGCATAGTCTATAAATTACCTCAAGCATTTTCCGTTAGGAATTGACCCAAACCCCGTCGGCTGATTATGATAATAATGATAAGAATTCCAATGACACATAGCTCGCGGCAGAGACTTTTCAATTTGCATTGTTATACGAGAACGAAACTGTTCATTTGTAATAATCTGGAGAAAGTAGCAGGTATCTAGTAGAAATTATCGACAATTGACATAAAAACATAATTTTATACGTGGTGCTTCTAGATGACACATATTTGAATGGTAATTGCATCAGATATCGCGTCTAGGTCATTTCTGTACAGTGTTTAACTGCCTTATTAAACCATTTTTCCTCACCTTCCATCGATTTCTAATCTGAATTTCGTATCACTCAATCATACACAATTTTTTCTCTGAATTGCCAACGCAGTTTCTCGCTCTTGAAAGTGTGTGTTATGATCGTCGTTGCACCTTACATTTTCTAATTTTCGGATACTCTCAAAACATGCATATGAAGTAAAGGCTCATTACAACCATTAGTTGATTCATCTGAAAATATAAACTCGCCCATTAGTTAACAACCGATTCCAACCAAAATGGAGAATTTTTAGTAGGTGGCGATTTTTTTAATTTGAAAACTATCTATTCCAATGGATTCAGAGAGTCTTCAAATAGTTAAAATTCTAAAACGCACTGAGCTGTCACAATAGGACATGTATAGATAGGTAGCCATGGAAATTATGTTATTTTCACTTGTAATACCACTAGAGGTTGAATTATTTCCGGAAATAATTGTTCAGTTTATTTTTGTAGTAGTCATTCTTTGTGTTTTTAACCGACGAAACCAAAAAGGAGGAGGTTCTCTAGTCGACGCGTATATATATTTTGATCACGCATAACTTTACTGAGACGTCCGATTCCGATAATCCTTTTTTTAGGGGATAGGGTGTACTTCGAAGTTGGTCCCATTTGAATTTAAAAGATGAAATCCATCCCTAAGGGTAGCAAAATGAAGGATATTGATCACTCACCCTCTGAATTCTGATCCGTTAACCGATTCTATCAGGATAACTTTGTACTGGGTTCTTCGATTTGGATGATTCTTTTTTTATTAGATATGGTATACCTCATAGTTGATCATATTTGAATTTCGAATGGAATTATCCACCCTTAGTAGAAAAATAGGGAATAATTGATTTTTCACTTGTGAACATTGGCACACATATGTAGTTGACAATGACAGATCGCTAGTGTCATTATTTTTGTTCTCCTACATCCGTCACAATCATTATATTCTATGAGAGGATGGAATGATATACAAAGTAATGAAATAAACTAACCAGAACGAAAATAATTTATATTACATCAAATAGTAAAAGTAGATAATCATATTATTTAACTGGTAATAGTTGAAGTAAGGTGGGTAAGTAAGTATTTTGGAAGTAATCAAAAAACAAAAAAGGTAGTAATTAGATTCCAGCCACAAAAAATTGAAAAATAAAAACTTTTTAACAAAAAATTAAACTGACGAAATACGGAACTGATTAGTAAAAAATAAAATAAATCCTCTTAGTCTCGATAACTAAGCTCCTGAACTAATGTAAGTAACTAATTTTGAGTCGGCGCCAAACAAACAATCAACGAAGATCATTAAATCACTTCAAAAAAATTATCAGAATATCACCGCGCAACTCGATGCCATCATTTTACGCCTTATCTGATTCATTTGCTTGTTTGTTTGGCGCCGACTCAAAATTAGTTACTTACATTAGTTTAGGAGCTTAGTTATTGAGACTAAGAAGGTTTATTTTATTTTTTACTTTTCAGTTCCGTATTTCGTCGGTTTAATTTTTTGTTAAAAAGTTTTTATTTTCCATTTTTTTTGTGATTAATTTGTTCAGCATATTTCTATGAAAACTTTTTAACAAAAAATTGAACCGACGAAAAAATCAACTGAAAAGCAAAAAATAAAATAAACCTTCTTAGTCTAAATGATAATTGAGCTCCTAAACTAATGTGAGTAACTGATTTTGAGTCGGCGCCAAACAAACTAGCAATTGAATTAGGGAAATCGTAAAATGACGGCAGCGAGATGCACATCGGCGTTTTGGTTACTTCTTCAAAGTAATATAATGATCTTCGATATTGTCCTGCATTTTTTAACAAATAATGACAATAATGATAAATGAAACTATTTAACTATTCCTCAATATATTATTTTTGACATGACAGCACAAAAAAAAACATTGGAATAAACTCACTAGTTTACTTGATACTTTTATTTTCAAAGAGTTCGCGAATCAATGAGAAGAAGATTGGATGCATTGATTGATTTCAATCATAATATCTCGAAAACGACTGCTTGTAGCGACTTTTGTAAAATATACTTTTTTCACGTAAAAATGATAGAGGAATCGACTTTTCTTCTAGGAAATGTGATACATACATGCACGACAAGGTTGTGACTCCCCAAAAGAGACAAAGACCTGTAGGCGGCGCACAGTGGTCTCAAATCCCAAATCGCTGGCCAAAAATCGAAAAATGAAGTTTATATTTGAGGAATTCTAACTGTTGGGCTAGGTAGATGGGTATTTTCCACGTCCCTTCTAGGGTCGGGAAGTGGCAGGTGTTATATATGGCCGTTGGGATACCATTCTAGCGAGAACGCTCGAGCAGGTAGCATCAGTCGTGCAGTACGGTCTGAAAATTACGTTGTGTGAAATAACTTGTAGTAGAATTGAGCAATTTGAATTCTTCAAAATGGAATCTCTTCCTGGAAGTGAATACATTTATTATATCATTGGGATTTTTCATATAAACCACACACCGAGCAACAAAAAAATGTAAACATCTACTATAAATTCTCGTGCCCGCGGCGAAAAAAAGTTATGTTTACATTGAGTAAAAGTTAATAATTCTACATAATTCAGCCACCAATCAAGTGTCACGTTATTCTTTATACTCTTGAGTAATACACCACGAAAAATCAGCTGCTCCAATTTGCCCCTTTGGTTACGGTGAATTTTCTTTCTTCGAGAAATCACATTTAATTCCGGATGTATGCACGCTTTAACTTTCGCAAATTTTGATATATCTGGGTAATTTTTTTCATACAAATTGGTAGGGGATAAGGACGGTTGGTATTTAATTTTTTTAAAATTGCTCAAGGGGTTTGAATTTTGAAAATTTTGAAATATTCAAAAATCCTTGGTGGTCAGCCAATTTTTGGCCGACATCTTGTTTTCGGAAAACTTGACTTCACATTCGTGTTCATCGATCCCAAAAATCACCGAGTACTGAATTTCGTAGCGATTGGTCCGAATTTGGAAGAAATGGTCCGCCATTTTTAGGCCGCCATTTCGTTTTTGCAGAATTTCACTTCAGATTCGTGTTGAGAGGCTCCAAAAACTCCCGAGTACCAAATTTCGTAGCGAATGATTCAAATTTGGAGGAAATGGTCCGCCATTTTCAGGCCGCCATCTTGTTTTTGTGAAATTTGACTTCAGATTCGTGTTCGTCGATCTCAAAAATCTTCAAGTACCGAATTTCGTAGCGATTGATTCGAATTTGGAAGAAATGGTCCGCCATTTTTAGGCCGCCATCTTGTTTTTGTGAAATTTGACTTCAGATTCGCGTTCGTCGATCTCAAAAATCTTCGAATACCGAATTTCGTAGCGATTGATTCGAATTTGGAAGAAATGGTCCGCCATTTTTAGGCCGCCATCTTGTTTTTGAGAAATTTGACTTCAGATTCGTGTTCAACGACTCCAAAACCCTCCGAGTACCAAATTTTGTAGCGATTCAACAATATCTTCTATATTTGGCCAGTCATTTGGGATTTGGAACCACTGTGCGGCGCCCCCTACAATTAAGGGCCAAACTAAAATCAAATTTGAATTTCTCATATTAAAGAATCCTCAAATACCAATTTTCATCCGAATATCGACATTCAGAAAATTATTTTGGAAAAACAAAAATAAAAATAAATTTTCAACACCTTGTATATAAAAAATTAAGTCATTGCGGACCCATGCTTATATGAACTTTTCACTTCCTGTATAATAATTTTGAACATTTTTCGAATCATTCCAAGATATTGACCTCTAAAATTTTGGCTATCCATCATTCCTTCTCGCAGTAAAATTTCGCAAAACACCTTGTTTTGGTCCGAACATATGCCATCTCCTCCATCTTTCAAAATTCATATAATAAATATACCTTGATTACCTACCCATATTGTTCATCGACCTAACAAATAGCTCCCGTGAATATCCCGCATTATCAATCAAAAGCGCAGGTACCAAAGACGATATCAAAGCGAAAAAACATTGATTAGAAATTACACACGAAGAAGCAATCCATAGAATCTCTCATAATGGCCTGAATCCATCGAGTCATCATCAATTAATGTTATAAGCGGGTGGTGTTAGCTCACTTAATAGTCATCTAGAATGTTACGAATGAAATTATTATCTAAGTGAAATAAATTTTAAATGCTCACGAAGGAAAGTTCTGCTAAAAGTTGAAGACAAAAATCGTAAAACCTCCACATACCAATTTTGAAGAGAAACAGTGCCTAAATTTCGAAAGTCGCCCGCCATTTTGGATTTGCCATCTTGAAATCATTGCCAAATTGGTTCTTTTCTTAAAAATTGAACAAAAAATCGTAATATTCCACTCCTGAACTACCCACAAAGTGATTTTCAGTCAATTCCTGAATTTTGGAAATAAATTCATGAACAGCATTATCCACATACTATTTTTTCAACAAAATCAGTGCCTACATCTCGAAAGTCGTCCACTATTATGAAGTCATGATATATTCACACATTTTGAAAGAAATCGGACGAAAAATCACAGATCTTGATTATCACCTTTGAATTGCCATATTGATTCATTTTCTAAAAGTTAAACAAAAAATTGTAATCTTGCCACTTCGGAACTTTCCACAAACTGATTTTCAGTCAATTCCTCAATTTCAATTCAATTCAATGCCTTCATTTTCCTTTTAGACAATACATGATTGTATAGCAATAGTCAGAAAAGTGTAAATTAGTCGGTTGGATAGTAAAAATAGTATTAAGAGTTACAGACAAAGATATAAATTTGTAACTTATATTCCTGTTCTGTAGTTGGGTGTAACCTGTAGAACAGTGTATCAATAAATAAAATAAAACACGATAGTAAAGCACGACACAACAACATACGATATACATTATGGTAGGAACATGTTCACATTATAAAAACACCTATCAAATAAGTACAATTTCAAACGGCTTTTGAATGAAGATTTCAATTGACATTTTTTTATTCCGTCAGGTAGTGTATTGAAAAGTTTTGGTCCCATAGTCTTAGGAGAATTCATACAAGGGGTAGTTTTACAATGAGGTACAAAAATATCATTTTTTTGTCTGATATTGACGTTGTGGATATCTGATCTAACTTGAAATCTCTCATATTTTTGAAGGCATTCATACATGTTTCCATAATATATAAAAGGGAAACAGTTAGAATTTTATATTTTCTGAAGGAATCAATGCATGTTTCTCGGTACTTCATTTCTGTCATACTCCTCAGTACCCTCTTCTGGGCAATGAAAGCATCATTTGCCGTTGGGGGATGTGCCCCAAATACAAATTCCATACCGAATTCTACTTTCAGCTTGACCATAATACAATTGTATCAAAATATCCATATTCAATACACTTCTTAGATTCTTCAACTGATAGGCTATGGAGTTCAGTTGTGAGATCAGATATTCACAATAAGGTTTCCATGTTAAACATTGATCTAAATATATACCCAAGAATTTGACGGAGTTGACATTTGTCTTGATGTCATGAAAGACTAGCTGTTCACATTCTTTCTGTCTGTTATGAAACCCAGTGGATTGTGTTTTATCAATGTTCATCAAGAGGTGATTCGAAGCAAACCATTCATCCGTTTTCAACCGACTAAATGAAAAAGGTCTAGTCGACGCGTATATTTTTATTAGCGTTGTATTACATTTTTCCGTTAAAGCAGTATGGCCCATACATGAGATCACTACAGACGTATCATCAGCATAGATAGTGAGTAACGCTGGTAAGTCGAGTTTATCAATGTCATTCATATAAATGAGAAATAAAACGGGGCCCAGGATTGAACCCTGAGGTACCCCAATGTTGATATGTGTTTGTTCCGATGAGGTGTTAACAAGATAAATATATTGCTTTCGATTTCTGATGAAAGTTGAAAGTCATTTCAGGGGTATGCCCCGTATACCGTTTCTTGATAAGTTCTCCTCTGGGATGTCATGATTGGACATTTACCGCCGTCAATGTACTCCAAATTCTATTGTCATAAGAGTGAATTGCTGTTGTTGTATATTTTTGGTTCATAAAAGCGTGTTGTTTATCTGAGAATATATTCTCATCTGAGTTATATGTCAATTTTGAAAAGAAATTCGCGAACAGCGTTATCAAAAAGCTCCGCAGACCAATTTTGAACAGAATCAGTTCTAAAATCTCGAAAGTCGTTCGCCATCTTGGATTTGCCAACTTGAATTCTTGAATTTTGAGAAAAAAATTATGATATATGACTCCGAGCCTCTTCCTTTATACATTTTGAAGGGAATCGGACCAGGAGTCACAGAACTTGATCGTCATCTTCAAATTGCCATATTGAATTTTTGCAACTTTCACCTTCAAAAACTACTATATATCAAATTATACTCTGAATATCAAATAATTTGGTGGGGACGATATCAGTCAAGGTTGCTGAATACATATAAAACGGTGGTCGTTAATACAAAAAACTTTTTAACAAAAAATTAAACCGACGAAATACGGAACTGAAAAGTAAAAAATAAAATAAACCTTCTTAGTCTCAGTAACTAAGCTCCTAAACTAATGTAAGTCACTAATTTTGAGTCGGCGCCAAACAAACAAGCAAATGAATTAGGTAAGGCGTAAAATGATGGCATCGAGTTGGGCGGTGACATTCTGATAATTTTTTTGAAGTAATTTAATGACCTTCGTTGATTGTTTGTTTGGCGCCGACTCAAAATTAGTTACTTACATCAGTTTAGGAGCTTAGTTATTGAGACTAAGAAGGTTTATTTTATTTTTTACTTTTCAATTCCGTATTTCGTCGGTCTAATTTTTTCTTAAATTTTTTTTATTTTTCAATTTTTTGTGGCTGAAATCTACTAATTACTAACTGCTTCTGTTTTGATTACTTCCATAATACTTACTTACCCACCTTACTTCAACTATTACCAGTTAAATAATATGATTATCTTCTGTTACTGTTTGTTGTAATATCAATTATTTTTGTTGTTCTAGTTAGTTTATTTCATTACTTTGTATATCATTCCATCCTCTCATAGAATATAATGATTGTGATAATGACACTAGCGATCTGTCGTTGTCAACTACATGTGTGCCAATATTCACAAGTGAAAAATCAATTATCCCCTATTTTTCTACCCGTAAGGGTGGATAATTCCATTCGAAATCCAAATATGATCAACTATGAGGTATACCCTCTCTGATAAAAGGAGAATCATCCAAATCGAAGATCCCAGTACAAAGTTATGCTTGACTCAATCTGTTAACGGACCAGAATTCAGAGGGTGAGTGATCAATATCCTTCATTTTGCTACCCTTAGGAGTGGATTTCATCTTTTAAATTCAAATGGGACCAACTTCGAAGTACACCCTATCCATTGAAAAAAGAATTATCGGAATCAGACGCCTCAGTAAAAATGCTTGATCATACATAAAAAAAATATACGCGTCGACTAGAGAAACTCCTCCTTTTTGGTTCCGTCGGTTAAAAAAAGAAAACGCTACCGCCTAACCATTTTTTTTACGCCCGCTCCTGACAAAAGAATCCTTGCAGGATTTTTCGTGTGATACGGAAAAATATAACAGATTTCATCTATCTTTAGAAGGTGAATTGAAAAATTATATGTAGGCTATTATTTTTCCGAAAAGACATTTCACTATTTTTCACCTGTTTACAGATTCATTTATTAAAATTCCCGGAAATTGATTTTATGGTTTATATTTCAACACATACATTCAAAAACCAAATTTATATGTAATTCACATCACCATATATAGTGAAAAAAAAAACTTCTCTTCAATCCTAATTTGAGATTTTGAATAGAATTTGGGCACTAATTTTTATGTTTTCGGATTGCAGACAGTTCTGTTGGTAATCCAAATATACTCTCATTATGAATGAAAAAAAAGAAGCTTTTGTATAATTATACTCCATTTTTATAAAAATATAGATATGAATCATATATATTACAATTACACGCTTTTATTTAGTTTCACCTTAACCGATTAACGTGAAATTCCATAATTCTTGTGACAACGCATTATGGAATCTTTGTTAGAGAAAAAAAAACAAAATGGCGACTCCAAGATGGCCGACGATCTCTGTGATTATGGTCCGATTCCATTCAAATTTGGTATATGAAGGTTTTCGGGGTCGGAGATTATGAATTTCCATTCAAAATTCACAAATTTTAAATGGCGGCTCCAAGATGGCACGAGTTTTGTAATTGGTTTTAAAATTGGAAACATGGTCGATCTACGTCGCACAAAGCAATTATTTTCTACTTTCTAGCGCATTTGTAAAAAAGCTTGTCTTTAAAAAGTTTTTTTATTGATTATTTTATTTACCTGATGATTCATTTCAACATGTTGCTACTGAAAACAAAAAGGTATATCCAGCTGAAACACAACCTTTGCATTTGTCCACTGGACCCATTGCCAGTGCTAATTATATTTATTGTATATAACTATTTTACTTCAGCCTGTTTTAATAGTTCTGCTCAGCCGCTTTTTCAGGGTTGTGCTGCTCACCTAATATCCCAACAACATGACATCAATAACAAATATTCTCACGCGTAATATATTGCTATCAATTAAGTAATAAGCTTTAATCTACACGCAGAACACACACGCACCTGAAAAAATGAAAAAGAAAAGGAACACACACATAGTTGGGAAAATTATCATCGATTTATTATCATTACGAACTGTATAACGGACGATTGTATAAAGGACCCGGAGATTCGTATGATGTGAATGAGTTTTGAATCCAATAGGTATTTCGAGACGCGGTGAATAGATTTCCAAATCGGCAAAAATTTGACAAAAAATTCTTTGTGAATCAATTTATAGTTTTTTTTGTCGAAATCATTAACACCGCTCTGATAGCTCGAGTTATTCAAATATTGCATAACTGTCAAAAATATGTTCCCTTTTCCTCCACTCTAGGAGCATGTATGATTTTCTAGCAGTTGCTAAATGAAAAATAAAATAATTAATAAAAAACCTTTTTAAAGACAAGCTTTCATTTAAGCCGAGTGATGAAACGTATAAAATAAGTTTAAGTCATATCTGACAATGATTTGATTATTTTTTGTTGAATTATTTGTTTTCAAAATAATCGTCGCGCGAAATACTCATAAAAGTAGATACCAATTAATTTGATTGGGCAGTGATTGGTTGGTCGAATTAATAATTTTATTACAATACGCGCAACAAGCTTTTTGAAATCAAATAATTCAACAAAAAATAAAAGTTTTTTTATTAGTTATTTTATTTTTTGCTTTTTAGTTATCACAAAGTCTCTTCTCTGTAAGTTTTGAGCTGAAAGAAATCATGATCGCCAACCCCAAAAACTCCACACCAATTTTGAATATAATCTGACATGATCACAAAATTCGTCCGGCATCCTGAAGTCACCATCTTGCATTTATAGATTTTGACAAAAAATCCATAATCCTCCGAACCCATAACAATTTTGAATGAAATAGACCATAATCAGAAAACTCGTCTTCCATCTTGGTGCCGCCATCTTGAATTTTTAAATTTTGAAAAAAATTCAAATCCCGACTGCGAAAATCCCCACATACCAATTTTCAAAATTTATAAAAAGTGATTAACGATGGTCTTCTCTGGGAATCTAAATAGCCATCCTGAATTTATGAATTTCGACAAAAAATTCATAATCTCCGACCCCGAAAATCCCCACATACCAATTTTCAAAATTTATAAAAAGTGATTAACGATGGTCTTCTCTGGGAATCTAAATACATTTTCGGTAATAAATCGTTATCTTGCTCAGTTCTGCTGAATAATTGAATAACAATTTTCATATGTAGAAGAGATGTATGCCATATACATTTGCATAAGCAATTCGTTAAAAAAATATCACAAAACAGAACAATATTCGAAAACATAAATTAACGGGTCATTCGATAATTTTTATTAGCATTATCCGAGAAATCTGCAGTAAGTCTCCATAAAAAACAAATTGAACATGTTTTTCACCTTCAGTTACCGTTATTAATTATTTTTCAATATACCACATATATTTTATTATTTTGCGAAACATGAGCTAATTAATGAGGCCATTAACTTTATGTTAGTTTGCTGTGCCAAAAAATTCACACTATTTCGAAAGCTCCGGTAAGAAAAATGTGGATATTAAAAATTATTTTAGGAATGATGAAGTCAGACGAATATTCACGGCATTCGCTAAAGTTCGTCAAACGTTCAAAGGTACAAATTTTATATGATGTAAGCAATACGATTACTGCTGGTAAATCGAAACATGTCCAGGATATGGATTATTACATTACCAGATGTTTACGAGATCTAGACGAGTATGGTAGAACCAGAAATCTAAGAAGGTCGTAAATCACCAACCACTTGAGTTATCAGCAGGCGGTGGATTCTACGCAGAGTTGCACCTGCCCTAGCCATTTAATTTTGTTTTATATGTATAATGATATTGGGTTGAATTATTAAGAATATAATTGAGAATTGTTTATTTATGTATAATATATGATAATAATATATATATATATATATATATATATATATATAATTATATTATATTATATAATATATGATATACCTAATTAATGTAAAATGTCAAAATTTATACTTTCTAGTTTCTCGATAAAAGGTATTTATAAACAAAATTATTCAATAAGATCAGTTTCACTGTCGTCGTCCAAATTGATAATAAAAGATGACGTCACAAGGCCATTGTGACCAATAATTTTAAATGGAACCCTACGGCAAGCGACACCTCTTTTAAAAGATATCGAAAAAACCTATTCAATGATACTAATTTCGTTTGTGTTCATGGCAGTTTTAATGGCTCATTAGTAAACATTAAAATTTAAATTCCATTCAGTATGATATTAATTACAGATTTAAGAATCAGTATCTACTAAAAGAAATTGCTCGAAGTGACCTCCATTTACTTCCTGACAGTGAAATATCCTATTTTTAAACTCTTCTCGTACTTTTGCAAATGTGTCTGCGGAAACAGCCTCACATTCTGCAACAATACGTTGTTTTGAAACGTCAATATTGTCAGGTTCAGTGGCGTTAACCTTCGATTTAAGGTACCCGCACAGAAAAAAATCCAAAGGTGTGAGGTCCGGTGATCGAGCTGGCCATTCCGTTGAACATCGTCGTCCAATCCATCTACCTTGATACTCCTCATCCAAATACCGTCTTACTGCACCGTAATAGTGTGGAGGATCACCATCCTGTTGGAATGTTATTTCCAAATTGCCGAATTTATCTGGATTATCTTCCAAAATTTCAAGGATTAACGGTTCTATTGCGTTTTGCAACAGCTCCAGATAAACCTCACCAGTTAAATTGGTATTTAAAAAAATCTTCCAATACCTCACATTCTGTGTATTTACATTTCCATTTAGATAGAAAGTACTTTCGTCACTAAAACAAATTGTTTTGACATAGTCTGGCTGTTGGTTAATTTTAGTTTCCATATTTTCACAAAATTCTAGTCTTCGGTCTGGGTCGTCGTCTGAGAGTTGTTGAACCATTTTTAATTTGTATGGATGAAATTTATTTTTTTTTCAACACCCTGTGTACTGTACTTCGACTGACTTCACAGGTAGATGCAACGTGAGTTGTTGAAGAAGTAGGATTAACTATTACTTCTGCCAGTATATCAATTTTTTTCTCATCAGAAATTTGTGGTTGGCCAGATCGTTTCGCATCATTAATACTACCCGTTGTTTCAAACTCACGAAGAAGCTCCCTTAAATAAGTCCTCGAAACGGGGCGATCGGGATACCTCCCATTAAAAATGCGTTCTGCTGCATGAATATTTTGTCCAGTTTCACCAAGAATTAGGATCGCTGCTACTTTATCACCTAAAGCACGTACCATTTCGCTTTTCGAAGCACTTAAACGTTCGGCTCACAACAGTTTAACAAATTATTAAAATGAAAAAAAATATTAAAAGTACCAAAAGCTGCTAAAACAGTTAAACGTTCGATCAACAATACACAAATTATTAAATGTGCAAAAACTTGGACAATTACAAAAACATCGAATTAGGGAGACTAACAAAAACGTCAGCTCATTTGACAACTATCCAGAGGCGGAGCTTGAATTTGAAATTTTAGTATTAACTGATTTAATTCATCATAGCTTTGCGTTTTTTAAAAGCGAGTTGCCAAAACTGCCATAAACACAAACAAAATTAGTATCATCGAATAGGTTTTTTCGATACCTTTTAAAAGAGGTGTCGCTTGCCGTAGGGTTCCATTTGAAATTATTGTCACAATGGCCTTGTGACGTCATCTTTGACGATTTCGTCATCTATCATCACTAGTAGGGAAGTTTACAACCTTTAATATTCAAATTTCATTTGTTTATGTATAATCGTTCCAAAAATAAGAGGGGGGGAGAGGACTTTTGAGAAGCACTGTATGTACTTTTAAACAAGACTTTTAAAATAAGGCTCGTGTTGCAGTGGATAGTTATCCGTTGGTTCAAAACCCGGGCTGGACTTTTTTTTTTAATAAAATTTTACATCCCGATATTTTTATTTGTAGGTTGCAGTTGCTATTGGCGTAGCAGGGGCATGTCGTAGAGAAGAGTTGTGGAAATTAAAAACCGATAATTTAGAGAATTCAAATTCGGCTTTACTGGTGAAATTAGATAACACCAAAACAAAAAAGCCAAGAGAATTTTATAATATATATATATATATATATATATATATATATATAATATGCTGCTCTACGACCCATTGATTTGCCAGAAAAACGTTTTTTTTTAAATTGGAAAAGGAAAATTACTAGACAGGTAGTCGGCATTAACAAATTTGGTAGTATGGCTAAGACAATTGCAATTTTTTTTAAATTGGAAAATTCCCATCCATATACAGGTCACTGCTTCAGACGTTCTTCGGCAACAATTTTAGTAAATGCAGGAGGACATATTAACCTTAAAGCGCCATGGAGGATGGCAATCCAATACCGTGGCAGAGAAGGATACATCTATTAAAAATAAAATTAACGTTGCTAATAAAATCGTCAACTCTATTGAACTCGACTCTTCACTGAAATGGAGACAGACAATGCACCGTATATGATTGATCAACCCTCAACTTCTACAATTAATATAACAGAAAATTTACTAAAAATAAATTACATTCCGGGTTTGACCATACAAAATTGTACAAATTTTACTATTAACTATAATTTTAAATGAATTATTCAACTGTTAAGAGGATTTTAGTTTTGCTAACCATAAAAATAAATATTAAGGTACATTACTTGTATTCTTAAATTTGTGCAGTTGTAGAAAAAGTATAGTGTGCAATATTTGGGGAAAGTACTTTTTCTCACTCGTGTGTTTGCGGCACTCGCCCTTCGTGCCACAAACTTCCACACTCGTGATAAAAGTTTAACTTTCCCCACTTGTTGCATAATATACTGTTGAAGGTATGGAACGAAATGGAAGTAAAGGTTTTGTATATCATATAAAATGTTGTCTTTAATAATCAATTGCAAAGCGCTTTCGGCTTGGGGGCCATCTTCAGTGCTAATCTAAAAAGATGTTACAATGAGTGAAAGGTTTTCACAGAGATATAGTGGGTTTTGTTTACCTGTCATATAAGTACATAATGAAATGTTCAATACCTTGAGCTCCTTATAGTTACACATTTGTCAATTTTGTTGAAACAAGTTGTTGATTAAAATTTCTTAACAATCACGATGTCGAGTAAATCAGTTGTTTTGATGGTCTTCAATATTGTCAAATGATGGCATTGTTGAAGTGGTTCGGTGTATGCGCATGGGTTCTTAGTGAATTTCGAGATTGAACTAGATTCTGTGGTTCTATGGGATGTGAATGGTGTCTGTTTGGAGAAGACGATTAGTTACTGTTTCCTCTTCAAGCATAGAAACTATGGAATCAAAACAGTGTTTAAGTTATCGTAAAGACAAGTCTGTCTGACTGTCCAGTCCCAAGGGCTGGAATTAAAGCTTACAGACCTTTGGAGGTTTTAAAACCAGACCCCTGGATATTCCGTATCCCCTGGTAAGTGGAGTAAACCACTATAAAATCTCGCGTCCGAGGAAAGAAGTTGAGTTTTAAAAATAGTTTGAGGAAGTCTCTTGGCGTCATACATAACGTAAGGATTCTAGGCATGATAGTTATTAGAAAATCGCGTTACACCGTTTCCTCCACTATAGGAGCATGTATGATTTTCTAGCAGTTACTAAATGAACAACAGTTTTTTCTTGAGTGGAGCATTTCAGATAATTGATGGAATAATCTCTTTCCTAAACGGAAAATTTCCAAATTTCTAAAAAGTTATTTCTGGAAATACGAATATATTCGTTGAAGTTTACGATGACCCTTTCTGGCAATCTAAATACATTTTCAATGATAAATCTTTCAAAAATCATTATCTTGCTCACTTCTGCTGAATAATTGAATAAATTTAATCAAGTAACGAATACAATTTTTATGTGTAGAAGAGATGTATGCCATATACATTTGCATAACCAATTCGTTGAAAAAATATCACAAAAACAGAATAATATTCGAAAAAATAAATTGACGTGTCATTTGATAATATTTATTAGCATTCTCCGAGAAATCCGCAGTAAGTTCTCGATAAAAAACAAGTTGAACATGTTTTTCAACTTCAGTTACCGTTATTAATTATTTTTCAATATACTACATATATTCTAATATTTTGCAAATTAATAAGGCCATTATGTTAATTCAATGTGCGTAAAAACGGACACTATTTCAAAAGCTCCGATAAGAAAAATGTGGATAGATTAAAAAAAAAATTAGGAATGAGGAAGTCAGACGGCTCGCTAAAGTTTGTTCACCATCGAATGGGATATGCATAATTTCAAGAAATTTTTCGAATATATTCTGTTCATTGTACAAATTTCAATGATGTAAGCAATACGATCACTGCTGGTAAATCGAAACAAGTCCTTATTACAGTACTTACAAGTCGAGATGTTCACGAGATCTAGACGAGTACTTTAATGACATTTCACGGCCGTGTATGTTACAAAGTTTTATTTCATACTGTATCATTTTCATTAAAAAAATGCATTTTTTGTGAATGTTCGCAGTAGATGTTTGGTCGCTTTTGAACAGGTGTCAGTATTGTCAGGCCACAAACGTGGCAATGTAAGTTGTTGCTCTAGTCACCTTTAAATCGGTTGTTAACAGTAACAGAATAATTTGTTTTCAATGTTGATTTTCTGTTAAATTTAGCAACGGATTAAAAAAGTAGTGATGAAATGAATGCGGCGATTTTGCAAAAAGCTCCGAAGCGACTGAGAAATGTATCCCTGCCAAGTCTTCAGGAAGATACCAAAAATAATAAAACAGGTTCTGCGCATGGCGCAAAACTTTCAACGTAGAGAAAAAAAAATATTATGTTATAGTTTTCACGAGCAGTCAAACAAATGAAAAGCACTACCCTCTCATTACAGTTTTAATGCCAACGTTTCGGCAAGGGATCTCGCCTTCTTCAGGGCCCAAAAGTAGTATGAGTAATATTGTCACGAAAACGTAAGGGAGATTTTTCCATAGAAATCACCAAAATTGTTTAAAGAGTAAATTGAAATACAGGTTGTCTTTGTTCGAAAACAATAAGATCACGGTACAGTGTCTGTACAATGGAAACGTTTGTATTGAATACCGATGTCAACTTCTCATATTGTGGGCAGTGGTTCAGCCGGAATTCCTTATCACGAGTATCAGGTGATTTTTTTTTGTGTTTTAGTGTAGAGCCGGATTCACATTACCTAAAGCTAGATTTATGCGTTGCCAGAATATTTCTATAAATTCCATTCAGATTATTACAGTGTGTTTTTAAATTGACGCAATTGTTGTTGTTATTGATATGTGCCATTTCTAGAAACAGTCGTTTTTTTAATGAGTTCTCTCTATCTATGATGGTTGTAGAATTGAAATAAAAAATGATGGTTGTTAAGGATTGTTTTGTTATTTTTATTTTTGTTTCTCTTCCCGCGTTCGTATTGGTGTTGATTTATTCTACATTTTGAATATTGCTTAATTTGTCCAATGTATGTTAGTTCGCAATCTTTACATGGTATTCGATAAATTACATTCATATCGTCCATCAGAAGTGTTTTTTCTATTAGTTTAGAGTAAATATGATTTTTTTGTGTTTTTGTGTTGTACTGATCAATTTTTGAGTTGTTAGTTCTTACACATTTTTGTAATCTAAAGGAGAGGTCTGTTATGTTTGGAATTTTGATAAAAACGACATGCCCTTGTTTCTGGAGTTAAAACTTGGTTGGGTGAACTGTTGGGAGTTGAAGGTTTTTTGCTTGAGATGCTGTTTACCAAGGTGGTGGGGTAGTTATTTAATATAAGTGATTGTTTAAGTTTTTTTAGGTTTTTTTAATGGAAATGATTGTGGCCAAGATTATAGATTGTATCTCGAGATTGTTTGATGATGTTTAGTTTCTGATGAAGGGGATGAGCTCATTGGAAATTGAGGAATCTATCGGTATCACAGGGTTCTTTGTACAGGTCGGTGATTATGTGGTTTCCTTCTCTAATCATCAGAGTGTTTGGGAAGGGGATGGTATTATTTTTTTCTATTTCCAGGGTGAATACTAAACTTGGATTGATACTATTGAAGGTGTCAAGAATGTTATGTTGTTCTGAATTGGAAATAACTAATAGGGTGTCTTCCACATAGACAAATAAGAAAGGAATATTGAACGAAGTGGTCTTTTTATCACAAAATTAATCACCAAATCTGCTAGAATTGTTGTCTTATTGTTTTCTAACAAAGACACAACCTGTATTTCAATTTACTCTTTAAACAATTTTGGTGATTTCTATGGAAAAATATCCCTTTCATTCTCCTAACAATAGTACTCACATTACTTTTGGAGTGAGTAGACTCAACAGTGTATAGGGTGTTAGTAAAATTATTCCTAAATATGTTTTTTTCGGATGTGATGTGGAAATACAAACCCTCCGTACCTTGATCTATTTCCTTGTATTTTATTATGTACCTTCCTTCTTTTCTCAGTGAATTCTGTATTTATACAACGAAAATAAAATTTATATTTATTGTAGCCCTCGCCGAAACGTTAGCATCAAAACTGTAATGATAGAGTAGTGCTTTTCATTTGTTTGACTGCTCGTGGAAACTATAACAACATAATATTTTAATTTTCTCTACGTTGAAAGTTTTGCGCCACGCGCAGAACCTGTCGTATTATTTTTGGTATCTTCCTGAAGCCTTGTCAGGGATACGTTTCTCAGTCGCTTCTGAACTTTTTGCAAAATTGCCGCATCTATTTTATCGGTACGTTTTTAATACGATGCTAAATTTAACAGAAAATCAACATAGAAAACAAATTATTCTGTTACTGTTAGCAACCGATTTAAAGGTGACTAGATTAACAACTTACCAATTGCCATGTTTGTGACCTCACAATACTGACACCTGTTCAAAAGCGACCAAAAATCTAATGCGAATATTCACAATGAAGGTATTTTTCACAAATAAAAATGATACGGTATGAAATAAAACTTTGTACGTTACACGGCCGATAAATGTACTTAAAGTCCTCGTCTAGATCTCGTTAACATCTAGTACTGTAATAATCCATATCCTGGACTTGTTTCGATTTACCAGCAGTAATCGTATTGCTTACATCATATAAATTTGTACAATGAACATAATATAAACGAAAACTTTCTTGAAATTATTGATATCCCATTCGATGTTTGACAAACTTTAGCGAATAATAATAATATACTTTAATCAACAATAAGTTATCAAAACCATTACAATGATGTCCATAACAAATTGCCGAGAGCGTCAGTAAATGAAAGTATACACAGTAAACATACAAGACAAGAAATATAACATAAATTATGAATAAAACACGAATACCGACGAACCACAGATATATAAATGTATACAACTAGACATACAGTGGTCCCAACAACCTCTTAAGAAAAGAATTCGTCAAGTGTGTAGAAGTTCTTTTGGGTCAAGAAGTCTTTGAGCCTATTTTTGAAAATGAGAATATTTGGCGCACTTTGCAATTCTTCAGGTAAATTATTATAGATTCTGCAACCATTGTAGTACAAGTTTCTTTGGTAAAACTTGGTTGAGTGCTTTGCCGGAAGTAAATTATTCTTAAATCTGGAATGCCGTGAATATTCGTCTGACTTCATCATTCCTAAAATAATGTTTAATCTATCCACATTTTCCTTACCGGAGCTTTCGAAATAGTGTGCAAATTAACATAAAGTTAATGGCCTCATTAATTAGCTCAAAATAATAAAATATATGTGGTACATTGAAAAATAATTAATAACGGTAACTGAAGGTGAAAAACATGTTCAATTTGTTTTTTATGGAGACTTACTGCAGATTTCTCGGATAATGCTAATAAAAATTATCAAATGACCCGTCAATTTATGTTTTTGAATATTCTGTTTTTGTGATATTTTTTTAACGAATTGCCTATGCAAATGTATATCTCTTCTACACATGAAAATATTATTCGCTAATAGTTTAAATGTATTCAATTATTCAGCAGAAGTGAGCAAGATAATGATTTATGAAAGATTTATCACCGAAAATATATTTAGATTCCCAGATCGTTAATCACTTTTTATAAATTTGGAAATTCTCCTTAGGAAAGAGATCATTTCATTCTCTGAAATGATCAACTCAAGGAAAAACTGTTTTTACAAGCTTTTTCACGTGTTAGTTAGATCGTTCGTTTGTTTGTTAGTTTGGGTCAAATCTTGCAAGTGAATTTTGACGGACTTAAAGAACTGCTGGAGAGTACAAAATGAAAATATTATATTGGCCTACTTGTTAGATGTGGTAAGTGTAATTATTTTCAGTTGTAATATCACAAGAGAGTGAAAATAAAGTGAAAATAATTCGACAGATTTTCGAAAATTTGTTGCCAGGCAATAGACACGAGAGCCCGACGGGCTCGAGTGGCTATTTCCAAACGGCAACAAGTTTGAGAAAAAATTCTGTAGAATTAGTTTTTACTTTATCGAACTCTCGTGTGGTATTCTATGGATTATTTTTTGATGTTACGATCATAAACACATTTCCCCGCACAATGATCCAATGTACTAAACCGGTTTTGATTCATTTCTCACTTTTCATGCGAATTGATGATAAACGTCAAATTAAAAATAAAAGTTGTCAGACAATAAAATCAAAATACCTCAAATTATTCCCGCGGCAATTTTCTAGGTAGAATTTTCCCACTATAATAATGTTATGATTATCCAAAACGTACATGAATGATTTGAATTGAAAGTTTCCATTGGTTTCTAGAAATGTCAAAAAATAATCAATAAAAAAATAGTGTAGTTATTATTAATAAAAAAAGCACATTTGTTAGAGATAGATATACATGTGTTATGTAAGTACGTGGCCAAACTTGAAGGGGTGGTTCTTTGAGTAATTCTAAGATGAAAAGTTCATATAAACATAGGTTCGGTAATGCTTCGTTTTCAAGATACAGGGTATCAACATAAAAATAAAAAAATTTTTTCCTAAATATCTTAATAATCGATTTGTTGAAAATATAAACAGAATGTTCATAAAATCAGATGTGGAATCATCTGCGACTGAAAGATAAACTTGAGTCACTATCTTCCATCGTCAAGATAACCTGTTGTGGGTTATTCATGTTGAAAAGGAAAACATTCTCAATTAAATATTGATAGAAAGATTTTTCTGTGAATTGAAAAATCCACGATTAAAAGAAGTTATTTTTTGTGAATGTCTAACAGAAAACAACTACTTCCCCTGCTAAAGCCACGCTGGACATTGAACTACATCTGATAGATATTCTGAAAAGGCCCTAACTCAAAAGAAAAAATCTGAAATTGAAAATTTGCATTTACGAATGATTTCTGGTGAGTACTCTCTTTTGGAAAACATTCTTCTTTGCCTCATTCATCTTTAGGAGTTCTTATTTGAGACTGGAATAGAAAATCAAATAACTATCTGAATGAAAATGCAAATTTTCAATTTCAGATTTTTTCTTTTGAGTTAGGGCCTTTTCGAATATCTATCAGATGTAGTTCAATGTCCAGCGGCTTTAGCCGGGGAAATAGTTGTTTTCTGTTAGACATTCACAAAAAATAACTTCTTTTAATCGTGGATTTTTCAATTCACAGAAAAATCTTTCTATCAATATTTAATTGAGAATGTTTTCCTTTTCAACATCTTAATAATCCTTTAGCCTATTTTGTTAAAATTTGGCAGTGTTATTTGGGGTAGCAAGGGGGTAGCCCTAACTAGATTAAAAATATCATGTCCAGTGGCGTCTCGGAAGGCACCTTAACCAATATTTTTGACAAAAAAAAATGTGCGTTACTGGTTTTTTCTCAATTTTTATTTTGTTTTCGCATTAAGCTACTACAACTAATTTTTTTTTAATTCTTAGCATTTTTTCGTATCTTGAAAAAAAATAAAAATCACTTTATTTTTATGTAATAACGCCGAAAATTAAAAAAAAAACATGAAACAAGAAGAACCCTCTATTAAAACCACACTCAAATAAATGGTACACAATTTAAGAAAACATTTAACAATAAGTAAGACAAAACTTACAATAGTTGCTCAAAATGTCCTCCTTCAAATTCAATGCAAGCATTACCTCGTCTTAACATCGATTGCCGAACTCGTTGAAATATTTCCGGCGTATGTTTTATCTGATCACATGAATCCCTTACCGGTTGGATTAATTCTTCCTCACTGTTGACTGGAGTTTTATAAACGAGAGACTTTGAATGTTCCCAAAGGAAGAAATCTAAGGGATTTAAATCCGGTGACCTGGGTGGCCATGAGTGTGGACCTGAGCCACCGATCAAGTTTTCTCCATAAGTTGCATCCAGAAATTGACGTGCTAATAAAGTGAGGTGGGGCCCCATCGTGCATGAACCACATTGCTCCTCTTACTGCCAGTGGGACATTTTCTAAAAGTACAGGTAACACAAATTCCAAAAAATGATGATACTCTTGACCATTTAATCTCCCACAATACCAACCCAAACATTCACAGAAAACTGTTGTTGATAATTATGGGGATTTTCTTCAGCCCAGATATGATTGTTATGAAAGTTCATAATTGAATTTCGGGAAAAACACGCTTCATCGGTGAACAATATACGGGATAGAAATGTCGGAGATGCTGCCTGTTGTTGCAAAAGCCAAGTAGAATAAACAACTCGCTTGGAAAAATCCGCAAGTAATAACGCTTGCACACGCTGTATGTGGTAAGGATACAGTTGATAGTCCCTTAAAATCTTCCATACAGTGAAGTGAGAAATATTTAATTGTTGTGCAATTTTGCGAGTACTTGTATCGGGGCTACGCTCAACTTCACGTAAAACTGCTTCCTCCAGCTCCACTGTTCTTACCTTTGCAGGTCTCCCAATAAGAGCAGTCGACCTTTGGAAGGTGCCTGATTCGCACAGCCTTTCGTGTATTCTCACAAATGTTTGTCTATTAGGTATAATGCGATGAGGATATCTTTCTTCATAAATGCGTCTAGCCGCTCTGGAATTGCCTTGGGCCATTCCATAGACAAAATGCATATTGGCCATTTCTGAGTTTGTAAACCGAACCATTTTCTAATATCAGTAATTGATTTTATAGGCTAAAACTCTTAAAAACACATAAAATAATTACGTATGCACTGTTTCAAGTTATGTCAAATTTGTTTGAACAATTGTTTTTCCTTCCATGGCACTCTAACTTTACTTTCAAAACACTGCAGTAATAATTAACGTTCTTTGTTCATCGACAACAAGTAATCTAAAAATTCAAAAGATGACTTTCGTGTCATTTCAATTGTTCAATCATAAATAAAAATCTCGTTATTGCATATCCATGGACAACAATAAAAATATTTTTTAATAATAATTATTTTTTTATTGCTTGAATTACTTTTGATAACAATTTCTAAGACTAGATGGTTTGGTAGTTAATTTTTTTTATTATGTTGTCCCAGGGGAAAAATTAGTGGCGCACATTTTTTTCAAAAATATTGGTTAAGGTGCCTTCCGGGACGCCACTGGACATGATGATTTCAATCTAGTTAGGGCTCAATCAGCTTCTTACTACCCCAAATAACACTGCCAAATTTCAACAATATCGGCTAAAGGATTACTAAGATATTTAGGAAAAAACGATTTCTTTTAAAAATGTTGTCATCCTGTATCTTGAACACAAAGCATTACCGGACCTTTGATTATAACATAGTCGAGGGTCTTGAGAATGGTAAACATACGGAAATCACCTTATGCGACCTATCCAAGGCCTTCGACTGTGTATCGCATGATAAACTACTAGAAAAACTAAACTTCTACGGTGTGGGGGGTACCTCTGAAACTTATAAAGTCCTATCTCAATAACAGAATTCAGTGTGTAGCCATAGAGAACAATTTCTCTGAATTCCAGAACATAAACCACGGAGTCCCACAGGGAAGTGTATTGGGACCACTGTTGTTTCTTATCTACCTCAATGATATTTTTCACTATATGTCGCCCTCTGGATGTATTTGTTTTGCAGATGACACAACCTTAATTGAAACACATTACAACCCTATCACACTCAACAATCTTACTGAGCAAGCCAAAAACAAGGCTCATATTTGGTTCAGTTCAAATAATCTTAAATTAAATCAAGAAAAAACCCAAAAAAATTTCTTCTCTGCTAACAACTATTTTACCTCAAATAACTCAGTCAACCTGTTAGGTATTGTGCTAGACGACAGGTTAAAATGGAGTGCCCACATTGATCATTTATGCAAAAAACTCCACCCAATTATTCCTATTGAGACAACTAAAAAAAGTATTGAGCATTCCAATATTAATAATTTCCTACCATTCTCTCTTTCACTCGCACCTTAACTATGGTACTATTCTCTGGGGAAACTCAACACATTCAATTAGAGTATTCAGACTCCAAAAAAAAGGCGCTAAGGATCATAGATGGTGCAACCTTCCATGCCCACTGTCAGCCACTATTCAAGAAATTCAGAATTTTACCAATTCCTTGTGTCTATATCTATCAAACTCTACTGGAGATTTTTACTAATATAACTCTTACTCAACTAATGCTGATGTCCACAACCATGCTACAAGATCATCGAATGAACTCAGAACTCCTAAATTCAGATTGTCCGTCACAGAGCAAAATTCTATAAATGTCAAAATTTTCAATAAATTACTAGTATCTGTAAAATCATTAAATTTCAGCCAATTCAAGAAATGTGTAAAGAACCATTTACTATTATATTGTTTTTACTCAATAGAGGAATTCCTATCATTTAACCATGAATGCATGTTACTCACCCCAACTACATAACCGTAGCGCATTAAAAATATTTATAATAAAAATTTTAAAACAATAAAACCCGCTTAAGGGGCATGTCTAATACAATCCATGTTGTGATTGTTTTGTTGTGTTGTTTCAAAACTTTTAAACATTTGTGTCAAAACTTTTAAACATTTGTAGTTACATATATATGTAATTCTGTCCTGTTCATTTTATTTGTAATGACTAATCTTATTACTTGTAATTTTAACTATTGTTAATTTTAATTTTTGTACTTTGACATGCTACAAACATAATTTTATGTAACGTGGTTAAATAATAAATTCTATTCTATTCTATTCTATAAACTTTTCGTCTTGGAATCACTCAAAGAATCACCCCTTCGAGTTTGGCCCCAGGGTCGGAAACGTTTGTGCAGGTTCTTCATCAAAGCCAAGCTTCATCATCTGTGATAAACTAAAATAAATCTGATAATGTATCCACTCCTTTGAACTTTCACAATAATTCGAATTGTAGTATTACTGTTGATGTTTATAAGTATTCTTATTATAATTTGCATTCAAATACAAGGTATATTTCCATTTCCAGACAGTGAAGGAAATATTAAATATCCAACAAAAATATGTTCGTTATTGTGACACTTCCGGTTTCGATGAATACCTCGGTTACTTTAGCAATAAATTCATGATATTTTTATACGTAACACTGCTCTCTCAGAACGTTCATAAAGGAGAATAATTAAAAATATAATTAAGAAATCAAAATTACCGAGCGTCGGGGGCGGTTTGGCGTGGCAATATTTTTATTAGACACTCTGCCACCTTCAAATTTTTTTCAGAGTGTTCTTGAGGGAGAACAATCCGAGCATCGACAAATCCGAGTTCAGAGCGTCATTATCATTAAAGATCCTGCCACCACCATATTCCGTCAGAGCGTTCATGATTCCATCAAAAGACATCCTTTGAAAGTCCGGATAAACGAACACCTCAATATACCCGAAAAATTAGCTTTCGGTCACCATATTAAATTCAATAAACACATCTTTAGTCACAATCGCAATATACAAATTTTGAAAGAAGTTAACTCCAAAAACTTTATAATAGGCTAGATTTTCTAGAAGATCTACAAATTGAAAAGGAATTACAGAATAATAGTCTTTGTCTGAATACACAGGTACAATTAAATAGATCATATGTTCCTCTACACAGAAGATTGAATTAACTTCTCTGATACAGTCCTTGAACCCCCATTTCATCTTAACTATAAAATATAATAGGTTCTTCACTCTCCATGATGATGAGTTGGCAAGCTTGAACTCCAAATTAACAGTGTTTCATGTCTATGTAGATGAAATGTCAAATGTCACTTCTGTCCGCTCCGCTGTGAACATAAGATTGTTAACAATTTCAATGAAATGTAACAAGAAACTAATTGAGAATGTTTTCCTTTCCAATGAGGACATTCAATGTCAGTATCTGTTCGGTTAATTTTTTGTACAATGGTTTGTCGATCATTTTTACTGGATCTTCATGTATATACTTGTCGAGTAAGTAATCTAACGTGTGTCATTTTACCTCAATTCTCAAGATCTTCACTATAACTTCATTGACCATTACTTACTTGCAGGTATCGCACTTATGGTGGCATAATAGCCGAAAGCACTTTGCAATTTTAATAAATTACTTGCACGAAATACAACTTTATTCTTGGTTGATCAGTTGCGTGTATACAGCTTCAACAAATTTCACCATTTTAAGAAAGGTCTTTCAAAAAAGTTACCTCAAATAATGCTTCTCTCACGGCACATATTTCACAGTATAGCCTTGGTCAAGGACATCCATAAGCTTCCCAGTAGATTAATTGGTATTCCAAAATATAATATATAATGATATTCATTAGGTCGAAAAAATACAACGGCTAGCAATAAATATTCACAGATAAGAATTTATTTTGATATATTCATTTGAATTATCAGCGCATATAAAGAAAGAAATTTAAAGAAATATTGATTAATAATCCTGGCCGGTATTTTTTTTTAATTGGTAGATATTTTTCGAAAGGAAAGTAATGGGATGAAGAATAAACTATGACATTAACATTCATCATTCTGAAAAATTTCTCCCGTTATTTTTTCAGATCTGCGATTTGTCATTCGTTTTTAATTAATGAGACGCCATGTTTACAAATTTGCTAGGGATAATCTATAATTCAAACTTTTCCGTGTCTACACCAGTTCTATTTTATTTGATGGTAGTGTTTTTTTTTCTCTTGAAATGGGTCTACAGGAATATGTGTGACGAAGGCCATACAACATACGTATGATCCTTTTTTGAGAGATGAAAGCTTCCCCACAAAAGCCCATTGTAAGAAAGTACCTACTCAATAAACCATCACATAGTAAATGTTTAGCAAATGTTCTTCATTCATAACCTTTTTGAGTTGTACCAATGCATAGAAACTGGTGTTGACTTTCTTGCAAACGTAACTTATGTGAATTCAACTCAATCCAGAATCTATATGAAGACCTAAAAGTTTTGTGCTTTCCGACGGATATATAGTGACATCATTGATACCAGGCTGTTCTAAGTATCTTCTATTGAAGAATTGAACTAACACCGTTTCATCGGCATTAACTATAAGTTTATTTGTGCGACACCATGTTGTAAATTTGTGACCTATTGAAGTTCCGCAGGACTATCAGCTTCTTCTGAAATGGAAGTGTCGTCAGCAAAAACTCTGAACTTAACATAAAAATGTGAAGTTAATATCAGGTGGTCCACTTACGACTATCCACCTTCAATAACTCCCAGAGAAATTATTCTACAAAAAATCGCCGAAACACGTAGATTTTTGTTTGGAGGGGGACACCATTTGACGAGAAGAAGATATGTTATACTTCAATCCCCTACTCCCCAGAGCAACCCCTTCTATAATTTTAATAGGGAATGAGGGTCGTGTCATACATCATTGTGAAGGTAATTCAATTCTGATACTAGCATCGCAAAATTTTCTGAATTTGAAAAAGGCGTGCTCGAGATATTCGAGTTCAAATGGTACATTGGTGAATTGTGAGTGAATAAATTATACGAAATAGATTATCAAACAATTATTCACAAAAAATGTTCAAAATGACTGCCATTAACTCCCAGACAGTAGTAGAGTCTATTTTCAAACGCCTCCTGCACCTTTGAAACTGTTTCTCTGGTAATTTCCTGGCATTCAGTTATAATTCTTCTTTCCAAATCGTTAGGTCAGTAGGTTGAGTTTCATAAATTACGGATTTCAAATGACCCCAAAGAAAAAATCATTGGGTGCCAAGTCCGGCGAGCGTGCTGGCCATTCTATTGGACCTCGACACCTATCCATTTGTTTGGAAAAGTTTGGGATAGCCATTCTCTCACCTGTAATAGGAAATGAGGTGGTGCCCCCATCTTGCTGGAAATAAATGTTATCTGCCAATAGATTTGGATTACCATCATCATCAAGGTC
The DNA here is from genome assembly GCA_018342105.1 of Gonioctena quinquepunctata. Taxonomy (NCBI): domain Eukaryota; kingdom Metazoa; phylum Arthropoda; class Insecta; order Coleoptera; family Chrysomelidae; genus Gonioctena; species Gonioctena quinquepunctata. The sequence goes on from JAFIRS010001104.1 coordinate 272,603, forward strand.
CGTGTTAACAGCATCCAAAATAAGTGGTTCAATCAGATTCTGCAGCATATCCAAATAAACCGCACCATTTAAATCACCTTGGATAAATATTGGGCCAATGATTTTATTACCCAGAATCCCTGCCCACACATTCAACTTTTGAGGCCATTGTGTGTGCTCTTCTCTAAGTAGGTGGGAGTTAAGTATGTGGGAGTTGTTCTGACTCCAATACCGAGAGTTGTGTCTGTTCACTAACCCGTTCAAAAAAAAGGGACACTCATCACTGAAGCAAATATGCTTAATGAATCGTAGTCATCCTCATCCAGTTAATGGTGAAGATGTAACTTATACGGATGGAATTTGTGCAATTTTAGCACCGTCATAATGGAAGTTCTCGATATGCCTGTTATGCTACTGAGTTGCCGTGTAGACAAAGTTGGGTCAACTGCAACTTGTCCTAAAACTTCTATTTGATTGATCTCGTTTGTAACAGACGCCATCCTATTCTTTTTTTCGTCGGCGACTGATCCAGTCCCACGGAATTTTACCACAAGATCCAAGATATATCTAGAATGATAAAAAAAAAACCTTTTTCTATAACCATTTTTCCTAATACTCACTTGTGAGTTACGTTTTTGTTTTCGTGTCTCTCATTGAAGATTCGAGCTGTTGCTCGTGCACACTCATTTTGAGCAGCAAAAATAAAAATAATATCAATTTTCTCGTCTTTTGTGTAAACCATCGCGATGCAAGTAGATTTGTTGAAATACGTGGTCACTTTTCGATTCTACACTATCACCATTTCACAAAAAAATGGTTCTCAGAGATTAGTATTTCTTCTTTGACAATCATGTTGACAAAAAAAAACTGAAACGTATACTCGGTGAGCAAATAAAATCGGTGGATAATTACGACTGAACTGTACTACTGTCTGGGAGACAATAATGGAGATCATTTTGAACATTGAACTCGAATATCTCGAGAAGCCTCATTCAAATTCAGAAAATTTTGCACTGCTAGTATCAGAATTGAATTACCTTCACAATGATGTATGACACGACCCTCATTCCCTATTAAAATTATAGAGGGGGTTGCTCTGGGGAGTAGGGGGTTGAAGTATAACATATCTTCTTCTCGTCAAATGGTGTCCCCCTCCAAACAAAAATCGACGTGTCTCGGCGATTTTTTTGTAAAATAATTTTTCTGGGAATTATTGAGGGTGGATAGTCGTAAGTGGACCACCTGGTATAAGCTTGTAAAAAAGTTATATGTAACCGACAGGTATGTTTGTACGTCCACTAGGTATTTCAATACAGAGTGATTAGATTGAATTTATTACCAGGAGTTGGTTCTTTTCCTAGTCCACCATGACCTATTACCGGGGTAGTCCATTTTTCAACTTTAAAATCAATACGTAATATGGTGTTATATCTGAACCTCAGTGACTATCGTGAAACGAATATCATATGCATTTCGATAACATATATAGCTCTTCATGTTCGTACATTCGATTGAATGCATTTAACCTTACATGTAATTGGTTCAAATTTTACCAAAACACCAATTTCTGTAATTATTTTAGAAATTATGAAGTCATTCACCTCTCAGCAAAGCTGTTCTTCTTTTTATAGGGATGTTATAGTTAATTAGCTAACACCACCCACGAGTTCTTTCAGTGAAGCCAGAAACAGAAATGGTTGAATTCCAACTCTCCAAATAAAATATCAAACTTCACCTTTAATTTTTTTAAACTTTCCGTTAATATGTATATGTTCCGAAAACCTATCCACCGAACTCACCTAATCATAAAACAATACATTTCACTATTCTGTAGTGTGGTTGGATCAGACAAAAAGTGCCTGTTCCGTTTCCTCATTCATGGTTACATCGCACCAGAGTACACCAAGGATAGTTCTAAATGTAAATGGCATCGAAATTGGTTTGTTTTGGAGTATTTTCGTCAGACAGTTTTATTATTCGAAATGTGCCCAAATATCAAAATATATTCAAATAATATTCTGAGGTGGAGAATCAGAGCATCCGTCGAACTCTGGAAATAAAAGCATTATTTATGGCATTGTCATAACCTGTAACCTCCCAGTGAGATGTTACCAGATTTAAAAGTGATCTATTTGCAGTTAAACTTCATATTTCTGAGTAAAATAGTGGAATTGAACGTTCTGAGAAAAGCAAACGTTACTGCGCCGTGGCATGGTAAAGAAATGCTTATACTTCCGAATTCCTGAATCCAGAATTTCAGCTGTTTTGACATTTTTGATGGGTCATTATCTCTGTTGATTGGATTAATTACCATATACGTTGAAGACATTGTGAAAAATTGGTTATCTCTGTCATATCTATATCATTTATAGATTACCATTTCTAAAGCTATATTCAACAGTTGAATGAATGTTTGACAAGTTATTCGAGACATTCCGTTTTTTCCAAGGCACACCTTTGCACACAGAAAAATTCACACTGAATGGTATAATAAATAATAATATAACATTAAATTTCTATGCAGCACGAGCCATTCATGTGGAGAGTCTGTTTTATTCTGAAATTATATAGGTATTTAGAGTAATCTTTAACGATGCCTTCGAGGAGATAATAATCAAATGTGCATACTTCGATAAATTAATGGGAAATGAGACGTTCAACTAGACCGGAACCTCATATTATAGTCTTCGTTTCTTTTTACAAGTGAAAATAAGCGCTATTTCGCTTACTTTGTGAATGCACTTATTTCCGTCAAAAAACTTTTTGAATAAGCACAAAAAATCTGCCAATTGAGAGAGGTTTAATCGTGCCCTAGGGGTTCGGTAGCATCAATTATTTTTTTATAAACTATATTGCTGTTGAAACAAAAAACTATTGTAATCCTGCGAGCTTCAGGTAATTTTCCAGAATTTCAATGCAATTTTAACTCTAAAAAGTCAAAAAAAAACTGAAAATGGTATAATTTCTTGTAATTTTTTTCCATAAGACTCTCGATTTTCCAGGAATGTTCCAATCTAACTTGAGAATGAAAAAAGTTGGAACAATTTTGTTAACGTCAATGGTCGATTCAATATACAGGGATGGTCGATTCAATATACAGGGATGGTTGATTCAATATACAGGGACTTCCTCTTTTCCTCTCCGGGAAGGTATAAATGGGGTCAAATATCACCAGTACTTCATATATTTTTGGAACGAAGTTCCTTTACGTGGTAGGTGTTGACTTGTAGAAATTGTAACGTAAGAAAAAAGCGTAATGTAATCATATACAAGTGTGTGTGACAACTACACTTGGTCCTGTCAGAATTAAATGTCAACGCATTCAATTCCTTTATAGGGAAATAGATGAAGCAAAATTGATGGAATAAGGGATTTTGAACTCACTACATACAGTGATTTGAATTCAGAAGAAACCTTTTTCAGTATGTTAGAAAGCCTCAGGCAATGAATAATTTAATTGTGTCATTTTGTAGTTGGTGGAGCTTCAATGTGCTCCCCAAATTTAGTGAAATTAATTTGTTTAAAGTGTTGAAAAACAATAAAACAGTGTTCTCAAAGTGATCTGAATGCCTTAAAAGAGTAAAACTAGTGTTTCTAACACGATATCTGGCCATTGGAAAACTGCAGGCCATTGTGACCCTTAATAACCGCCGAGTACGGGAATTTCGTCCGTATTGTTTTGCCAGAGTGAAAAAGTGAGGTTAGGATTTCAAAACCCACGAAAGTGAAAACAATTTCGCTTATAAAAAGTGAAAGGACACAACAGCTGGTTTGCTGGAAAAGTTCAATAAATGACCCCCCCAGTGGAAGAATCCAAGGTGCAGATCGCAACAAAGGCGTGGATAAATTGAAAACAAAAAGCCACAATGGATCACCCAGTGACAAAAACTGTGAAAAAGACATTATTTCGCCAAACCAAACCACCGAAACTGATAAAGACAGTGTGTTGGCAAAACTCACATCGGAAAACAGCGAAATCGCCAGCTGTTTGGTACTAGAAGTCGAGGAACTCTGATAAAGATGCGATATAATAATAATTTATTTTCTAATAAGATATATAAAATGTATAGGAATAGTATAGTAGTATAGTATATATTTCGAGTACTGATGCAGAGTATAGTCAGTGGAAATAAAAATATAAAGGTCAATATACATAAATAAACATATACATAAAAACACATGCACATATTGATAAGAACTAACTAACTATTGAAATATTCTTCCACCGAATAGAAACATTTTTCAATCAGGAATTGTTTCAGGGAGCTACTGATTTTTTTTAAACTTTCGGGTAATTGATTGAATACATAATTGTAGGTGAATTGTCAGAGACCTTGTATTTTGTAAAAGGAATGTGGTATTTATTTCTTTGGCGTGTATTTACAAGAGTGGAAGTCTCCAGTTAAAACAAATTTTTGTCAATTCTTAAAAATAAAGATGGACAATTCATAAATATAAACAGACATGAGGGTTATAGTGCTCAAATGTTTGAAAAGCTCCCTGCAGGAGTGTGTACTGGGAACTCCAGCTATTATTCTTATTTTTCTTTTTTGTATCGAAAAAACATTATTTGCCAAAGTGGAGTTACCCCACAAGCATATTCCATACCTAATTCGTGACACTACCTGTGCGTGGTATAGGGCCGCTTGCTGAGGTATACGCTGCAATAAATAAATTGAAAAGTTCAAACTGTTTTGATATACATTGGTTAAACAGTAAAATCATAAAGGGCACAGCGACATATTGATTGAACCCCTAGTAACCCTGATCAATCTATGTTTCCTCCATGGAATTTTTCTTGACAATCTAAAAAATACTAAGGTACTCAGGTGATATATATATATATTATATATATATATATATATATATATATATATATATATAAAAAAAGGAGACCCTGATTTGGCCACAAATTTCAGACCCATCTCTATAATCCCGATTATCAGTAAGATTATTGATATAATCCTGAAGGAACGATTGTTGCTCTTTTTTAATAAACATTACTCTTAACGAAGGACAGTTTGGTTTTCGACCAAACTGCTCCACGATTCAGGCTATCAGCCGCATTGTTGCGAACATAGTCGAGGGTCTTGAGAATGGCAAACATACGGAAATCACCTTATGCGACCTATCCAAGGCCTTCGACTGTGTATCGCATGATAAACTACTAGAAAAATTAAACTTCTACGGGGTACCTCTGAAACTTATAAAATCCTATCTCAATGACAGAATTCAGTGTGTAGCCATCGAGAACAATTTCTCTGAATTCCAGAAAATAAACCTCGGAGTCCCGCAGGGAAGTGTACTGGGACCACTGTCGTTTCTTATCCACCTCAACGATATTTTTCACTATATGTCCCCCTCTGGATGTATTTGTTTTGCAGATGACACAACCTTAATTGAAACACATTGCAACTCTATCACACTCAACAATCTTACTGAGCAAGCCAAAAACAAATCTCATATTTGGTTCAGTTCAAATAATCTTAAACTAAATCAAGAAAAAACCCAAAAAAATTTCTTCTCCCCAAACAACTATTTTACCTCGAAAAACTCAGTCAACCTGTTAGGTATCGTGCTGGACGACAGGTTAAAATGGAGTACCCACATTGATAATTTATGCAGAAAACTCTCCACCCAATTATTCCTATTGAGACAACTAAAAAAAGTATTGAGCATTCCAATATTAATAACTTCCTACCATTCTCTCTTTCACTCGCACCTTAACTATGGTACTATTCTCTGGGGCAACTCAACACACTCAATTAGAGTTCATAGAAAAAAGCGGTGGTGCAACTTTCCATGCCCACTGTCAGCCACTATTCAAGAAATTCAGAATTTTACCAATCCCTTGTGTCTATATCTATCAAACTCTACTGGAGATTTTTACTAATATAACTCTGTACTCAACAAATACTGATGTCCACAACCATGCTACAAGATCATCGAATGAACTCAGAATTTTACTCAATAGAGGAATTCCTATCACATCAAAATATGGAGAGAGATATGGAGGATTATAAAAGGACAGCAGAACATTTATTTTCGACAGAAAATCTATGTTCTCCACACTTGCAAAATCGAAAACTAAACAACAGTTGTGGAAAATTAAATGTACAAAAGGGAGAATCAAACCACCCAAACCACTAAAAATATAGGAAAAATAGATAGAAATGAAAACAAAGAAACTGATGAAGAAATAAGTTTCATAACAACCAGAAGAATTACAAAACCCAGAAAAGAGAATATAACAGAAACGAAAAGCGACACGGAAGTAAGCAAAAATAGGCGAAAAATTACGGGAGCTAGGATAATACGAATCAATCCAATGCATCCAAATCTCGAAGAGGAAAACAAACAAATAACAGTAAATAAAGAAAAAAACAATAAACCCATTAGTAACAAGCTCCGGACCCATTTCCAAGAGTCGATCCTAATTGGACTACTAGGAGCTAGAGAGGCGAGAATATGGGGAAACCTAGAACCCAGAACAGGGAAACCGCTAAATGCATTCCTGATAGTATTTTGTGGATAAAAATCCGATGTTTTTTTATTCAGTCCATTTTGGTCATTGACACTGCGTCTTTGAAATCTCAATTTGGAGAAATGAAAATTTATACTTCAAGAGCTTTAATGCCATCAGATTTCGTAACATAAAACTACAATATTTATTACCTTATTGACGGTTCGGGCAATAAACATTGTTATTATACATATGTAAACTGGTTTTGGCAATTTCTTAGCACGGTACTTCTGTGGGCCTCGTAAAGAAACACACTAAAAACAAGATATATTATACATCTTATAATCTTATAATCGGTCATGTACAGTACTTCAAAAAACATTCTGGTACCGAAATAGTCATTGGGTACGAAGAAATCTGAAAATTATAAAAATGTAATCAGTATTTCTTCCTTCAGATAAGTTTATGCCGAATATATATTATTTTGAATTATCCAGTTCCCTTTCTCGGCATATTTTTAGGTATTATAACCTTTCACAATATGAGAAAAACAATAAATATATACAATGATGAATAAATTAGATTATACCGTTAAGAGTACAAAAGTATTTTTTATAGAGAAATATCAATTCCGACTTTCCGAAAACATTATATTTAATGAGAATTCCCGGTAGAATTTTCAGAACCTGGGAAAAAGCATCAAAGTTAGAGCAGTAAGAAAGATGAGATAACAGTCATCACTAGATAGTAGAAACTATGTGGTCGTACTCAGAATCGTCTACTAGAATTCAAAAAATAAAAATATACAGGGTGTTCTATTTGGAATTCCCAAGTTGGGTTCGTTCCCGGTGAAACCGGAAGTGATGGAAGAGTATGAAATATTGAAAAAAAATCCATTTCTTGAATCCCACACCCCTGTCATTTGTGAAACTCATACCCTCGAAACTCTAGTAAACCATGTGAAGAATACATTGACACCCGGTATATGTGGATATTCTCATGATGTTTTAGCCATAACGTTCCATTCCATTCTACCATGTCGTCACAATTGGATTTCAAACTAGCTTCCGGTAATATTGATCCTATGATTCGTAGATCCTTATTGAAGTCGATGTTCCTTTTGACGCACTTTTTGTCTTCTCGATGTTTCCCTAATATAAATTGTTCATTTTATTACTCAATCCATACAAAACAGGCGATATCCTGACCGGAAAGAAGACATCATGAACACGTACAATAGAAACTACTGAAGATAACAGCTGAGAAAAATACAAGATGTTGTGCCAGAAGTGTAATTATCGACATCTTTCTAATAATGATCAGCGCTCCTAATTGGATGTATCGATAAAAAGAGGCTCGTGTTCAATAAGGAAGTATCCGTTTCGTTAATTGGTACCACAGGAAACGGGAAGTTTTCAAAGATGGTTCATTAATTTTCTTTCAAAGATGAATCAGATGCGCACCGGCGTTTATGTAAAAAAAAATAAACCGAAAAATATTCGGTTCAACTGAACATATATTGTTCCTGGAAATACACTAAAGTATTGGTGTTTCGAGAGTTTAATCCCAAAATTGGAATACACTTTTCATATATTTTTTAACCGACGAAAACAAAAAGGAGGAGGTTCTCTAGTCGACACGTATATTTTGTTATGTATGAAGCAAAACTTTTTACAGAGTAGTTTGATTTCGATTATTCTTTTTTCATTGAATAGGGTGCACATTGAAGTTGGTCACATTGAATTTGAAACGAAAAATCCTCCCCTAAGGGTAGCAAAATGGAGGATATTGTTCGTTCACCCTCTGAATTTTGGTTCGTCAACCGATTCTATCAGGCATAACTTTGTTCTGGGTTGTCCGATTTGGAAGATTCTTATTTTCATTAGATAGTATATACCTCATAGTTGATCTTATTCAAATTGAGATGGAATAATCCACCCCTGTAGGTAGAAAATAGGGGATGATTGATTTTTCACTTGTGAACATTGGCACACATATGTAGTTGACATTGACAGATTGCTATTGTCATTATTCTTGTTCTCCTACATCCGTCACAATCCGTCTATGAAAGAATGGAATTATATACAAAGTGATTAAATAAACTAACCAAAACTATCAAAAATAAGTTCTATATAACTGTTAATAGTTGAAGTAAGGTGGGTAAGTGAGTATTTTGGAAGAAATAGGTAGTAATTAGTAGATTTCAGCCACAAAAAATTGAAAAATGATAACTTTTTAACAAAAAATTAAACCGACAAAATACTGAAAAGTAAAAACTAAAATAAACGAAAAAGGGGGAATTTCGTGGCATAGAGGACAAATTATTAAATTAAAGAAAGAAAGCATCCTCAAGTGGGAGTCGAACCCACAACCTTATGATTTCCAGCCATACGCTCTACCATCTGAGCTATTCGAGGACATAGGAATCGACACAAACTCGTGAACACCTTTCTTCCATAATTCAATATTCATGTGAGAAATGAATCGAAAATCAAACGTACTTATCACTGGCCGTCGAGATTCATTGCCTGTCACTCAACTTCCTCGTCATTCGAAAATTTCAGTAGCAGATCTAAGCAGATGATCTCTAACCACTGATAAGATTTAGCCAAATATATAAGGTGAAAGTGGAAATATTGTGTCCGAAATATATAATGAAAAAGGGGAAATGTTGTGGCATAGAGGGCAAATTATTAAATTAAAGAAAAACAGCATCCTCAAGTGGGAGTCGAACCCACGACCTTTTGATTTCTTTAATTTAATAATTTGTCTTCTATGCCACAAAATTCACCTTTTTTAATTATATATTTCGGACACAATATTTCCACTTTCAACTAAAATAAACCTTAGCCTTAATAACTAAGCTCCTAAACTAATGTAAGTAACAAATTTTGAGTCGGCGCCAAACAAACAATCAACGAAGATCATCAAACCACTCCAAAAAAATGATCAAAATGTCTCCGCGCAACTCGATGCCATCATTTTAAGCTTTACCTAACTCATTTCCTTGTTTGTTTGGCGCCGACTCAAAATTAGTTACTTACATTAGTTTAGGAGCTTAGTTATTAGGACTAAGAAGGTTTATTTTATTTTTTGCTTTCAAGTTTTTCGTCGGTTTAATTTTTTGTTAAAAAGTTATCCTTTGTAGATTCTCGATTACGTTATGACAGGAGTAATTGCATAATTAATGATTCCCAAGATGATGAAATCTGTCACTTTGTTGATTGAAGGTGCTTTTTTGTTTCGCTTTCTTACGCTCAAAGCCGTCTTTGAATATCTCTTTCCTTTCGGAATTTCCTATAACTTTTCACAGTGGAAATCTGATAATTCATAATTTTTTAAGATGGTGAAGAGAAAAGAGCCTATTTATTATTTAAGAAATGGTAGTTGACAGCGTTTTCATGGAGGTAACTTTCAGTTTCGAGGCAATTTTTTATATCTGTTGAAAAATATGGGAGATGCAATTTCATGGGAACCCCGATAACACATACAATTACTAAATATAGACGAATACTGAGAATAAAATGAGGAAACCGAGTGCAGTTATTCTTTTAGAATGGATCGAAGAAAAAAGGTAAAAAACACCATAGGTATGAATGGATTTGTTTAAACCTTCAACCGCCCTTCTGGTATTAACACTGTTTTGTTCAAATATATGAATCATTTCACTGGAGTCTTTCGGATAATAAGGGTTGTGTATCGAGAACGGTTGCTGTCGCAAAATTGAAACTGTGACCTTCTCTGATGTGTTCAACTAAAGCAGTAGAGCTGTTAATGTTTATTTTTTTGTGTCTCTTTCGTGTTCAGCTAACCTTGTTTTTAAATAACGTTTTGTTTGTCATACATGCATTTTGTCAGTTGTCACACTTAAATTGGTATACCACATTTGATGTAATTAGTTTTTTGATGTGAAAAGAAATGTTTTTATTTTCAAACGCTATTTTTGATTGTTCATCTTTCTGAACTGCTGCAAGTTTTTCTGGAAGGGTTTTTACATATCAATTTTTTGTTATGCTATTAGTTTTAAGTGTTCTGTTTTTCGTTTAATATTATTTTGACTAATGATTCTGATTTATTCATCCATTCATATCTATGGAGTTTTGTGATTATAATACGATTCCATTCAAAATTGGTATGTGAGGGTTTTCGGGGACGCAGATTGTGAATTTTTTTTCAAACTTAAAATTCAAGATGGCGCTCCAAGATGGCAAAAAGTTTTGTGATTATGGTTCGATTCGATTCTAAATTGATATGTGGGGTTTTTGGGGTCGGAGATTATGAATTTTTTGTGAAAATGTATAAATTCAAGATGGCGGCTCCAAAATGGCGAAGGAGTTTTGTGATTATGCTCCGATTCTATTCAAAATTTGTATGTGGAGGTTTTCGGAGTCGAAGATTATGAATTGTTTATCAAAATTCATGAAATTGAATTGGCGGCTCATAAATTTTTTGTTATAGAAAAAAAACAAAATGCCTCAAGATGGCGGACGAGATTAGGTTTATGGTCGATTCGATTCCAAATTGGTATGTGGGGGTTTTCAGGGTCGAAGATTATGATTTTTTCTTCAAAATTTATAAAATCAAATTGTCTGCTCCAAGATGGTCGATGATCTCTGTGTTTATGATCCGATTCTATTCAAAATTGGTATTTGGGGGTTTTTGGGGTCGGAGAATATGGTAAAAATTCACAAATTCAAGAGTTTTGTAATTATGGCCCGATTCGATTCAAAATTGGTATGTCGGGGTTTTTGGGGTCGGAGATTAGAAATTGAATCGGAGATTATTGAATTTTAGTTAAAATTCATACATTGAAGATGACAACTCCAAGATGGCCGATGAGTTAATCTTTAGATGGTCTCCTCATTGAAGGACTTGATAGCTCAGAACTTACAGGAAAAAGGATTCATAATAACGATGCTTCAACAAAAATGCAAAGATTAAGGCGTAATTGAGTACTAAGAAGCACAAAATAAAATAATTAATATAAAACATTTTTGAAGACAAGCTTTTTAGTGCATTTGAACAAAAAGATAGTCTTCAAAAAGGTTATTTATTAATTATTCTTTACCTTCTTTCTTCGATCTATTCTAAAAGAACACATGCACTCGACTCACAACGATCTCCTCATTTTATTTTGTCTATATTTAGTGGTTGTATGAGTTATTGTTTCCTCGTTCGATGTATCGAATAATGTCTGTTTTTTAAATTATGTTGAGGATTTCAAACACAGAAAAACTAAGTTTTGGTAAATCCTCCCAAATTTATTAACTTTCTTCCTCTTCAATGTAGAATAGACCGTGGCAAGTAATTTAGGTTCCCAATTTAACCATGGTTTTGAAGATACAGGTTTCAAATTTGGTACGTGAATACCTGATAAGGTTGGTGATCCTGAGTTTACATTTCTGGAAGTTTGTTTGGGATGTTGATCAATAAATTCGGAGAGAAACTATGTTTTTATTGCGAACGTTTCGAATTACATTTAATTCATCGTCAGGGCTCTGTAACAATGGGAGTAATAATTCATCCATAGGAGTTCATTCAAGGTATAGTCCGATTCAGTGCAGTGCTGTTCATTTTATCAGTAAACTGTAGTATTTTATTGTCAGAGTGTATTATTGTGTTGTATCTAATAAACGGGCATAAATTAATCATTCATCAGTATTTCGATAAACGAATTCCAGTTTCGTATACCAGTATGCTTTATTGACACTGGCTATGGAGAGGATCTCAACTGTAAAGTTTACCGCAAGATCAAATTTAATAAAAATCAATTAATAAACTCACTTAACGCGAATTGAGGAATAGCTTCAAGCATTTTTCAAATAACAGTTGGAACATTTCCACAGTGCGTGAACAGCAAATATTTAACCAACGCGATTCAGGCGTGGAGAACAAAGGTATTCTCAACATTTCTACAATAGTTCAAAACACTCGAAAAGCAGGAACTGCGATATTTTTTTTCCGTTTCATTACCTCACTAAACACTCAGTGAAACAGCTTAATTGACCATAAAGAAGTCACTAAACAATAGAACAGCTATGTCTTAAGTCAACTCTGAAATCGAATCGCGAATACCAATCGGTTTTTTACCACAGAAATATGTTTGCACAGCTTTTTTCTATCGCATTCGAAGATTGAATCCATACAGACAGAATTTTATCATACATACATAAAACTGAACAAAATGATTACCGAATAATATGTGGAGGTTATATATATATATATATATATATATATATATATATATATATATATATATTTTTGTTATGTTAATGATAATGAAACTGATAATTCATTATTATTATTAGGTATTCATGTTATCGTGGTTTTATGCTATGTTCGTTTAACAATTTTTCTATGCGTTTTACTGTTCTGAAATCTTGTACCATGTTCTAGTCAACGCATATGTCTAATAAATAATAGTTTAAAAAACTAAAAAACACGCTTTTATAGAAAACCAAACTAAAAAAATAGAAAATAAATTTTAATAAATTTGACTTAAGAATAGTGTATAAAAATTTGATAAATATAAATTAATAATAATGTAAATGGGAAAAAAAATTATTGTATTTAAAAAAAGCGTGGGGTGCTTTCTAAAATTCGGATTAGGCACCCCACGCTTTTTAAAAATACAATAAATTTTTTTCGTATTTACATTATTATTAATTTATATTTATTAAAATTTTTTACACTATTCTTAATTCAAATTTATTAAAATTTTTTTTTTTTAGTTTTTTCAAACTATTATTTATTTTCTACTTTTTAGTTGGGTTTATTTATAAAAGCGTGTTTTTTTAATTTTTTAAATCTATTTGTTCTAATCTACTATTAATTCCGTGATTACTATTAGTAACTGCAATTATTTTCCAAATCATTAATGTGTACAGCTGTATTAATAGTCAAATCTCGATTCTAGAAGTCATTCAAACATTTTAACATTGTCAATATATACAGTGAGCCGCTCACTTCGACTCCAAAAACCCCCACATACCAATTTTGAATAGAATCGGACCATAATCACAAAACTCGTCCACTATTTTAGAGCCGCCATCTTGAATTTTTCAATTTTTACGAAAGAATCATAATATTCGACTCCAAAAACCCCCACATACCAATTTTGAATAGAATCGGACCTTAATCACAAAACTCGTCCACCATTTTGGAGCCGCCATCTTGAATTTTTCAATTTTACGAAAGAATCATAATATTCGACTCCAAAAACCCCCACATACCAATTTTGAATAGAATCGGACCTTAATCACAAAACTCGTCCACCATTTTGGAGCCGCCATCTTGAATTTTTCAATTTTCACGAAAGAATCATAATATTCGACTCCAGAAACTCCCACATACCACTTTTGAATAGAATCGGACCATAATCACAAAACTCGTCCACCATTTTGGAGCCGCCTCATTGAATTTTTCAATTTTGACAAAAGAATCATAATCTCCGACCACGAAAACCCTCAATACCAATTTTGAATCGAATCGGACCCCAATCACAAAACTCGTCCGCCATATTGGAGCCGCCATTTTTTTTTTCTTCACAAACAAATTTCGTAATTCATTGTCACCGGAATCATGTACACCTGCCAAATTTCAAATCATTCGGACGTCTGGAAGTGGGTGAAAATCAAGTCCAAAGGAGTCGGTTACAAACATTAGTGAAGCTAATATAAAACGTGTAAAAAAATGGTCAACACTGAAGTTTTTCTATTGTCATGAGTATGTTGCAACAATACATTCAATTTGCACAATTTATAAAAATAATATAGAAATCTAAATACATGAAAAAAACTCTGGTTTTTAAGTAGACAAAATGGTATACAAGTTGGAATATCCTGTATGGTAAATCATATCAAAAAGAAACCCAACAGCGAGATGTCAAAAACAATTTTGAGAAAAATAGAAAATATAAATAATTTGAAAACTGAAAAGTGTCAAATATGAATTCTAACAAATTTTGTACATATGTTATAAGATATAGAATTAGAAATTGTAATTAAATCATTAGAATAGTTTAAAACAAGAAAAAGTGATACAGAAAGTGGGGAAAAACTTTGAATTGGTGAAAATAAACAGAAATTGAGAGTTGCCAAGAGGAGGAGATGAAAAATTATGTAAAAACGAAATCACATATGAATTTTGACGTAGAATAAAGCAGAAAATACGAGGAAAAAACAATCAAATCTATCATTAAATGTTATAAAACGCACCCAGAGAGGAATGGGAATATAAACCATCAAGGAGAAACTACTCACCTGATGAATACAACGAAGATCCTGTCCGTGACGTTGCCAGTAACAAAGGGAGCCTTCTACAGTGGAGCTGTACTTTCCCATATATCAAGAACACTTCCAAGAGTCGGGAAAACACTCATGAGGAAGCATAGCAGGTATTTCAGACCAGAACTATATAAAGTGACATTTGATAATATCAACCATATATAGGCTCTACCTACAGAGAAGTCCAATATGAAACTGAAGAAAGATAAGTAAATTATAAATCTCTTGACGCAAGAAATATATTTTAACCTACATAAAATAACGTTACGTCGATTGAAATTATGGAAAACACCCAGAGTATTTTGCAATCATGTCCGAAGTTCTGTGTTTTATTGTTCCTCATTGAACTGAGCAATAAAAACATATAACCCAAGAGCTTTTAGAGTCGCATACAAATGAAATCATATTATTTTTCCATAACATTTCAAAAATTTGATAAAATACAGAGTGGTATATCCAAAAAATATACAACTTCTATATATAACACTATTTTGTTGTACTCTATAAACACGAACAAATAAACTTTTTATGGAGAATATTTTTCAATAAATGTCCTTCTCAAAGTCTACGAGCAGAACTATTCATGAACACATTTCGCTATTTCCTGGAACATCTCTAAAAGCAAGTGCACCGCCGAAAAAAAGAAACAACTACCTACCATATGTTTACTTAGACACTCGAAGAAAAGACTCCTTTATGGTGGTGTCGCACGCACATACTGTAGGCTAACAGTAACCGGCTTTCAGAATTGTTCGGTTTTGACTGAATGATTATCTTTATGTAATTGAAAAATATCAGGTGTTATCCAACAGCGGGACTTAACTACCTGGATTTTATGAAATTAGTTGGCAACAGAGGATACATTTCACATTTTGCTGAATTATAATATGAATCATAGAATTCTCATGAAATTCATTAACTCCTTGCTATTACAAATGCTAGTTATCACAGTCAACAAATCTCTACAGTAATGTGAAAGAAGAATTGGTAATGGATGTCAACACTTAAACATGAACTCTCATAAATATTACGTCTATCCTATTAGCTTTTTCTTCATTGTATTTATCTTTCACCAGCCAATCAGCAAATTTTCCGTATGATGGTCGTTTGTTGAAACAAAAACTCATTCAGAGGGTTCCACTTTCTTTAGTTTGTTGAGAAGCTGTATGGTATTGGTCCATGGTTTCAATATTTTTTTCACACTAGTAATTTGTTTTCTGTGAACAGTTGTCATTTCCTGTTCAGCAACCTTCATTGTTTTCTATACGGGGTGTTATGTAATAAGTGTGATATTTTACACGACGATTCCTCAGTTCATGAGGTGAAAAGTTCATATGAGCATGGGTCCGCAAGGCCTTCATTCGAGTGTTAAAAATTTATTTTTATTTTGGTTTTTCGTAAATAATTTTTAAAATAATGTCGATATTCCACGAAGGCGTATAAGGGCCAACAACAAAATATTTTTTAAAATATTAGGAATTGTCACTTCAAAGTGACAATTGTCACTTTGAACTGACAATTGTCACTTAGAACTGACAATTGTCACTTCGAACTGACAATTGTCACTTTGAAGTGACAATTGTCACTTCGAACTGACAATTGTCACTTCGAACTGACAATTGTCACTTTGAAGTGACAATTGTCACTTCGAACTGACAATTGTCACTCCGAACTGACAATTGTCACTTCGAACTGACAATTGTCACTTTGAAGTGACAATTGTCACTCAAAAAGGACATTTGATGCCAACTGCTAAAATAATATTGTTATAATAAAAAAAATATATTTCATTCTTGATTGAAAATGACTTCCTTTTCGATAAAAAAACTATTTCCGAAAAACCAATTGAATTCTCGTGGAAAATCTCCTATTTTGTTCAAAAAAAAGCACTGTGTCCGTCCGAGACATTTGAGAAAAAACTCCATTCATTTTTCAAAAGGAGAGTAGGCCATCAAAAATGAAACAGGTTGAATATTTAGTCAATTTTCAACATAGATATAGGAAAAAGTATTGAAAAAACTTTTATAGATTGTGCATGTCGAATAACCTCATGATCAATTGAAATTTTACATGATGGCCAGTAAGACAAGTTAAAAAAAACTTTGAAGATGGCAGAATTTCGAAAACAGTTAGAATCCAATACTATGGCTTATGTGCAGTTCCAAGCATTTATTCGAAAATATCTAAAATCACCTTTTTTTTTCTATATTCTCTGATCAATTTATAAATATCCTATTTTTCTTTCAAATAACTCAGGTTAAATAGAGTAAGTAGTTTAATACCAATAGATGAACTATTTAATTTTTTTCGCAATTTTATTAATAGAACCATCTGGAAATGGGTCTTTACCCCGCCGCTCGCTGTTGCAATAGTTTGTATCGAATAACTAAATAAAATTCCTTCAAAGTGACAATTGTCAGTTCGAAGTGACAATTGTCACTTCAAAGTGACAATTGTCAGTTCGAAGTGACAATTGTCAGTTCAAAGTGACAATTGTCACTTCAAAGTGACAATTGTCACTTTGAAGTGACAATTCCTAATATTTTAAAAAATATTTTGTTGTTGGCCCTTATACGCCTTCGTAATATTCAGACAAAAATTGATATTTGATTATTTTTTTTAATGAGAAATTTCAATTTGATCTCAGTTTGGCCCTTAATTGTAGGGGGCGCCGCCTGCAGGTCTTTGTCTCTTTTGAGGAGTCACAACTTTGTCGTGTATGTATGTATCACATTTTCTAGAAGAAAAACCGATTCCTCTATCATTTTTACGTGAAAACAATATGATTTTCGCGACAAGCAGCCGTTTCCGAGATATTTTGCTTTAAATTAATCGATGCATGTGTTTGTCAAAAAGTAAAACAATGTTGAAAAAAAATTTTTTATTCGCACGCTAATTTTTAAACAACAATAAACAACGGAACACTAGATATAAATCAAAATCACAATAAATGTTCGAAATGTCCACCTCCTGCCTCTGTGCACGAATCCAATCTTCTTCTCATTGATTCGCGCACTCTTTGGAAAATTCCTGGAGTATTTTGAATCGTTCTACAACAGTTAATTATTCGATTACTTAATTCTCCTTCATTTTGGATAGGTGTCTGATGAATCAAGGACTTTAGATGTTCCCACAGGAAAGAATCCAAACTGTTGAGGTCTGGTGACCTAGTGGGCCATGGTTCAGGCCCTCCCCACATTTCATTTCGTAGTCTAAGCGGCACATCTTCCAGTAAAATAGGCAAATCTTCTTCAAGAAAAGGACGATATCTCTCTCCATTTAATCTTCCCGCAATAAAGAATGGACCTATAAAATAATCTCCAAGGATTCCTGCCCACAAGTTTAGAGAGAACTGTTCTTGGAAATGTGATTCCTGTACCGCATGGGGATTTTCCTCTGACCACAAATGATTGTTGTGAAAATTGCGTATAGCGTTGCGTGAGAAATTCACTTCTTCGGTAAACAAGATTTGATTAAAAAAAAAAAGGATTTTGAATAAGGCATTGAAGAAACCAACGACAGAAGTTGATACGTAACGGAAAGTCTGAAGTCTTTGAATATGGTAGGGATATAACAAATTATCAATTAAAATGTTTCATACCAGAACATGAGAAATGTTTAACGTCAGCGCTATTTTTCTTAAGCTTGTTTCCGGGAGTTCTCCTACCAGATTAAGAACTGCTTCCTTGATTTCTAGGGTTCTCACCATCCGATGTGCAAACGACAGCTGACTAGCTTTCTCAGAACTTCCTGTTTCCCTTAACCGAGCGTGAATACAAACGTCTAGCCTCATATGCATTTCCGTTAGCAAGTCCGTATGTAAAATGTATGTCAGCATACTCTGCAATGGTAAAGTTTACAATTTTTTAACAAATAATCACAATAATAATAAATAAAACTATTTAACTATGCGTCAAGATATTATTTTTGACATGACAGCACAAACAAAATTGGAATAAACTTACTAGCGTACTTCATACTTTTATTTTCAAAGAGTTCGCGATTCAATGAGAAGAAGATTGGATGCATCGATTAATTTAAATCAAAATATCTCGAAAACGGTTGCTTGTAGCGACTTTTGAAAAGCATATTGTTTTCACGTAAAAATGATAGAGGAATCGATTTTTCTTCTAGAAAATGTGATACATACATACACGACAAAGTTGTGACTCCTCAAAAGAGAAAAAGACTTGTAGGCGGCGCCCCCTACAATTGAGGGCGAAACTAAGATCAAATTTGAATTTCTCATATTGAAAAATCCTCAAATACCAATTTTCGTCCGAATATCGACATTATTTTAAAAATTATTTACGAAAAACCAAAATAAAAATAAATTTTCAACACCTTGTATATCAAAAATGAAGGCCTTGCGGACCCATGCTTATTTGAACTTTTCACCTCATAAATAACTGAGGAATCGCCTTTGTAAAATATCGGACACGTATTACAAACACCCTGTATATTACTTTCGCTTCACGCGCCACAGTCTGATTTTCTATAGACGTTTATCCATGAAATCAACATACACTGACTCGGTTTCTTCCATCTCAATTCTTCATTTTGTTGAATGGACAAACAAAATATAATGGATGTTCAAATAAAACCGAAGTTTTTTCCGAGATCGGAAAATGTCAGTAATGTATCTTTGAATTATTGCCAATGTATCTGTTATTAACTTATTTTTTCTGATATATTTAGTCGAGATTGAAATTACTATTGTATATTTTGTACTTGTGCGAAAAATCCATTGTTTTCACATTTATGAGTTTATTGAGATTCCGATCTATGGAAATGTTGAGGTATACAGTTTCTGATACATGATTCAATGGAGTGACGGTAATTACAGAATCAAAAAATAAATCCTGAAATCCGCCTTTCTGACTGGTTTTTCATTATTGAATTTTTACGTCGTATATTATTCATTCCCAGACAATAATATCACTAACTGTCAACAGTTTTTTGCAATCATCATCTGAATTACACTTGCTGTCGGCACCAATTCAGCAATGAAAGAGATAGCTTCGGAGGATCTTCGATATACTCGCACTCAACCAAATGGAAAAAATCGACACGTAATTGATTTGTATTTTTCACCTTGCCACATAAAGGCATGTAATCTATAATCTTGAATGACAAGCGTTTTTTACGTGTCTTATGGGAAAGATTCCGTAACGGTACACACTAATGTCCACTTTCAAGTATTGACGTGTGCCTTTTAATAGATTTCTCGAGAGATGTTTCGTAGTCTACAGGGTGTGAGTTGAATACATGAAATTTATTGAATTTATTTATAGAAAAATATTTCAAATGTTTTAATCGTATACTAGTGTTGTAGAATCAAGAAGTTGATTTCACTAATTTCAACTTGATACTCAACCTACTTAGTTCATATCAAATTCAAGACAAGTTAAATGGAAATCAAGTTGAGGAGTGATGTACGTATTCCTTCCCAAGTATATGTGATCTATCAAGAACAAGTACTCTTACAAGTACAATTATACTCAAGTACATTTGGGATGAATTATTCCAATCAACAGATCTTCCTTATTAAACATTGGGAAGAATTGTAGGAATGTGATTTTTTATGGAGGAACAACGTTGCTTGACATTGTCACAGTCAGAACAAAATAACCAACTCCCCTTTTTAGATGTCATGATCCAAAAATCATCACCCCGAATGGAAACATATGTACACAGAAAGAAGACAGATACCAATCAATATCTACACTACTACTCAAACCATCATGCCAGAGTGAAAAGAGGCATAGTTAAATGTCTCTATAATCGAGCCCAAACAGTTTGCAATTCCAACCAGAATTCAGAGGAAGAAATAAACCTCATAAAATCTGTTCTCAAGGAATATGCATATCCGTATCAGTTTGTGAAAAAAACAATAACTGACATTGAAAACAACAATCCACCAAACAACCAATTAACACAATCAACAGGAGTACTCCCACCATCTACACATTTCACAACCAACATAATATGTCCCCGGATTATCTGAGATGTTCAAACGGATTGAACATAGGTATGAGTGAGAACATCATTTAGAACAACAAACACATTGAGATCTATACTAACACAGAATGAACCAAAAAATGCCGAAGAAAGTACCAAAAACTGTTTTTACAATATACCTTGTTCGTGTGGTGACAGTTATATAGGTGAAACGTCAAGACCATTAGAAGTGCGCCAGAGTGAACATCGGAGTTGGTATCAGAAATCGACAAATAACCGGATCAAAAATTGCAGAACACATCCTCACATCCAATGGCGATCATATGATTGAATGGAATAGGATGAAAATCTTGATGAAAGAAGCACATCAAGGGAGGAGAAAATTGAATTCTTCTCTGCAATAACAACTGCTTTTCAAAAAATTCTGTTGAGAAGGACCATACATGGTTATACAGAGTCCGGCATAAGGTTCGCAGCATATGGAAAACTTTTATATTATTGATTTCTCAAAAAAAATCGCTCGTGTTAAAAACCTCTGCTTCATCCCAAACCTGAATTGCAAACACCAAAATTGAATTTTATTCGACCCTATACGAGGGAGATAGAAAAGCATGCTTTGTTTTCAAAATAATATGATCCCATCACTTTATTTCCAAGGAAGTATTCAAATTCATGGAGTAATATTGTTCAAAATCGAATTCTAATCATAGCCACCTATGACCAATTTCATATTTCAACTTTTTTTTCCCTGTACAACATAAGGAATATTATGCTAGACGAATGGTATATTGTTAAATATGGTATCACTCTCTGAATGTTTTCTCATTTCTTCCTCCCATCGGAAAATCACATTAATTGAATTATGTGACGGAATTTCTGGGGAGCTATTCCCCGAATACAATCCCTGATAGTATTCTCCAAATGACGTATGTTTTGAAATGGTTATTGGAATATTTTCCAATCCATCGGTTTGGAAATGTTCCGTTTAACCACTTTCTCACTTCTAGCGTAGAATGAACGGATGCACCGTCTTGTTGAAAATACATTCCAGCTCTCATGTCCAGAGGAATATCATCTAAATAATGGGAGAGAAACGTCTGCAGCATCATTAAGTATCTTGCAGAATTCAGTGGTTGTCTGAAAAATACTGGTCCATCAATAATGTCATTAAGAATTCCGCACCAGACGTTAACTTTGAAGTGATATTGGTCTCTACATTGTATCCTAAAATAGGGATTATTATCTGCCCACCACCTGCAATTCTGGGAGCTAACTACCCCATTTGATTTGAAGGTTGATTCGTCATTGTAAAGAATTTTTTTCGAAAACTGTCTATTATCTTCCATTAGAAACTGAAATCCAAGCGATTATCCGGATCTCTCGGTTTCAAAGTGTGTATGAATTTTGG
Source organism: Gonioctena quinquepunctata (assembly GCA_018342105.1). NCBI lineage: Eukaryota > Metazoa > Arthropoda > Insecta > Coleoptera > Chrysomelidae > Gonioctena > Gonioctena quinquepunctata. The sequence goes on from JAFIRS010001104.1 coordinate 294,699, forward strand.
TTTATACGGTTTGAATTTATTATAACCTAGAACTCTTCTCATTGATCGATAGGATATACCAAGATTTTCTCCTCTTTGCGATAATGACATTCTAGGATTTTCAATCGTAGACAGCATAATATTCGTAACAGTTTCTTCATTTTCAGTTATCGGTCGTTTATGTGTCACTTTGTATTTTTTCGAAACCGAATGTTTTTAAAATTCTTGTAATTGTCGAATTATGAACGTTTTTACCTGGATGTCTTTCATTAAAAATATTGGCAGTGTCTCTACAAGTATGATAATTGTCACCATGTATCATTAAAATCTCCACTCTCTTTGTATACTTAGTCCAGCAGCTATGATTGAATTGGAAAACTACTGAAATTGCTCTACAGATTTGTGAGTTATTCTTGATGCGTCAAAAATGGGTGATATCATCATATCTAACAATATACCGTTCGTCTTGCATAATATTCCTTATGTTGTACAAGGAGGAAAAAATGGGAAAAAAGTTGAAATATGAAAGTGGTCATAGGTGTGGCTATGATTCGAATTTATGGATCAACATTCGATATTTCCTCATGAATTTGAATTCTACCGTGAGAGATAAAGTGATGGGATCATATTATTTTGAAAACAAAGAATGCTTTTCTATCTCGCTCGTATAGGGTCGTATAAAATTCAATTTTGGTGTTTGCATTTCAGGTTTGGAATGAAGCAGAGGTTTTTATCACGGATGATTATTTTTGAGAAATCAATAATAAAAAAGTTCTCCATATGCTGCGAACTTTATGCCGGACACTGTATATGGGGTAGAGGTAACTTAGAGGAGTGAGAAATGGCAGAATGTTAATAAACTGATCTGACTAACACCCCATATATCAAATGAGCAATACGTCACATTCAAATTTGTTTTGGCATCTCAATTGACATCCGTTATTTGAAAAAGATACGAAGACTGCAAGAAAAAATAAATTATCCAAACTATTAAAGGAGATTTAGAAGATTTTGAGAACGGGGGCAGATATAGTCCCCGAAACGTCAATCAGAAACTATATAAAGAAGTATTTTTTGAATCCAAAATACGGCAAGTTACTGACTAATTGAATCATTTTTCTTTAGGAAATATAATTGAACGCAGTAACTTATCGGGGTGAACTAATTAGTTTGCCCTCCTACACTTGTATAGATTTTCCTGATTATATTTTCATTTTCAGACTGTGGAAGGTTACCCAAAAACACATGTCGAAAAACATTGGGAAGAAAATGTTCAAAAGCGTCCTCTGACTTGTCAAATATCAAAATTCCCTTACCACGGTTTAGTCGCGCAATTACCATACATTTAAATATCATTACCGAATCCGACGATGCATCAAACAGGCAGAGCGTGCCTCTCGTTACAATAAAATAATAATAATAATATGGCTAGGAAACGGCCCATTTGTAATGCATAAGGCTAATTAAGGAGGAACTGGCGTGTGCCGAGGTCGTTATTAGTTCAGACGACATATGGCCTTACCAGTAAACACTACCATTTTTACGGGCACACGCAGCGGCGTTGCCAAACTTACCGATTTTTCAGCACAAATGCTACCTTTTTATTATGTATGTTTAGTTAAAAATCATTCGAGTGAATTTTGACCCACTTCTAGTTGTCCGATTAACGTGAATTTTGGTAGGTGACAGTGCATTATGGAATTTTAGCTAGAGAAAAAACAATATGGCGGACGACATTTGTGATTATGGTTCGATTCTATTCAAAATTGGTATGTGGGGGTTTTCGGGTATTCTCTCAGATCCAGCTATTTTGGAGTGTTTCACAGTCAAATGACATATGGAACTGTCTTGTGGGGAAATTCCACCCATTCAAACAGAATTTTTGTATTACAAAAAAGAGTTATTCGAATAATATCAGGGGCGGGTTACAGAGACCACTGCCATGCTCTATTTATTGATCTCAAGATCATGCCTCTTTCCACCGCTTACAAATACGCCACTCTGCTTGAAATACACTAAAACAGATCAGATTTTGCTCAACAATCGGACACGCACCAACACCTAACAAGGTCAGGAAATCTCTTGAGAACGCCAAGACACAGACTTTCTGTATCACAGAAAAATTCATTGAACATAAGTCTATACAATAAATTGCCTCTCGAAATAAGAAATATGAACTTTTACGATTTTAAACGGGTAGTGAAATCTTGTCTACTGAAGAAGTGTTTTCACTCGGAAAATGACTTTTTAACCCATTAATTTAGCAATGATGATCTGTAATAAACTGCATATCTCTAGGTTTTTAATGTGTTCGTCATGTCAATTTTTTTATATAAATTTTTTTATTCTTCTCTGTACGTTTACAATGACTCTGTTCTGAGTGAACCTTTTATCATATATTTTTTGTTTGTTTTTTTATTCATGTGTTGTCAATTTGTTGTATGACCTAGTCATGCACTTTTACTTCTACCAGAGTGGCCTGCTACAAATGTATTATAACATGTAAAGGTAGTCAATATATTTCTCTTCTCCTCTAATAAAGATACTGGAGAGCCAGGCCGAAAAGACCGCACGAGCCGAGGTTAGCGCAGAGTATGGAAAAACTAAAAATAAAAAATCTATGGCAGTCGATGAATTTTCTATGAATATACCAGAAAATCTACCACACTTATGTGTTTTAGCAGAATCTCTCTTTCAGGTCAGCTATATTTCCCTCCTGTTTGAAAACGGCAATTGTCATACCTTTTTTCAAGATTGGTAATGTGGATGATCCTTCATGTTATCGGCCGATTTCCATTTTGTCTACTATATCAAAAGTAATTGAAAAATCATTCAAAAAAAGACTGTGACAATACCTAGTAAGTAATAACATATTATCTAGTGTACAATTCGGATTTCAGTCAGCATCTAACACTGACGATGCAGTGTTTAAATCTTCTGGACTCTATCTACCATCTATCAGTATTTTGTGATTTCTCAAAGGCTTTTGATTGTGTAAATCATGAAATACTGCTTCAAAAAGTGTACGTTTATGGGATCAGAGGTACTATTCACAACTGGATAGAATCATATCTCTCAGACAGGAGGCAAATGGTCAGAATACAAAATATGATATCAGAGGAATCAAAGATCCATTGTGGTGTACCTCAAGAATCAGTGCTCGGCCCTATTCTCTTTCTATTGTATTTGAATGACTTGGCAAATATCGATATCTCAGGGAAATTCACAATGTTTGCTGGTGTTACAACTTTGTTTTATGGCACGGAAATGATATAGAAGCGCTAAAAAAACACAATATCGACCGATCTAGAAAAGGTAAAAAATGGGTGCGATGCCAATCTTCTGTGTTTCAATCCAAATAAAACTAATATTCTGTCATTCAAATTCAACTATGATAGTTTGTATTTGGAGAACCGAACAATTGTTAATAACTCATATACTAAGTTCTTGGGTATAACCCTAGATGATAAATTGAAATTTGATAATCATATAACGTCCTTGAACAAAAAAATATCTAGCGGTTGTTTTGCTGTACGAATAATTAGAAAAGAACTCGGATTTTCGATTGCTCTTATTTCGCATTAATTGAGTCTTATTTGCGATATGGCATTCCTTTCTGGGGCTTCTGCAGCCAACAACTGTTCAATTCTGTTTTTGTAGTGCAAAAAAGAGTTAAGAACTCCGAACACTGCAAACCTCTATTTGAGTCTCACAAAATCTTAACTTTATGTAGCATCTTCATATTTGAAACCGTATGTTTGATGAAAAAGAAACATCTAAACATGACAAGTCTTAGAGTACACGAAACCAGACAGAATAATAACATACCTCTGCCAATTTCAAAATCTTCCTTAACAAAAAATTCACTGATGTTTGAAAGTAAAAAAATGTTTAATCATTTGCCAATTAATCTGAAACAAATGTCTGACTTACCTAAATTCCCGAAGGCAGTTAAAGATATATTGTATACAAAAGCTTATTATTCCCTGCGAGAATATTATAGTGACAAATTGTGATATATTTCATACTCGTTTAAAATGTTCCTTTATCTTTTTTTTTTACTATAATGTGTTTGTAATTATATACTGTGTGTTGTTATATCTTCCTTTATATGTGATAGTTTTCTTTTTTTTTAAACAAATTTTATGTCTAGAACTTAAATATCCAACCACTTATATTTTGATCATGTAACTCTTCTAGTTTATATTAGTATAATTACGCTTTGTCGATAAGAATATTTTCTCAGACAATAAAGCATATTCTTGATTGATTGATTCTTGATCATTTCATCAATTACGTTTTTCTACAATCGCCAAATGCATTTTTCTGCGGATAATCGTTCAATAATATCAACTTTCCGTGATAAAATATGGATAGTCATATGACACATACTAGTTTAGATACTAAGTGCTATTTATCAAATAACATGGTGGATATTGCAATATATTTACTGGATGGATGAATAAATATAGTGTTGCTATTGGATGTGAACACTAGTGTAACTTGTGGAACTTTGCCCTGAAGAGATACACTTAAAAAAAGGCAAACTTTATGTGGCAACACTGCGTTCGGAGACCGCTATCCTCTGACGTCGGAGACCCTTCTTCGGGTAGCAGCAATCAACATTAAAACACATAAAATACAAGAGGGGATCAGGGTTTTTAAAGTATCGGTAAAGTTAATAAGCTAGTTGGTTTTTTCGACAATAAACCGGAAGTGCATTATTGATTACTGGGTATCGGTGTCTGATCGCAGATATTGTGTTCGAAAATTGATTTTTAATGATGTCTCCACCACCCTGACGTCGATGAAGGCACTATGATTTATAGTCGGTGTGGGTAACCTTAAGGCAAGAATAGTTCATCTGAAAAGAAGCAATTTTCTTTATAAATTGAAATTCATTTGGAGCGACAAAATAATTAATGTATCCGGCGGGAAAAATGCCCTGCTATTACGATCATTTCGTTCTGGAATTTTTGGACTAGTTGAATGAGAACTCGCATCAAACGAAATCATTTTCTAAACCGCCGCAATATAATTCGTTGAAGTATTGTTCGAAGCTTATTTGTTACCCTTTTTGGGATTCTAACCTTCCGCAATCTGGAAACAAAATTAAACAGAACAAAAAGTAGACAGAACTTTAGCCAAACACAAAAATATGCTTTCGAAAACAGAACGCTCACAACTTGTCCCACACCATAGCAAACCTCCACATTTGTATGGTCTACCAAAAATCCACAAACCCAATACACCATTGGGACCTATTGTGAGTTCAATCCCTGTGTCAGAAACTTCAGATATCTCCTATGCTTCCATAGTCCTATAGCTAGAAACGCAACAGTTCCACAAGAAATACACCTTTTTATAGATAAACTAGAAAGATTACAAATCCAAGATGCGGAGACCTTTTAGTGAGTTTAGATAGATGGATAGATATAATTTATTTTGCCAAGTGATTACATTTCAGTCATAGCAATAGTCAAAATACAAAAACAGAGATTACAAGAGCATAAGACGTTTATAAATACAAACTAGATGTGTGGAAGAAAAATAATCAAACAAAAATAAAAACCACTAATAAAAGTACTCAGAAAAAGAATAAAAACATGTATCTATTAAAAATTCCTTTAGTGTTTTTCTGAACTTAGTCACTGTATCAGTACTTTTAATTTCACTAGGTAAATTATTGAAAATACGCAACCCCATATAGTCGGGTGAATTATAGCTGATAGACATTTTTACAAATGGTACATTGAAATCCTTATTTTTTCTGATATTCATCGAGTGAATATCTTTGTTCAGTTAAAATTTGTCTTAATTTCGAAATATGTGTAAACACATTTCTAAAATATATAATGAGGTCAACGTTAGAATTCGAAGCTCTACAAAATGTGATCTACAAGAATATGCACATTTCACACCAACAATACATCGGATGATGCGTTTTTGGAAAATGAATACACCCCCAGCTAGGGTGGAATTGCCCAAAAACAAATACCAGATCTAATGCGGGAGTCTGCTTGTGCATAATATAAATTTATTAGTTGTCCTTTGGTTAGAACACTTTTAACATTTTTAATAAAAAATTTATTGAGTTAAGCTTAGATATTAGCGTTTCACCGTGCGTTTTCCAAGTAAGAGTTGGATCAACTTTGATTCCTAGAAAATTGATCGCCTCTACACTATCTCGAATCGTGCAGTTGTTGACTGATATATTTAGTGGTGTATATACTTTTTGTGGGTTTTTTCTTCATTCAAAAATAGCTGATGTTCATTAAACCACTTCATGTGTTTTCTAAAATATTTGTAATGTCGGTAGTAATGTCTGTTGATGATGGCTTGAAGATGATTAAAAATAAACCACCAGCATACATTTTCAAGAATTGACCATTCAGAAATGAATCAACACCGAGCCTTGTGGCATACAAGATTCTACCAAAGAATAGTCTGAATTATATTTCCTAATTTCGGTTTGGTATATGTGTTGCACTTGAACATATTGTTTACTATGCTTTAAAAAAGATGATATTATTCCGGAATTGAATGCCCTGCTGAGATCACGGAAAATCACAGGACACTCTGCCGCCTCAATACATTTGATAATTTCACTATAAAAAGAGTGAATTGTCGTACCAATGGACTTACCTGCCCGGAATCCATGTTGCTTTTCTGTTAATATTTCAAATGTTTCTAGAAAATTTCCAAGACGTGATAGAAAAGAACACTCAAAAATTTTTGAAAGTGAGCAGGGACAGTCACTTGTCTATAGTTTCCGAGTCGAGAATTGTCTTTTTTTTAAGATTGGAGTGATTTTTCCCACCTTTAAAAAATTACTCAAATCGAATATTTCTATTATCTAGCGTATGAGTTCCATTTTTGATAGATATGTTATCAATACTTTTTTGGGTGCATCTATGAAGAATTTTTTAAATGATGAAGCAATCGAGACGGGATCACTTATTTCTTGATCACTCTCATTGTTAGATTTTCCTGCTGAATATGTTTGTTAGATATTTCTGCTATCACTTTCCAAGCGGTTCTAGATGGATTGCTGGAATTAAATATTTTATTTTGGTAATATTCTTTTTTTGCTTTAGATATCAGGTCATTATGTTTCCGTTTCATATCTCGATACATGGTTCAAGAATCGGAAAACTTTCACACAAAATACTGAAGTCTCTCAATACAGTGCTTGATATTCTAACCTCATCATTAACCCATTTCTTGTCTGGTGCACGTCTACTATAATATTTTCTTTCAGGAAAGTGAACATTGAACTAATGCAAAACTATTGAACAAAAAACTCAAAAGCAAAATTTAAGTCGTCGATACAATATAGAGGCTCCCAGTTCTCCTCTTGTGATGTTTTTTCAAAATGTTCGATATTAGTTTATTATAACTCCTGCGAAATTTAGATCTGTATTTATAAGCGTATTTATCCGATTCTAATTTCAGATTAATTGAACGGTGATCAGCTATACAATTATCAAAAACATAACAGAGTCCTGCGTTACTAAAATTAATGAAAATATGATCTATCATTGTACAAGTATGGTTTGTTACCCTAGTAGGCCATCCAACTAGAGGTCTGAGGTTAAAACTTTTTAGTATTCCACATAATTTATTATAGTACACATTTTTATAAGAATCTAAGTTAAAATCCCCACATAGTAAAATTCTTCTCTTTGGTTTAAATAACAAATTTAAGACTTCTGTCAATTTATCAAAAAATATGTGTACATTTCCAGAGGGCGACCTATATACATTTAAAAGAATAGTTTTTACCTTGTTTCTATTCGTCGGTATGATACAGTATTCGAAATCTTGTTCAATGGCCAAAATATCAACTGACTCTGTTTCAGCAATAATTTCATTTTTTGCCCAAATACCTAGGCCCCCACATTTTTTTGTTGCTCTACAATAACTGCTAATCAAATTATATCCTCCTGTATGTAAGTAATTTACCACCTCCTCTTTGAAACCTGTTTCCACTAAGCACAGAATATCTAATGAAGGAAAAGTATTAATATCCAAGTTCAGAAAGTTAAAGGGGAAGGAAGAATATTGTTACTAGTTAAACTCTAGAAAATTTTTGACTCAAAAATTAACAAAGACATCATCTGCACGTAGAGATCTGATTTTTTCACATTTTTCATTTACGTTTTATTTCATGCTTTTTGAACTTTATATTTTACTAGTAGACATGCTATGATCGAAAAAATCTGGAGTATATTAAATCATCTTGTTTTTATTAAGGCCAAACAGACAAAACATTCAAAAAGGGAATATCAGAACATATGAAATGTTTCGCCGCAACTCACTTGAGTATAAAACATTATTTTGCTTACACGTTTGAAATATTACAGGTAGAAAAGAATCGTTGTAAGCTCGTCTTATTAAAAAGTTCGAAAATCAATGAAAACCAAAACTCCCAATATTTATTTGATGACAAGATTAATTGATTCTTACTTTTTACACATGCTAAACACCATTTGGGGTTTAAAAGATAGTCGAAGATAATTCCTCGTCAGATTTAATGAACATCCTGTTAATATTTTCAAAGTTATCAAAATAGCAAGAAATTCTCTTCCACGTTTCGTTTCTACGAACCCCATCATACGGTACATCATAATTATTTCGAACCTCGATATTTCGTAAGCCATTTAAATGGATGATCAAGCATAACGTGCAAACACAATGTAAATAATTCTTCTATTCCGTATGAAATTTTAATTATGTTTCCTCATTAACCATTACAATTATGATTATTTGTGCGTTTAAAATACCAATGGTACGCACAAAGGAAAAAATTATGCACGGCAACTTTATTTTTAACTCTCGACTATAATCAGGTGAGAACTATCTAATACCATGATTATAGCTTGTTAGGATTAAATTATGAATGATTATTGAATTATTATGTTTCTATGGAGTCAAGATAATGGCATGTTTTTTCGTCGCTTCAAAATTGTAGGCTGTATTCGATATGAAAATTAGAGTTCGATTCTACAGGAGATCACTGTCATTTTGTTGCAAGAGATGCCAACCTATAATTTTTTTAACTTATAGGGTTAAAAGCTATTCTTATATTTGTTAGAGACATTTTTTTTCAACAAAAGCTAATCTTTCGAAAAGTATCCTTCTGCTTTGTTCTTTTATCTGAATTTGGAGAAATGGTCCCTGAATGTATTTTTCAGGAGCATATTGGAGTAACGATTGAATCTTGGGAGAGGTACGAAAAAGAATCTAAAAAATCAGGAAAATTACCAAGGATTATATATTTTTCAACAATTCAAAGACTTTAATAGACAAGTATCGGTTTTAGAATTACTATGCTGTCGTTTATAGAATTATTGTTTCGAATTTGAGTAAAGAATGTGACTAAAAAGTGTTAAAAAAAGAGTTAAAATAGAGATTTGGAAAAAAATTCGGAAAATTGTTCGAAAAAGTGACGAACACTGTATTTAAGAATTGATAAAATAGTTTAAAAAATGGATTTGAAAAAAGTTTCGAAAATAGTTTTTAAATATCTAAATATTCGTTTATTGGATATTTATTATCTAATTACTACTATCAAATGTGTATTATATCATTTTCTCTAGTTATCTCCTTTTTTATTGGAATCTGAACGGTATTTTTTGTAAAATACGATGAAAGCTGTGATTTCTTGCAAGACTTAATGTGAAATGTATGAAATTACAAATGCATATATTTCTTTACTGATTCTCTGTTGTTCTTCAAAAATTTAATTGGATATTTTTCTTATCATAATCTACTACTATGATGAATTTAATTAAATTTCAAACAGTAATTCTAAAACCGATAGTACTACTCTGGGAGAATTATAAAGTCAGCATTTTGTGGTGGCACTTAAACGCTTTTGCAGGTTTCTGTAACTTATCACACTCAAATATCATCAGATAAGTATGTAAGAATACGCCCCGATAACAAGAATCAAACAAAAAAATTTAAAGAAATACTTGACCATTCTGAACGTTTTTGTTGTTCCGATACTATTTGTTGACTCCCAGACAAATAGAATTATTATTTTTCAGTTCTAAACAAAACTTTATTGTGATTTTGATAATCATCCACACCACACAAAAAAATTCGAGGTGTTTTTTTATGAAAATTGTATATCAGAGCAGGTCTGATTGGGAAATCAGTACTGATCACAAAATAAAGTGGAACAAAAATAATTTTCGGTCTCTCTTTGTATAGTTTTTATTATCAACTTATAATCGTTAAATGTATTGCTCAACAGACATGAAGATCATCGAATATCCTCATGGTTATTAACACTATAATAAAGCAATAATACCGAATTATGCTCTAACATTTTTCAGATCAACAGCAGGAAGCGGGAGTTCTTTCAACAAAATTCACATGTCAATAACTGTCTGTTCAAAATGATCATAAAGATATATGGTATTCTATTTTTAATTCAAATTGTCGATTTCCTTGCTTGCTACAATAAAAATATTTGTTACAGTTAGAGAATGATTTAGATTATATCACTTGGATCAATCTTGTCATCAAATAAATATTGGGAGTTTAGGTTTTTATTGATTTTTAAACTTTCTAGAAGGCCGAGTTTACAAACTTTCTTGTCTACCTGTATATTCCAAACGTGTAAGCAAAACAATGTTTTCTACTCGAGTGAGTTGCAACGGTTGAGTTTATTTTTCCATTAACGAAACAGTTCCTATGTTCTGATATTCGCTTTTTGAATGTTTTGCTTTTTTGACCTATGTAAAAACTAATTGATATACACCATTTTTTTCATATTGATCGGTTTTTCTTCATTGTTCTTGATAAATTCACCCATATTGATGTTGATTTAATGCAAGAAATTATAGTTGTTTTTCCGTAAATGGATCAACACGAAGAAAGACATAGATATGTTGAATGAGAAAAAATACAAATTCCATTTTCCAATTAGCAACAGCTAATAAGCAATAAATGATTGTAAACTTCTGAAGATTCTGCAGGTGTCGTTGATATTTGATCTTTCATAGATATGCAGAAAAGCATACGAAAATGTACTGAAATTGAAAGCTTAAAATGGATTTGCAATCAATACTCTGAGTACAGTGGTAAAATAGACACGTCACGTTAAAATTTGTTGAGGTGAGTTTTTTGTGGTAAAAAGTTATTTTGTTATGATATTAAGGTTAGTATATCACATAAAGCAATAATAATGAATTCCGCCCAAAAATGACCAATTTATATGAACTATTGTTTAGGTATTAGCATCCCAAAAATAATGTATTTTATTATACTTTGCTTGTTCTGAGAAAATATACAGTGCAGTATGTATTTTCTAGAACTGATTTTATTCAATCCTTACTCTACGTCCCCCTCCCTAACAGCTCACAAAATCCAAATGAAATAAATGACTTTTTTATATCAGTTTTCAAGAAAAGTGATTCTTGTGAAAACATTAGTCAGTATTATGACAGGAATATGTTCCACCCATATATATATATATATATATATATATTCAAATTGGTACCAGTTACTGCAAAAATATATTCCTTAAAATCAAATGCTTGTAGGGTAGACAACATAAGCTTGCATATGGTAAAACTCTGTCTCCCAACTATCCTCGATCAAATCACCCATATTATAAGTTGCTGCTTGGAAAAAGGCTATTTTCCAAATAAATGGAAGCTACCTTTTGTTAACCCTATAGCAAAAAATAATTCCCCAAAAAATGTCACTGTCTGTTATGTGTATTATCAAAAGCTTTGGAAAGAATTGTATATAATCAAGTTTCATCTTTTGTAAATGAATATAATATATTACCACTCTATCAATCAGGATTCCACAAAGGTCATACGTAGTAGGACAACCTCACTCCTCAAACTGATGACATACTTAGATCTCGCGATAAGAAGATGGCTTTAATTTTGATATCCCTTGATTATTCCTCGATTGTATTGATCATAATCTCTTGTGCACTAAATTAAAATAGTATGGGTTTACCGATTCTGCTGTTAAGTTTTGCAAATCCTACCTTTTTGATCGATATCGGATGATGAAAATAAATGATGTTACGTCGAGTCCAGCTCATATTATTTCCGGTGTTCCTCAAGGGTCTATTCTGGGCCCTCTATTGTTTTTTAATCTATACAGCAGATCTATACGGAAAAAACAAATTCTCAAATCTACAAACCTATGCAGACGACCCTCAAGTTGTGCATCATTTTGACCTCTCTGTTGCAAATGATACTTGTGACGAAATAAACTGCGATTTACAAGCCAATTGTCAATATTCGGTTCAACATAATTTAACATTAAATTCCACCAGAAGTGTTGCTATCTTATTTTGTTCCGAAGGAGTGAGAGAACAGCTCAAACGAAGTATTCGCTTGTACATAGGGGAAACACGTTTAGACTTCTCGACATCATCGATGAAAAATTAAGATTTGTTGAACATGGCATGACACTAATACACCGCTCGTATGCACACTTGAGATTGCTTTTCGCAAATGAGAGTATAATGAGTTCAGGTCTGAAAAAACAATTAGGTGAGTGTCTCGAACTGTCAATTTTCCAGAACTGTAACATCATTTATTTCCACTGTTTAGAACAAAGAACAGTTTACAGTATCCAGAAAATGCAAAATACATGTTGTCGTCTGATTTTCAATTTGAGAAAATATGATCATGTGACTCATAAAATTAGAGAACTTAAATGGCTATGAGCACTTCCCCAAGATATTTGTTCCTGAACTTCATAAATAAGTTGCTTATGATTTCTACTTCTGCTTATCTTAAGAAAAACTTATTTTTATTCAAAATGTCCACAGTATAGATGTTAAACACCAGCTAACATTGACAAAAAACATAAAAACAAAAATATTAAAATAAGGAAATACAATATACCCCAAAAAAAGTAGCAACACATATCAACATGTAGACCTTTACGAATAATGTGTTTTAAGAAAAAACTTAAATGTATAACTGAAGAGTTATGGAGCCCCAAAACGAAACTTATTATTAAAAATTCAATTATTAATCACTGAACTTTTTTTATCCACGAACCAGAAACTCAAGAAAATCACAGAAGAATATTTAAACCTAATGGTTGAAGAACCCACCCAATCCGAATATATATATATATATATATTTTGTTATGTTAGGAAGGACCAGTAATATATTTTAAAGGTGAAAAAGAATTTTTTTAAAATATCCATAAAAATAATAAATATTTAATAGTTAGTAGTTCATGAGATATTGTTTTTACATATTTTTGAGATTATATTTCCTTTATGAAGCCTCTGTATAACATTGATAGGTAAATATATGCAAATACTATAATGCAATCATTTTCCTGCATTTTCAAAAAAGATTACGACATATAATTGATTGAAATACAACATAAAGTCTAGATTTACAAAATTATTCTGGATTAAATGTGATCAACAAAATTATAAGGTTGAATCATACAGTATATGAAATTGCATCCAAATAAAATAGCCAATGGGAGAACAAGAAACCTCTTGATGAAAATAGCTAATCAGGGAACAGAGATGGTTAGATAAAATATTTGAAATTGTGGAAAAGTAAGAACAGAGGAGTGTCAAAAATAATTATGATCAAATATTGTATTCGGTTTATAAGAAATGTAAAATATGTTAGTTGATAAGTTTTCTCAAATAACACCAAATTAGTGAAAGTGCGACAAGGAAGTAAAACAGGAATGGTATCCAGGTGAAGAAAAAACAAAGCCACGAGGAGATTGAAAAACATTTTTGAAAAGAAGCTACGTACAAAATTTGAGAGAAATAAATTCAGGATATTCATTAATGATAAGGTAGTTTTTCCTACAATAACAAACCAATTCAACCACTGGATAATTTCGACCCAAAATAAATAAGGATAAAAGAAGATTACCTTTTTGTTCTCCGCATCAAAACTTGTCCAAGCTGATTTCGGAATTTTGGATGGTTCCTTTGCAATGGAGAGTTCCTGAGAGGAGTGGATGAAACAGTAATTCAGATTATGGCCAGGTAATGCATCAGCGACATTCCAGCTCCAGGTATAAACTCTTTTAGTGCACATCACAAACTGAATCACTTTACAAAGTAACTCGTATATCTGAAGAACTTTATATAATTTGGTATTGAACTATAAAAGAATTCTTCCAATTCAAAAGAAAAAAGTGAGGTTATATTTACAATATCCATCACTGCTTTTCATTATTCTATGAAAATTTGTCAATTGCTCATAGTTATAAGTTATCTATCGCAGGCCAGGTTAATATAAGTTTTCCTGAATAAAGGAAATAATTGTTTTTCATAATTTCTGGTTTACTTTCCACAATGATATGCTAATATCTCACCGATAAACACTGAACTGAAATAGTTCGAATGACATCAAGACAGGCAGTGGCTCTGTTGCCAGTACCGACTCCTGAGGCGAAGGCGTTTCCAACTGAGTTTAGTCGTGGTTAGAAAAGGAATTACAAAAAGTAAAAATAATAAAATTTTCACATATATTCAATAAAATTGTTATGGTATTGGGTAGAAGAAGTAATTTTACAAAACATATAAATATAAATAGACATTATTTCATTCTACCCAATCATAACAAATTGACATCAAAATTGAAATCAAAAATATTTAAACAGGGCGAAAATAATTTTCATATCAAATCATAACAATAATAACAATAAATTATCTTACCATATAATAACAAAATAATTCTACCTTTCATAACAATATTTTATAACAATTGGCACCCAACTTAGGGCAAGTAAGAAAAAAAAACTATCATATTAATATTTTATAACAAATTGTTGATGCTCGTTAATTTCTGGAAATACCTAAAAAAATCATTTTCTTCTAAAGCGTTAATAATTATTATAATAGCTCTGTATTTCCCATAAAAAAATACACAAATGCCGAACATCAGGTGGTCAATGTATCACCTACAAAGTACACACTACATAAATCTCTTTATTTTTCTTGGTTGATGTTTGCAAATAGATACTTGAGAGCTTCCCATATTTTTTCAGAGTCCTTCCAGATGTCGGATTCTATCTCGAATACAGTTAAGAAACGTATAGAGGACTATTCATTGCGCTAGCTTGTTGACGATACATATTCAACGTTAAAATTATCAAACAACTTCACTTGTTACTTGTTAATTCCGTAATCCGAGCTGGTTTTTGTCTTGTACCTCTCAGAACCACTTCAGCAGCATCGTATAAGGAATGAAATTTATTACAATTGAAAAGATAATCATTATCTTCTATTTAATATAATTATTATTCGACTAAAAACGAACTTAGTTTAATTAACAATAATTTCTTTCAATTGAATAAATGCCAGCGTGAAATGTTAATAAGACGAATTACTTGGTCTATTAGATACGACTATGTTGACACAACACAATTTCCAGCTTGAAGTATTACTTATAATATTGTGGGAAAATATGGATGGGCAAGTTAGAAATGGACATTCCGGACATTGCTTGGGGAGGTACAAATGTTTCCTGTCGGGCTCCATTTGATTGATTCGCATTGCTGGCGAGGAAAGAAGAACTTCTCTCAGACCGGTTATAAAGACTGTCCCAATGGTGTTTCTATTTTACTACCTCTTGAAATCAATGGAAATAATTACATAAACTTAAATTGTACTTGGTGTCCCTTGAATGTGGTCAGTTTTAGGCAAGATACCAGTGATCATCGAACTGTATTGTTTGAGATTCCTGAACAAACTGATGTGAAAAGTGGTTGTTTTCTTATGATACAAAACTACAATGAGCGGGCAATTGGGAATTCAAAATTAGATGCCATTGCCAGAGTGGCGAAAATTCAAACCAGACATACGTACATTCTCTGTTTTCTCAGAGGTTATACACTTGTGTTTGGAGTTTTTCTTGAAATATTTCCATTTGGTATTATTTCCCAGTATTTTTGTGAAGTGTTATTCATTTCAAGTCTCTAATGAAGTGGTGTATTAAATCTTAAGACAAAATTATTTGCAAAAACTCACTTTGAAGGAGACAAAGTATGTTCTATTTTGTATGCAAAAACACATTTTTTTCGAAGTTTCTGGACAGCTTAGTGAAGTCATCGGGAATTATTGTTATGAATTATTCGGAAGAAATGTTACACATTATTTTTTATGAATGTCGAATTGAAAATAAAACTGACAAAACAGTTTTTTTTTTTTTTTTTATGTTCTGGTTCCCACGAAAAGGGATATCCTGTAATGTTCAGAGAACATCGTGGGAACCAAGGGAAAGAAGGTAGGAGTTGGTGTTCTTCTTAAATTTCTGGAGGTTGTATGCCTCGGGAACACCTCCCTAGGCAATGAGTTCCAAAGCCTCGCTGTTCGTTGGATGAACGAGTCTTTGGAAAGTGATGTTCTGCAGGTCTCCAAAGTGACCACGAAGGGGTGTGATGACTGAACTTGACGGGTTAGTCTCGAAGAGACTGCCAAAGCAGGAACGATTGTTGATATTTCAGAAGAGCATCGCCCATGAAAATATCTATAAAATAGAGACAAATCGCCAACTTTTCTACGGTGTTCCAGACGGTGTTCATCTAAAACAAACAAGATGGTGTGAAAATGTGTCCTTATCACCCGAGTTATCACCTATTCACTCTTTTTCCATTCTGTTCGAATAATTTACGGTATGTTGAGCAATATCTCTTTTTTCTCTTCTTGAATCTTTTTTTTTTTCTTCTCAACTCTCTTTGAAGGTTCTCTTTTTCACTTTTTTTCTTTGCCACACACGATACAGGAACATTTTGGGAAGGAACTGTATTCTTCTTCAAGATCCCAAGAGCCCGTCGTCTGTCTATACTCAGTTCAATCCTAGATTAGTCTGCACCTGTATGTTACATTCACTTTCTCATGGAAAATGATAAAAACTTATTCCAGTACAACGGGATCGTTTTACCCAAGAGTCACATTGAGGTACACAACAATAATGATTTGAACTAGAATCACTCATTTTTTCACTCGAGGACGTACAATAGTATATTCACTAGGTAAAACATAATTTCATTGAATGTCAACAATCACAAGAGATTCGACAAGTTTTAAGAGTAAAATGGCTATACTCATATAAACATTAATGTTTCGAAAAGTGAGCAATGTGTCCTTATCACCTAGATATACATATATAGTCATTCTTTTTCGATACTGTATGAATAATTTTTGGTATGTTTTGAATAATATTTCTTTTCTCTCTTCTTAACTTTCTTTCCTTTCCTCTCAACTATCTTAGAAGGTTCTCTTTTTCACTTTTTTTCTTTGCCACAGACCATACAGGAAGATTCAGGGACTGTATTCTTCTTCAAGAGCCCATTGTCTATCTAAAGACTCGCTCAATCCTAGATTAGTCTGCACCAAAACGTTACGTTAATTTTCTCATGAAAAATGATGACATTTTATTCCAGTACAACGGTATCGTTTTGCCAAGAGTCACAGTGAGGTACACAACAATAATAATTTGAACTTGAATCACTCATTTTTTCACACGAGGACGTACAATAGTCAACAGAACATTCACCAGGTAAACAATAATTTCATATAAACATCAATATTTTGAAAAGTAAACAATGTACGTATGTATAGTTTCAAAAATCGACATCAGAGGGAGTATCCTTTAGTTTGAATTCAAAACACCTCACTATTACAAGAAAATTGGAATATGTCTGACTTGATCAATGCTTTCGAGAAATCATCCATCTACTGTGTTGTTGTAGTATATTCATTTGTTATTAGTAAATCGTTCATGTACATTGCTAGTGTATAATTCAGTAAACATGGTGAGAGTTTGTATCTATTTGTTGTATACCTGAGTATTATATAACACACAATGTTACGAGCTCGAAAACGTCGTCGGTCGTGTGCAAATCTTTCTCGTAAAACCAAATAAAAATAAGTTCAAAAACTAAAACCCGACAACTGAAAAATCACGCTTCAAAAAGTATGAAACAAGAAAATATTCTGATCTGAAATTGTTATGTACAATCTATTTAATATTTATCATCTATCAAATAAACAACTTACACGTAATATATTTTAATGTATTTAATACATATTCATAGTGATAGTGATAGAGGATAGCCGTGGTCATAAGCCCATAATGAAAAACGTATTTTTGTATATGTATTTTGCGTAGGTTTAGAGATAAAATATGTTTGGCTCACATTTGAGGCGTGAGCAAAGCTGCGAGCAACAGCTAACAATATATATATATTTATATATATATATATATATATATATATATATATATATATATATATTTGAAATGTGCTAATTAAACACTTTCATTTGATACCCACCACGGCATCATTGAAAAAAATTAGTCCATGACTATGTCCTCTAGAGGGCGCCATACGATCAAGACGCTTCCAACGATACCTCATTCAACAAATTATGTACTTAAAAAAAGATGGAAACAAGATGACCAGAAAATATTGTCAGACAAGTATGTTTCAGGAGGTTAATTATTACACTTAATACTGTGAACAATCTCACGTAGTCGGAGTCAATAATATATCTGAATTGTTAAATTAAAGAAGATGCCTCCGACTGCGTGAGATTGTTCACAGTTAACCTCTTAAAACATAATTTTCTGACAATATTTTCTGGTCATCTTGTTTCCATCTCTTTTAAAGTTAACTTTTTACGCAGTCGGATTTTTTATTGTTTTTATTTACTTTTTTTGTTAATACCACAATTACTCTGCTGTAGTTCATTACCCAGTTACATTTTCAAATGCCATCGGAAAATTCTTCTTTGTATGCACGATTACTTTCACGTACTTGTACGTGTCGTGTAGACCACCATGAATTCCAGGACATGCGCCCGGTGAAATATAGCTATTGTTTACTTGACTATATGGTCGTTAACCAATTATATTCCGCGGCCTTAAAACTTTGCAACAAATAGGTAGTAAATTATACGGGAACTTAGGCAAATGAGTGCCGTAACTTTAACGACGGGTTAAGCTCTCAACTCTATAAGCGGAAGAATTCATAACGTGGAATAATTTTAAGGGCCGCTGAAAGGCATCTCTACGTGGAAGTGACAGAATCAGGATTGGCTTTTTCTCACACAAAAACTATTGGGGAATAACAATGGAAAACAACAATTTTCTATGGATATTTAAAAAACGCGCCTAATGTGTATCATTCTGGTATAATGGACTGGTAAATCCGCACGGCAATAATAAACCATGACCCTCGGGGTTTGACCTATTAGTAACAAGCAAATTGAAGAACTTTACCGTTTTGAATTGTGGTCATCTTCACTGAAAACAAATAGTGTACGATAATCTTCATGTACACGACGACGTGTATGGTCATTTCCATCAACGACAAAAGTGTACGGTCGTCTCAATGTCTGTCGATAAAAAACGTGTATGGTCACTTCCATCAACGATAATAGGGTACGGTTGCCTTTACCTGCTATTGTTGTATGTAGACAGCTTCTCCGAATAGTTGTGTATGGCTACCTTTATATGTGTTGTGTATGGTTAGCTTTAAAACTAAAGGCGACCATACACAATTGGTAAAGCTGTCCATATACCAAAAATATAAAGGAATCATTGTGATGAATGCATGATACAATATTGAGTGGTAAGCCATACATAATTCGACTTGGAATACCTAAGTTGTCGTACTATTCTCACACAAAAACGTGATCGTACACTATACAGAGTTAGTGAAAGTATTGAATCCCCGTGTTTCTGCAACGTCTAGAAATTATATCAGATTTGCCATTTCCGGTTATACTGGAAATAGACATCACTTTCGTTATTTTGGATGTACACCCTGAATATTTTCAACTTTTTTGAATTCCTTGTTTCGTGAATAATTTCTCGTTTTGCACTAGTTCGCCATAGACAAACTGTCAAACAATAAGGCAAATTTAATTGTCAAATAAATTGAATGTTGGGTACAATTCACCCTCATATCGCTATCGTGATATAAAACGTGACTTCCTGGGAGTCAATTTTTATTAGTAACATCGTAGGCTATGGATGAATTGAGAAAATAGCTAATTTGCTAAAACAAGTCCTCAAAACTCACCATTTCATCAATTTTTAATACGAGAGAATGTATTTATTTAAAAAAAATACAATTGATTGCAGACTAAATTGAATGTTCAAAATTTTGCCCTTCTGTCAACTGACATCTGACATCTGAAACGGTCTTCAAATTGCCGCAAAAAAATTGTAAAAAATCGCTTGGCATTTCTAGTAACAAATTTCTTATGCGCGCCTCCAACTCATTCAAATTTGCAGGTCTACTTCTGTATGCCTTATTTTTAGGATAACTCCACATGAAAAAATTGGGAGACGTGAGATCAGGACTACGAGATGGCGATTAAATGGCACCTCTTGACCCTATCCATCAACTAGGAAAAAGTTGATCCAAATACAGAGTGGCTTCATTTTTCATGTCATTATTTGGAGCATAACGTTTTACAGCTTCCACCATATTCCAAAGAAAACTTCCCCAAACAAAAATGCAATGGATTTTTGTATTTGAAAAGTGAAGCATTGAAAATAACTATGATTCAAAAACTCACCACATCATCTATATGTTCTCTGATGAAATCCAAGCTTAAGATATGTCTTTTTGGGTTCTTATTGGATTTTGTTTAATACAACTATTTCTAAGAATTTTTTGGATACTTGAAATTATCTACTACCTATTTTCATAACATAATAGTCGAGATTCAAGGAAGTTACTCCAGGGCCTCCGGATCTGAAACAAAATAATCGCATATTTTGAGCAGAAAATTTTTTTTCTAAATTTAAGTGAAATAAAATGGTTTCGAAACTTGAGAAACTACAATTATACTTCGCTGCTCCATCCTCGTAGATCAGAATGTAGTTTCCATATAAACGTACTCAATCCACGAGTGTCATCAAACTAAAAACAATGAAACACTCCACCTCTGTCGGAGGCCCGCCTGCTTACTCATTCCAAATTTTTCGTGCTCGAACACGTACGTGTCATATTTAAGTGGAAAAATTGTGTGGTAAAAATGAAAAGAAAGACTGTTGAGTTATCAATCATCAAGAAGAAATTGCGAAAATTGCAGTCACTGGTGGAAAAGTTCACTGAAAGTGAGTACATATTAATTTGATTGGGAAACCTTGTTAATGTTCGTTAGACTTTGGTTAGTTCCTCGAATCTTCGAATACATAGTTAGAATTCGAAAATTATTTGAATATTTTAACCTTCACGAAATGACAGAAAACTTGTACTGCAGTGTTTTCATGTCTATTCTGAAGGGGGATAGGTATTATATATTTCCCTATAATGTAGTGGAAATTACCCAACATATCAGACCATAACCTAAACATGTGGAAGTTTTACTGTACTGCAGTGAAATTCTCTGCCCAAAGCTCAATTTGTTATGTCTGTATTACATTTTGAAATCTCTATACTGTAGTAGATGGAAAAATATGTTAGTTGGATCCTCTGATCATATAGAAAGAACTCGGGGTGTGGCCCGTTGGGACTCTTTAACAGTAAAAACTTCTGTTAGCCTAGATTGAGCTCCTGTATAGGCCAACTAATTCAAGGTCTATGCAGGAAGAACTGATAAATAATAATAATAATAATAATAATAATAAAATAATAATAAATAATAAATAATAATAATAATAATAATAATAATAATAATAATAATAATAATAATAATAATAATAAGATCTCCAGCAATCTCTGAGGGTGGTGCAAGAGTACACGCATGCTATCGGTATGGAATTCGGGATGGATAAATGTGCACTGGTTCATCTCAGAAGAGGACGATGCGAGGATTATGGAGAAGACGCGCAGCTGGTAGATGGAAGCATCCTCCGCCATCTGGATGCCGGAGAGGCGTATACCTACCTAGGAGTGCAACAACGTTGCACCCAAGAGGTAGTGGCCGTTAAAAAAGCTCTCCGCGGCAAGTATCAGCAGAAACTCCGGCAGATCTGGTCATCAGAACTGTCGGGCATGAACAAAGTTTCTGCCACCAACATGCTTGCCGTTCCGATAATGATCTACTCCTTTGGGGTAATGAAGTGGACCCTGGAGGAGCTGCGCGGAATCGACGTGAAGACTCGAAAAATGATGCACCTACATCGTAGTTTGCATCCGAAATCGTCCGTTCCACGGTTGTACCTCCCCCGAAAACAAGGAGGCCGTGGACTTCTGAGTTTGGAGTGTCTACATAACAGGATGGTGCTGGATGGAGCCTGTAAAGTCATCAGGAGCTTGGATCCCCTTCTGAAGGAGAGTCCATTTTTTCAAGGCAGCAATCCGTGCAGCCGATGAACTCGGTCTTGTATTCGACACCGAGCGGGATATCCAAGACTCTATCACCGAGTTGGAGCCCGCTCGAAGGAGAGTCCACATAAAAGCTGCAGAGAATACTGTACATCTGCAGCTCCACAAGGATAAGCCGATGCATGGAATCTTCTACAAACATATTGAAGACCACGGCTTATCCAAAGGCTGACCTTTGCTTTTCTTAGGTCAGGTGGACTCAAGTCGGAGACTGAGGGATTCATCATGGCTTGCCAGGACGGTGTTTTCAACACTCTCGTCTACCGAAGCCGCGTGATGGGTATAGAGGTCCCTGACACGAGATGCAGGGCCTGCCGTGGAGCGCCTGAGACCATCATGCACTTGCTGTCAGCATGTACAGCATATGCGGTCTCAGCCTATATCCATCGTCATAACGCGGCGTTACGAGTGCTGTATTATCATTTACGACACTCGTACGGTATTGATGAGACACCGATGCTGCCCTACGCTCCGGGGGATATTGAGTCCGTTGTGGAGAATGAGAAGTGCCGAATTTATTGGAACTACTCATTCCCCACCCTCAGGCAAATACAAGCCAACAAGCCTGATGTGGTCCTCTTCGACCGCGAGCAGAAAACGATATACGTCATAGAGTTTTCGGCTCCGGGCGAGACGAATATCGTGCGAAAAGAGGACGAGAAACGGACGAAGTATCGAGATTTACTCTTCGAGCTCCGCAGACTCTATCCAGACCATTCTGTAAAGATAGTGGTTCTGATTATAGGGGCCCTTGGTGGAATGATGCCAACGCTACTCTCAAACCTGGAAATTATACCGGCATGCCGTAAATCGGCAGAATCTCTAGCCGGCCGCATGCAGAAGGCAGTCATTTTCGGATCGTTACGTCTGCTCAGGACACATGATTCACGGACCCAATGATCTCTCACCTCACGGGTGTGGGGAGAGGTCATTGGTTTATGTAACCAGCGCGCCCTTCCGAATGGGTCGGAGCTTCGGAAGTAAGGGCCTGACTGGTAGTTTTTAAAACATAATAATAATAATAATAATATTTATAAACTACTGCATTTCTCTTCTGATGCAGGTTCGGAAGAAGAATCAGACTCCTCTGTTTCTGGTGAGGGAGAGGCTGACAAACTCTCAGAGGAGAATAAATCTAGCGACGAAGCATTAGATACCAATGCTGTCACTGGCGTCTGTTCGACAAATACGATAACGACACAGCTCAAATTCATGCCCCAGTTGGAAATTCAGAAATTCTGAAAATTCTTGGTGATGATCCAACTACTCCCAAACAAATTGGGAAACCACTTCCAGAGGAGTTGGTTGCGAGGTGGTCTAGCTATTGTACCACCGGATTGGACAGGGAAACCAAAAATTCCCTACAGGAAATCTGGCCTTTGGCTCCAAATTGTCCTTTTCTATCTGGACCAAAGTTAAATGTAGAAATAACCCCATTATTGAAGGACTTATCTGTCAAACAGGATGCTTTCTATTCAAAACTTCAAGATAATATCGGACGAAGTTTAAGCGCATTGGGAGTTAGTTTGGACATTCTCCTGAATAGTGAAAATCTCGATCGAAGTGAGGTTATATCGCCACTGGTCGACTCGGCTAAAATATTAGGCGAGATACATTTTTCCCTTTCTGGTCACAGAAGATTCTGTATTGGCCCTAGTGTGGACTCCTCCATGAAAAAAATATTGGAACTGGGTAAAGTTGATGGATCACTGTTTGGATGTGACTTACCGGAGCGTCTCAAGGTTGCCCAAGAAACAGAAAAATCCACACAGAAAATGAAAATAAAGCATACAGCCCCAGGGTTTAAGCCGTCTTTAAACTTCCGGCGCGCGGTTGTCAACTCCAAAATGAAGGGAAAGCCAGCAATGAGGGACAACTACGTCAAAAAATATGCAGTGAAGAGGAGGGAGAGAGTTCGGAAATAGAGGTAAATTATGCTGGAAGGCTGAAACATTTTCAAGCCAACTGGCAACAAATAACACAAAATAAGTTAATTCTGGAATGGATTTCTGGCTACAAAATACCATTTTTGGGCAGACCACGCCAAAATCATTCCCCAAAACTCAGGCACTTCTCTTCTTCTGAGCATAAAATATGCGAACAAGAGGTGAAAAAACTATTCAAGATGGGAGCCATTGAAAAATGTGAAAATAAAAAAGGACAGTTTCTGTCAGATTATTTCTGTGTTAAAAAACCAAACGGTTCCTTTAGATTTGTACTAAATCTCAAAAACTTGAACACATTTGTAAAAACTGAACATTTCAAAATGGAGACTCACAAAACAGTGGAGCATATCATTTTCCAGGATGCCTATTTGGCATCACTGGATTTGAAAGACGCATATTTTATGATTCCTATATTCAAAAAACATCGAAAATATTTGAGGTTTTTTTTTGATGGTCTTCTTTATGAGTTCAATTGTTTGCCATTTGGTCTCTCGGTAGCTCCATACGTGTTCTGCAAAATTTTGAAACCCGTAGTTCAGAGCCTTAGAAATAGAGGGTTTGCCTCCGTAAATTACCTAGATGATTTTTTATTGGTAGGAACATCATATATAAATTGTTCTGAGAACGTTCTAGAAACGCAGAGACTTTTAAAAAGTTTGGGGTTCATTGTTAATTCTCAAAAAAGTGTAATCCTTCCAAATAAATATGGAAAATTTTTAGGATTCATATATAACACCGAAGAAATGTCAATTTCTTTACCAGATAATAAAAAACTGAAAATTTCCAAAGAATTGAGACGTACCTTCAAAAAATTAAAAGTTGTAAAATCCGTTATTTAGCAAAAATAATAGGTTATTTAGTTTCGGCATGCCCAGCTGTTCTATATGGGTGGATGCATATAAAAAGGCTGGAAAGTGCAAAAATTTTTGCACTGAGATCAAGTCAAAAAAGATATAATGAAATCATGACCTTACCATCTTCAATAAAAGAAGATGTCACTTGGTGGCTTGATAATCTGCCAAAATCCAAAAAAATCACTGTTGTACAACAAGAAATTCATATTAGAAATTTTTTCAGATGCATCCCCTACAGGGTGGGGGGCGTTATGTGGTACAGAAAAAACTCGGGGGTTTTGGTCGGATCAGGAGAAAATCCTCCATATAAACAGTTTGG
Organism: Gonioctena quinquepunctata; assembly: GCA_018342105.1. Classification (NCBI taxonomy): domain Eukaryota; kingdom Metazoa; phylum Arthropoda; class Insecta; order Coleoptera; family Chrysomelidae; genus Gonioctena; species Gonioctena quinquepunctata. The sequence goes on from JAFIRS010001104.1 coordinate 320,120, forward strand.
AAATGTTAGCTGCCTTCAACGCTTTAAGAGCGTTTGCAAGTAAATTGAAAAATTGCAGTATTTTAATGCGGATAGACAACACCACTGCTATATCGTACATAAATAAAATGGGCGGTGTACGGATAACTACACTCAACGAAATATCAAGACAGATATGGCAATGGTGTGAGAATAAAAATATATTTCTCTTTGCGTCATATATAAGCTCAAAAGAAAATATCACAGCCGATAAAGAATCAAGGTATAAATCATATGAATCTGAATACTCTTTAAATAATACAGTTTATGACAGTATTATCAAAATATTGGGTATACCGGAAGTGGATCTCTTTGCATCGCACAACAATAAAAAGTGCGAAAGATTCATATCGTGGAAAAGAGACCCCGAATCAATAGCAGTAGATGCTTTTACCATTCAGTGGAACGAATTTTTTTACGCCTTTCCCCCCTTTTCAGTCATTACTAGAGTGCTGAATAAAATTATATTAGAACAATCAGAGGGAATTGTAGTTGTCCCACTATGGAAAACACAACCATGGTATCCGCTGTTTATGAAATTGCTGAGCAGCAGACTCTTAACCTTCAGACCCAGTTCTGATCTTATTCTTTCACCTTTTAGGGAAAGTCACCCAATATGGAAACAGCTTACCCTGGTTGCAGGGAAGCTCTCAGGCAAGCGTTTATTTCAAGAGGAACACCGGAGTCATCTATAGATATACTTCTAGCTTCGTTAAGCCAATCAACCTTCAATCAATATAACTCATCTTATAAAAAATGGTGGAAATTCTGCGAAGATATGAATATGGATCCTCTTGCAGCAAACATGTCTCAAGTTCTTTCATTTTTAGATATAGCATTATCTTTGTTGCTACCAAATATAAAAGATAATAAGTAGATTCATGAAAGGGGTTTCCAGGTTGAGACCCTCATTTCCCAAATATCGAAGTACTTGGGATCCACATTTAGTTCTACAGGAACTAGAAAAATGGTATCCTCTTGATTATCTTTTTCTTGAAAAATTGACTGAAAAGCTTGTAACTTTATTAGCACTTGTAACGGCGCACAGAGTTCAAACTGTCATTTATTAATATTGATAATATTAAAAATGCCAATGATCGTATAGAAATACAGATAACTGACCTCATTAAGATATCTAGACCAAAAGTTCAGCAACTAGTTATTTATTTAAATTTTCATTAAGACAAGCCAGAACTATGTGTTGCTTCAACGCTACTACATTATTTGAAAAAGACTGAAGCCTTAAGACTGAATACCAAATATGTATTTTTAACTATCAAAAGCCCCCACTCTGCAGCCTCTCCACAAACCTTGAGCAGGTGGATTAAAGACACCTTAAAATGTTGTGGAATTGATGTGAATCAATTCAAAAGTCATTCCACAAGACATGCATCGACCTCGGCAGCTCTGCGTTGTGGTGTTAATATAGAAACAATTCGTGCTAACGCAGGTTGGTCCGAGCGTTCGAACTGTTTTGTGAGGTTCTATAACAGACCCCTAGTAGAGAATAAGGGCCTTGACAGTATTATTATTGGCAATCATTAAAACATGTGGATGTGACGTAATGTCAATTATTGGAATATATATTGTTGGGTAGATCGTTTTTATTTATCTCTCAACATCTACATTCTGATCTACGAGGATGGAGCAGCGAAGTATAATTTATGGATTAAATGACTCACCTGAGGAAGTTTAATCCAAATTATCGAGCTGCTCCTCCTCTAGATCATCCACAAGTTCCCAAAATGTATATAAAATGATATACAAATGAGCCCTTAACGATCTAAACCCTATCCTCAAAATCTGGAATGAGTAAGCAGGCGGGCCTCCGACGAAGGTGGAGTGATTGATTGTTTTTAGTTTGATGACACTCGTGGATTGAGTACGTTTATATGGAAACTACATTCTGATCTACGAGGAAGGAGCAGCTCGCATAATTTGGATTAAACTTCCTCAGGTGAGTCATTTAATCCATAAATTATCAGCTGACTCAAAAAACGAATAAACAGTATGACAATCTCTATAATTTCAATTCCAATATTTTTTTTTCGAAATGTCGTGTTTGTTTTTAATTTGTATGCATTTTTTCAAGTGTATTTGTCTTTAATTATTCAGGGTTTTTCCCTAGTTACTGAGAAGTCCATGTTTGGCACTTGAAATGTGATAAATATCACTTTCTTGTGAACCTGAAGCGTCCTCCTAATCATCTTCACATCAAGTTTTTTTTTTCAACTCACATGATATATTATATGAGCCGTTTCATTATTATATTAGATCAATATCTCACCCATCTCTTGTTTTGAATGGCAAATTAGCCCGAAACAATAAAACACATCTTTGAACGATTCGTCTCCAGTGACCCTTGACGATATAGCAGTAAAAAAAAATATCGATGTAACTGTTCTCTTTGAAGATGTATGCAGATAGATACGAGATTGAATCTTCGTTGTTTTTCATGTTCATTTGATCACGTCCACCACCTACATATGATGTCTGGTTTCGATATGATAGATTCAGGCTGGACTTGGTCTCAATGGGAGATTTTTTATAAAAAAATTCGAACATATTTCATCGACTTGAATGAGTCCGCTGATAGACCAGGGTCGATAATTTATGAAACAAAAAAAAATAATAGTAGGATGAAACCCATAGGAAAAGGAAGAGAATATAACAAAAATGAAAGAAAAAATAATTTACGGGCGATCTGAGGTCGGGAAGTGGAAGGGGGTGAGTTTTTAAGGGTGAAAAACGGTTTATCTCGATTTCCGGCAAAACTGCAAGTCCTATGGAAACTTTTGTATTCACACTTTTTTCACATAACCTCAAAATTTATGTAAAAAATTCAAATAACCAAGTTTTTGGTTTTTTGGAACGTAGTTCCTTATCGCGCGTTGCGAAAGAGGGCTAGACGGAATAAATTGAGACCAAAAGTTGTAACGAGACTTTCGCTATGGTTATAAACCGTGCGGCGTGCGCGTGTTTCTCTGTCTGTCTCTCTCTCTCTCTCTCTCTCATAGAAAGCAAGCCAGTTATTTTCGTTTCGTCTTTCTATTTCACATTGAACAGTGTGGTGTCGCGACGATTATTTTTGTTAAGTGTATACAGGTTTTTTGTACATAATAAATAATAAAAAATAATAACAATAATGAATCCTGACAGTGTTTCTGCACAAGTTCCGGATATTGCTGATGGAGTTGGGTAAGTAGAGATTTTATACAGACAATAATAAATGCTTATGTATTTTTAGCAAGTACGCATTATAACCTCTCTTTACTATTGTGCTAACCAAGTCATACGCGTTATAATCTCTCCATTATTGTGTGTTTAGCAAGTGTACGCGTCATAACTTTAATAAATTTAAAAGCAAATTATATTTCAATATTATACAAAATCAATGCGTATGTATTTAGCAAGCCGTGCGTGTTTTAACCTATACGCTGTTAAATTTAAAATTATTAGTTTCTATTTATGATTATAATTTTAAAAGGAAAAAAACCACAAAAAAATAATTACTAAAGAGTTATTAGTTTCAAGAGATTGTTTTTACATAATTTTGGAAGTTCTATTTATTTGTAAGCCTATGTATAATATGGATAGATAAAAATGTCAAAATACTATAACACAATCAATTTCATACACTGTCATAATGATTATAACCCATAATTGGTAAAAAGACAACAAAAAGTCTAGATTTACAAAATTTTCATGAATAAAAAGTGATCAACACATTTATAAATTTGAAACATACAGTATATGAAATTGTAGTTAACTAAAAGTAGCCAATGGTAGAACAGCAAACTTCTTGATGAGAATAGCCAATCAGGGAATAGATGGTCATATGGAAAATTGGAAATTGTGAGAGAATAACAACGGGGTGATGTCATAAGCAATTATTATTGAAATTTGTACATAGTAATAAGAATGGGAAAATAGTTGTATATATAAATTATATAAGATGAACCCAAACAGTGAAATGTGACAATTTGGTGCGCGAATTCAAAAATTCGAATCGGAGGAGAGGAAAAAAATTGGTATCTAGGTGACAACAAACAAAGCCACAAGGAGATCGAAAATAAATTTACAAGGGAATGCCACGCAATATTTTGGGGGAAAGAAAAATGAAATAATTCCAACATTAGAAGAGAAAAACCAATATTACCTTAATTATACAACATATCCAAGTGTCCAAAGCTGCATATGTATGGTTCCTGATTTATGGTATTGGAGTTCCTGATAGAGCTTGGAGTGAGAAGGGATCCAGTTTCAGGACATATCTTGAACACTGACATCTCCAGCCAGGTATAAAAACTTTAATAGTGCACATCCGGTCCTGAACAATTTCACAAATAACGTATCTCACATCTGAAGAACTTTATTTCACTTTATTTTGAACTATAACAGAAAACTTCACTCTCAAGGAAAAAGTGAGGTTGTGTCTATCCATCCATGACTTGATTTTTGTGATTATCCGTGAATATTTGCAAATTCACATTAGAATAAGTTATTTCTCGTAGGCCAGGTAAAATTAAGTCTTCCTGAATAAAGGAAATAATTGCTTTTTGATACTTTGTTGTTTGTTTTCTTACAATGATCAACAATCATAACAATGTCCATTGAATAAACTGAAATTAGACAGCAGTGGCTAGTGGCTCTATTGCCTGAACCGGCTATCTGAGGTAAGAGGCGTACCAACTGTTGCTTAGCCGTGGTGAGACAAGTGATAACAATTGGCAGCAGCGTGACGAGAAAACAGTGACGTTCGCTAGCAATTATTATTACAGCATACAATACATATACAGGGCGAAAATATCTACCTATATCATATCAATTTGGCTCACAAAGAATAGCAAAAATTATTAGCAATCTTATTATATAAAAACAATTCTATTTACAAATTATCATTACATAACAAATGGCACCCAAAAGCGAGGGGCGAAACAATAACAAAATAATAATTGGTTAAATCATCACATTACAATATATATATATATATATATATATATATATATATATACTCTGTTGTGTTTACAAAGTCCCGCGCATCTATGACGTGTACGATAGAATAGACAGACAGAGTGCATATATATATATATATATATATATATATATAAAATATTATAACTTGAAAAAAAAAATATTACAATTCCTTCACTAATTAATCGAAAGGAACTTCGTTCCATCCGGGTGTCCCTTGATACCTCTCAAGTTTTTTATTTTTATCTTTTACAAAAAAAAATTGTTTTTAACGAAATTTTGTGAAAACTTACCTTTTTATGTCCCAAACACAGTTTTTTTATTTAAATTAATTTTTTATTTTTTGTTTATCAGCTTTTTTAAAAAGTTGGTGGGCTTTTTGTTCGTTGCAATCTCTTCTTTCTGATTGTGTAAAAAGAAATATACATTACTATGGTAAATGTTCTCTGAAAATGCAAAAAACGAAAAAAACTCGAATCCGAGAATTTAATAAGACATCTACAATATTTTGAGAAAGTTGGAGAATCTTCTTTAAATTATATGCGTAGATGCCTATTTATTGCTATTTTAAGATAACTTATATACCTGAGTGACCTACGGAAAATTTTAGCCCATCAAAAGGTATTTCATAGAGAAGTGGGGAAGGGGCTAGGAGGGTCTAGGCCTTACGACCTGTTATTTCTTTGCATTTTCTGAGAACATTTACCATAGTAATGTATTTTTTTTACACCATCAGAAAGTAGAGATTTCAGCGAACAAAAAGCACACCGACTTTTTTTAAAAAGCCGATATTTTGATGGGAGAATTTTCGATTGAAAATTAGGGTGCTTTTTCGATATTAAATCAAAATAAGTTGGAAAAATAAATATTTTAAATAAAAAAAGTTACAGTGTATTTGGGACATAAAAAGATAAGTTTTCACCAAATTTCGTGGAAGACAAAGATAAAAATACATACATTTACATACATTTTGAAGTTATGTGAAAAAAGTGTGAATACAAAAGTTGTAGATTTTTATTACCTGCAACTTTGCCATTAAACTTTTTCCCATAGGACTTTTAGTTTTGCCGGAAATCGAGATAAACCGTTTTTTACCCTCAAAAACTCACCCCCTTCCACTTCCCGACCTTAGATCGCCCGTAAATTAGTTTTCCAACTATCGCAAAAATCACAATTACGTCTGATCTCTTCACTCGCCTATAATCGACTGGACAAAACTATTCTGATAATAATGAAGGGACCCAAACAAATAATGTAATTCCTGGAAATACGCCTATGACCGGCTGAATACTCGGTAGCCTATTATTTTAACAATAGCAGGTAAATACATGTTATGACAATCTGGGTGATGTGCAAAATTGTATATCTAAATGGACGGAAACAATGTAAATTAAGCTGAAGTATTGCCGTTGTACGATAAGCACAGCTACTAAAATATTGGTACCAAATTAGTTTGTTTTCTGAGAATTTACTCTACGTTATTCTTTAAATATACTACAGTTCCGACGTTAACCTAAATATTTTCATAAAATATGTATCATTATATTTTTAAACAGAAATTAAACCTCAAGATACACCACTGAAAGGTGTCTGGTCAGAATTTTAAATGCCTCAACAATGGCCTAATCAGACAAATAAATATTGTGCCGGGGTGGCAGTACCTAGCAAATGAAGAAAAAAGTTGTTTTGCTATTTTTATAAAGGTTCTTAACCAAAATTTGCACGAGTCTCTCTGTATGGATTTTGCATACTAAATGAGGGTTTATTTACTCCACGCCTTTATTTTACGGAATATATTTTAATAAATTTTGAAGACCGGCCAGGAAGTATAAAGTTTTTGGATAATTTTTCCTATAAATATTAACGTTTCAATCATTTTTTATTGGTAAAGTGCTTTCATAGGACATAAAATCCATTTTTATTACATAACTACTATGCTTGTTATTAATTTTCCTCAAATTACCCAGTATATGAGAACTCCGAAACATGTCTCGAATCACACCGCCCCATAGAATTCCATATTCATTTGTTTATATGGTGATACCCGGGACATAAAGCAAACAATTTCCGCAAGCAATTATATCTAATAATCGACTCTTAATTGCCTCAACATAAACCGGTGTATATACACTAGCTCAACGTAGGCGCGAGCTTGCATTTGAATCAATTTTTTTCTTCATTAAATGCGCATTCCGGAGCCTATAAATAATGAAACGGCAACATACAATTTCGCACATTCAGAGATTTGTGATTTATACATGTACCTTTTTGTCGGTTTACTAATAATGCGTCTATTTAGGGCACAGCTTCCGCGTGTCTTGTGTTGGACAGTTATCGCCGATGTTTGCCTTTAACTAATCTTTTCATTCCGTTTTGTTCAGATACCTTGCTTGTATTCACAGGGCCGTTCCTGGTTTTTTAGACGCCCAGATTCAAAACAGACATGTTCCTACTATACAGGGCTTTTCACGATGAGCGTTAATTAGACGTTTCTGGCAAACCAGACAACGGATCAACCTGAAAATTTCACAGTATGCATAAATTAATATGATCTACACGCCTGAAATATTTAAGACGATGCGGCGTTGCCGCTCCTACTATAAAGTAGCGGCTACTTTGATTTTTCGAATATAATATCATATAATAATTTCTTATCACTTTGTCAACAACTTCATGTACTATTTCCCTATACCTATCTGTTACCGTTCAGAAGATGTAAATTAATTTCGTTTTTTTTTTTACCAAACATGTACTTTTATAAACGCTGATAATCTTGATCTCTCTGGTACTAAGATGATCAAATTCGAAATGGAGTGGAGTGATACCATGAGGATCTTCACTTCGAGTCATATTTTTATTTGCCTCATACAGGGTCTTTAAAAAATGCAGATACTTTGTTCACATGAAAAAATGAGTGGAAGTCAATTTTTTCAAATGGAACACCCTGTATATTTCCACATTTTTGAGCTCTACATCCAATTTTAGATTGACTTTGTTCAGATAATCCTATTTCGATTTCGAACCGTTTTCGAGATAAACTGTTTCAAACAGAAAATGACGTGGTTTCCTTGTATTCATCACTTATTTTTTAAATTTAACAGATTCCGTTCGAAGTTCCTTCATCAGTCACATACAATACAATGAATAAATAATTATTAAAATACTCTTCAACCATCAAATGAAACTTCTCTTCAAACAATAATTTTATTAACGCTACGAACTGAAAATAATTTCATGAATTAGTAAGTTAATTCAATTGTCAGTGTATTTCAGAATATGTTCGAACACATCTCCACCTCTACCTACTTACTTACTTACAAACATGTAATCTCTTCAAAATATTTTCATGTGTAGCGCTTCTGATTGAGTCTGGAGTTAAACTATTGAAAGCAGTTCTAACTCTCGATTTCATATCTTCCATTGTTGTTACTGAGTTGGAGTAAACCATATTTTTAATGAATCCCCACACAAAATAATCTAATGGATTGCCATCTGGTGTTCTAGGAGGCCAACGTAAAGGTCCATTATTACCAATCCATCTGTCTTCGAAGATTTCAGTTAAAGCTTCGCTTACTGAACGATAATCATGGGGTGGAACACCATCCATTTGGTACCATACACGTTCTCTTCCTGGCCTATTATTTAAAATCATTTGAATTCCATTTCTCAGTAAATCTTCATATTTTGTTGCATCCAAATTATCATCATAAAACATATGACACACAATACATTAAATTGCCATCTTTCTTGAAAACCCCTTTGGCGAACGACATGGGGATTTTCTGCCGCCCAATAATGACTGTTGTGTCTATTGAAAACTCCATTTTTTGTAAACTTGGCCTCATCTGTCCATATGATATTGTCAAGGAAATGTTCATTCTCTTGAGTCTTGACAAGTAACCATTCAGAGAATTCCACTCTACGAGGCAAATCAGTCTCTTTCAGATGTTGGACACAGTAGAATTTATAGGGATGCCATTTGTGCTTATTAAGAATGCGATAAATTGTCACGTAGGGTATACCTATCTCCCTTTCAGCCTCGTGTAGAGAAGCATTTGGAAATGCATGAAAAAATCCAAAAACTATTATGCCATTGTCATCATCATCCACTTCAGGCTTTCTACGAATGATTTTTGGACGAAAGATTTTTAGTAGTCGATTTATCACATTATTATTCGGCTCCGGAAGTTGTGGATATCTTTCATGAAATACTCGGCATGTTCTACTTGCAATTCTATCACACTCACCATAAATTATCAATAAATTCAAAAAATCTTCATTACTATAACCTAATCTTGGCATTTTTCTATTATAATTGGTATCACAATCAGTCAAAACCACCAACAAAAGTGTGACGTTTCATTTTTCAAAAATAAATAATAATTTGCAATGTTGTACGGTAGACACTCAATAGGTATCTCAATGCATACAAATTGTAACTTTTTCTAAGGTACATATCAATTTCGAATTAACTGATTTGAGACCGTTGGAAAACTCAATCGAAAAGAAATATTACGTAGTATAAAATAGATGTTAAATTTCGAAAATAAGTGATGAATACAAGGAAACCACGTCATTTTCTGTTTGAAACAGTTTATTTCGAAAACGGTTCGAAATCGAAATAGGATTATCTGAACAAAGTCAATCTAAAATTGGATGTAGAGCTCAAAAATGTGGAAATATACAGGGTGTTCCATTTGAAAAAATTGACTTCCACTCATTTTTTCATGTGAACAAAGACCCTGTATGAGGCAAATAAAAATATGACTCGAAGTGAAGATCCTCATGGTATCACTCCACTCCATTTCGAATTTGATCGTCTTAGTACCAGAGAGTTCAAGATTATCAGCGTTTATAAAAGTACATGTTTGGTAAAAAAAAATCGAAATTAATTTACATCTTCTGAACGGTAACAGATAGGTATAGGGAAATAGTACATGAAGTTGTTGACAAAGTGATAAGAAATCATAATATGATATTATATACAGGGTGTTCCATTTGAAAAATCAAAGTAGCCGCTACTTTATAGTAGAAACGTCAACGCCGCATCGTCCAAAATATTTTAGGCGTGTAGATTAGATTAATTTATGCATACTGTGAAATTTTCAGGTTGATCTGTTGTCTGGTTTGCCAGAAACGTCTAATTAACGCTCATCGTGAAGAGACCTGTATACTAGCTTTGCGAGTGTCTTTTTCACGTGAGTCACCGTGGAAAAAGAATGCTGGTAAAAAAAATTATAGGTGTGGTGCTTTTGGATTTTCAAAGGGCTTTTGAAACTATCAATGTAGAGTTATTGTTATTGAAATTGGAAAAATATGGATTTACTGGTAGTGTGTTGGAATGATTCGTTAGTTTTTTATAGGAAGGAATTTCATGAACAACCTGTTCATATTATCAAACAAATTGAAGCAAGCAAGTTGTTCAATCAATATTCAGAGAGCCACAAGGTTTAATTCTTGGTCCAATATAATTTAATATAATTATAAATGCTACATATATAAATAACAACATAAAACTTTTTGCGGTTGACACAATGTTATGTTAGGTGCACGGGAACACTTGAGGATATAGAGTATTTTTTTTTTTTTTTTTTATGTTCTGGTTCCCACGAAAAGGGATATCCTGTAATGTTCAGAGAACATCGTGGGAACCTAGGGAAAGAAGGTAGGAGTTGGTGTTCTTCTTAAATTTCTGAAGGTTGTATGCCTCGGGGAACACCTCCCTAGGCAATGAGTTCCAAAGCCTCGCTGTTCGTTGGATGAACGAGTCTTTGGAAAGTGATGTTCTGCAGGTTTCCAAAGTGACCACGAAGGGGTGTGATGACTGAACTTGACGGGTTAATCTCGAAGAGACTGCCAAAGCAGGAACGATTGTTGATATTTCAGAAGAGCATCGCCCATGAAAATATCTATAAAATAGAGACAAATCGCCAACTTTTCTACGGTGTTCCAGACAAGTGAGCGAGTTTGTAAGCGAGGCATCACCGACGAGACGAATTGCCCTTTTTTGGACAGAATCCAATAGCCTCAGGATATGTTTAGGTGCCGCACTCCAAATATGGGAACAGTATTCCAGGACAGGTCGGATCTGTGCCTTATAGATCATAAGCAGCTGACTGGGGGTGAAATAGCTCTTGGCACGAAACAGAAAACCAAGTTTTGGGATGCACTTTTGGCAATGGACCTCACGTGATTTTCCCAGGAAAGGTTATTGCTGATAGTAATACCAAGCATCGATATGGATGGCTTCAGTGGTATGGTTACTCCTGACAAAGTTATGTTAGGCACAGTGAGATCGGCTTTTCTAGAGAAAAGACATGCTTGTGTTTTGTTTGCATTGAATTCTACCAAGTTATTAGATCCCCATTCGAGAATTGTTGCCAAGTCCATATTTATATTATTAACATTTCTTCCTCGTTCATTTCTGGTTTCACGGGCTGATATAGGGGCCCTGGAAGAGAAAGCGGTATGGAGGGTACTATCATCGGCAAAGCTGTGTACTGGACATGAAGTTGCTTTCAACAGGTCGTTGATGTGAAGTAGAAATAGTGTTGGTGCGAGAATGGATCCTTGCGGAACACCAGCATTTATGAGTAGAGTGTCAGATGAAACTCCATCGACCACTACATGGAGAGACCTGTTTGAGAGAAAACTAGCAAGCAGAGAACACAGCTGAGGGGGCAAGCCATAAGACGGAAGCTTGGCGAGGAGTCCCTGGTGCCAAACTCGATCGAACGCCTTGGAGATATCTAATGCCACAGCTAAAGTTTCTCCATGCTTTTCAATAGATAGCTGCCATATATGTGAGACGTAAGCGAGCAGGTCACCAGTTGATCTCTGATGGCGGAAGCCATATTGCCTATCGTTGACAATTCCTGAGTCTTCCAGATATTTCATGAGCTCGATGTTGATGGCTTTTTCCATGACCTTTGAAATAATAGATAGCAGTGCGATAGGTCTGTAGTTGCTAGGTAGGGCCTTTTTGCCTTTTTTAGGGACTGGCTGTACTCTTGCAATTTTCCAATTGGACGGAAATACCCCCAAATTGTAAGAGTGGTTGAACAACTTGCAAAGAACAGGTGTTAGTTCGGGGGCACATTTCTTGAGAACAATCGGCGGGATTCCGTCAGATCCACAGGCTTTGTTGGTGTTGAGACCCAGCAAAATCTTTCTGATAGTACGTTGGCGAAAGGTGATCTCGGGCATGTGACTGTCAATAGGTGTAATGTTCGGGGTTGTTTTCCCGATGAATCTAGAGTGGAATTTCCAGCAAATAGGTGCGCAAAGATATTGGCTTTTCCTGGGCAGTCGTTGCTAGTGTTCCATCTTCTTTGGTTAGGGGAGGAAATGAGCTGGAAGTGAAATTTCTTCCCACAGCTTTGGCGAAAGACCAAAATGAACGGGATCCGTTAGGACATTCAGCAAGTTTTGATCTTATTTTGGCTTTGTGGGCATCTTTTGAGCATTCTATTGTCTCTTTACATATGCCTCTAGCCTCGACATATGCTGCTCTGGTCTCAGGGCCCGGATTTTTTAGCCATCGATGGTATGCTGCCTGTTTGGAAGCCACAGCTCTAGAGCAGTTTCTGTTAAACCAGGTCTTATCGGATGATGTTCTTCTTTCGGTATTCGGTATGTAAGTTTGCATCCCCAACATGATGATTTCAGAAATTGTCTCAGCACATCGTGTTGGATCTACTGAAGAGAAACAAACTCTCTTCCATGGAAACGCTGAGAAAAACATACGAAGACCTTCCCAGTCGGCCGAATTGTAATGCCACATGAGACGGGTGGTATTGTGCAGCTCGATGGTAAATGGAAAGAGCATGTTGTGGAGATGAGGGTGTGGTCAGAGTTTCCAAGTGGGGCACAAACTTCTATTCTATACGGGTCAGGATTGGTGGTGAGGAAAAGATCTAGTGTATTGGCAGACTGGTTGTTGACATCAGGGATGCGGGTTGGTAGCTCGACCAGTTGTTCTAGACCATGAGTGATGGCGAAGGCCTCGGCTTGACGACCTGCATCATCTGTTTTGTTAGAGAATTTGAGCCAGGCAGCGTTATGTACATTAAAATCTCCCATGATTATGGTTTCAGCTGTTGGATGGTTCTCCTGTAAAACATTGACAGTGATTTTTCAATGCTAAACACTTGTGAACAAAACCCAAATTTATGTAAATAAGTAATAGTTCTGAAAAATCAAAATTTTTACTTTTATATCAATAATGGGAAAATTGAACAGTTTAAATGATATCTTGGACTTACATTGGATCTGGAATTGAACATGAATGCAAATATAAACTATATGAAAAAAAGGAGCTAGAAAATACTCTATCTATATAGACCTAACAATCACCGATTTCTCCAAACTCGCCATACATAAATCTGTTATTGCACCCCATTTTGATTATCATAGTACCATCATTTTTGTTGATGATGAGTAAATGAATATATTTCAAAAAGTACAAAAGTGGGCCATGACCGCTATATTGGATTATAATTGGCGTACACCAATCAAGGAAATGTTACCTTCTTTATCACCAATGTCAATTAGACAAATAATACATTATAATATGCTTGTTAAAACTGGATAAAATAATTATTAAAAAAACCTTTTTGAAGACAAGACAGTGCATTTGAATAAAAGCTTGTCTTTAAAAAGGTTAGGTTTATTAATTATTTTATTTTGTGCTTTATAGTAAGTAGGTACGGTTTAATCTATATGCTTCATTTTTATTAATGCATCGTCATTATGAGGGCCTTTTTCCTGTAAGTTCTGAGCTATCTAGTTCTTCAATGAACACAAATAAACATCAACTCGTCCGCATCCCGAAGCTGCCATCTTCAATTTATGAATTCTGACAAAAAATCAATAATCTTCGACTAAATTCATAATTTTCGACCCCAAAAACCTCGACATACCAATTTTGAATAGAAACGGTCCATTATCACAAAATTTGTCCACCATATTGGAGCCGCCATCTTGAATTTATTAATTTTGCTAATGAATTCATGATCTCCGACCCCGAAACGTCCACATACCAATTTTGAATAGAATCGGGCCATAATCACAGAGATCGTCCGCCATCTTGGAGCCGTCATTTTGATTTCATGAATTTTGACATAAAAATCATAATTTTCAACCCCGATAAACCCCCCCATACCAATTTTGAATAGAATCGAACCATAATTACAGAACTCGTCCACCATCTTAAATTTATGAATTTTTACAAGAAATATGAACTTAAGGTAGAACCAGAAATCTAAGAAGGTCGTAAGTCACCAACCACCTGAGTTATCAGCAGGCGGTGGATTCTACGCAGATTTGTACCTGCCCTAGCCATTAAATTTTGTTTTATAGGTAGGTATAATGATATTGGGTTAAGATAATTATTAAAAAAATCGCTTGAATATAATTGAGAATTGTTTATATATATATATATATATATATATATATATATATATATATATATATATAATATATGATAATAATATATATTCAATTATATCATATTATATGATAATATATGATATACCTAATTGATGTAAAATGTCAAACTTTATATTTTATAAAAAGTTTCGATAAAATGTATTTATAAACAAAATTACTCACGAAGATCAGTTTCACTTTCACTGTCGTCATCCAAATTGATAATAAACTTTTCTTTGGGAATTTTTTCTATATCCATATATGACTTTTCCACCTTTTTAATATGGGAAACACACTTGGCCCAGCTGCTATCAGGAATGTTTGCAGTTTCTGTTTGAATAAGAGCTACCACAGTTGAACTTAAGGTTGGAGAAGTATTATTTCTTCGAACTGCTGTCTTACGCTGATGCCATATATCTCCAATTGGGTTTAACATACAGTGATAAGGCGGAAGGCTGAGCACCGTATGTCCCAAGCTTTCAGCCAATGAATCACAATTTTTTTAATTTTTTATCGAATAACTGCGTAAAACTTCTAGTAACTGTTATTTTGTGTACTTTTCCTCATAGTACATATCATTATTTAACATATATTCTTGTATAGTGGCTTTGGTGTCATTTGAACATGGTGCTTTATCTAGTCTGGCGATAATACTGTTGGGTGGAATATTTGGTATGAGTTTATTTTGGAACCAGTCTTCAAATAATTCGGATATAACCTGTGGTAGAAGTCCATTGTATCTCGAAGTGGAGTGGTATAATTTTATGAAGAAGAAAAACTCGAAGTCGTCTCCACAATATAATATTAACAATCGATTAGATAAATACCATCGATTAGGTGAACATGTTTCGAACCTCTATAGGTTCATCATCAGCAGATAATGAAAGTATTCTAATAAAGAAGAACAAAGACTTAGTTACATGGTATGTGATCAATAAGTGCTATTCATGGAGATGAAAATATTTTGTAGGTTAATGATATAAATTATTTTAATTCCAATGTTCATAACTTGGACCATATGGAAGTTAGGATTTCCTTTCAAGGGTTGTGTCCCATTTTTAATTTGGGAGGGCTAAATCTTTGCCGATGCAATGAATTGACGACATGAGAACACAGAAACAATGGCGGTGATTGACAGCACAAAGAGCCATCCATCTGTCAGACTGAATTATCAAACCTAACCATGGAACGGCGACAAGAGAACTCCATGCACGGAACAAATATGAACTAGATGTAAATCACAACCAAAGCAGTTACTAGTACCATGCGTAGAGCTCAGATGTCATCTGAGCTCTACGCATGGTATAGTAACTGTACATCTAGTTCATATTTGTTCCGTGCATGAGTCTCTTGTCCGTTCATGTTAGGTTGATAATTCAGTCTGACGATGGATGCTCTTTGGTGCTGTCAATCACCGCCATTGCTCTGTTGTTTCTCATGTCTCAATTCATTTGCATCGGCTAAAGATTTAGCCCTCCCAAATTTAAAATGGGACACAACCCTTGAAAGGAAATCCCAACTTTCCATATGGTCCAAGTTATGAACATTGGAATTAAAATAATTTTATATCATTAACCTACAAAATATTTTTTCATCTCCATGTAAGTAGCACTTATTGTATCACATTACCCATGTAACTAAGTCTTTGTTCTTCTTTTATTGTAGGATACTTTTATTATCTGCTGATGATGAACCTGTAGAGGTTCGAAACATGTTCACCTAATCGATGGTATTTATCTAATCGATTGTTAATATTATATTGTGGAGACGACTTCGAGTTTTTCTTCTTCATAAAATTCGGATATAGTATCATCATGATTATCGACTAAAGAGTCCTTAATATTCTTTGCCGATAAAGTCAATGCATTTGGTATAAAATCATTTTCGGTTCGTGCGTGAATTATCGTAATGCGTTTTCCTTTATTAGACGGCGCATTAGTTTGGCACAAGTCAGATGGGTCTACCCAACTTTTGTTTGGAATATCGTTAGTATCGAACCAAGTTTCATCCAAATACACTACTGTTCTACCGTATTCTCTAAATTCGTTTATTTCCAATAAATATTCAAATATCCATTTCTTAAGGCGCACAGATTCCATTAAGATTTTTCTGCTACTAGTGAGTTTTTTAAATTTGAATCCGTTTTGTAAAAGAGACTTCCTTGAAGTCTCTTCACAACACTGGATACCAGTTTCATTCTTTTTAAGACGTTGCATTAAAATATCTAATGTAGGCCCAATTTGCTCTTTATACAAGGCATATATTGTTCTTTGAATTATATCTACATCACAGTCATCTAGTTTCCTTGAACCGCAAGTCTTTTCGTTTCTTTCTTTTTAAAATAGGGTTACTCACTATTTTAAACAATGTGGAATACGGTGTGTTTGTTAAAGAAGCACTTCCTTGCACAGCTTGATCCTTGGACATCCCACGTTCCAGAGGAGAAGTATAAACATTTAATATAATTTGTTTCCCATGAGGGTGTAACATTTGTCGACTAGCGGTACTACGACATCCAGTTGAAGTATAGCTTCAGGATGAGCCCATGGGCGGCACATTTTTCACGACACAAAAATCGAATAGACACTTTAAAATAGACACAACTGACACAACGGAATATTAGGTAGGTAATGACTAAAAGTTGTTTAACTTTCCCCCTTTTATTTCTGAAATTGGAAAGCGGTCAGTTCTCAAAACAGTCTTGTTTTCCAAATCTGCTAGGTAATGTATTTTGTTACCGTAAATAGACCATTATCGCTTTAATAGCCGATTAGTACTGAAAGTCTGGTGGCCAGGTAAGTAAATTTTATTATTTACACACATTTAAACATATCCTTACCAAGGGTTCTAAACCATAAATTACCAGATTTTTTATTATCAAATAAATTTAAATACAAAACTGTCAACAAAAGCCAAAAATAATAGAGAGCCCACTATTATTAAAATGCCAAACTATTTCATGAGATATTTTAATCCGGACCTGGGAATCTTTTAAGGGACATACACTTTTATTGCTTATCTATATTTCGAACAATAGGTAATAATGAGGGTCGTCGGCTAATATTAATTTACGACCTTCTTAGATTCCTAGTTCTACTTTACAAAATATGTCGTTAGACATTTAGGTTCCAGTTTTCTCTCGATATCGATACTTCTTTCTCTTACGGTCATACGAAATCAAAAAAATCTTTGAAGAAATTTTACCATTCTACGCCCCCGCCAAAAACGGCCCTGTGTTACCAACAAATGAGACTGATTTATTGGGAGATGAGGTACAAAACGGCTGTCACGGAAACCTTCCAGTGATTTGCTGCTTCGTTTAAGGTTATTGTTATGTAAACGATGTCGAAGGGCGATAATTCATAAGCGGAAGAGGAATAATAGAAGGCCTCTGTGAAAGTAACAGTGGAAATATGAATTGGCGGAATGAAAATATAATTTTGTTTGAATCTGGAAATCCAGGAAATGAATCGATTAAACATTAGCACTTTGCTCACAAAGATCGTGAATAAATTTAAAATATTTATATGGAATAAAATCGTCTTCAACTTCCAACCCTTCCTCCTTTCCTTTCTAGAGTTGTTTGCGATTCTGCCTTTCTGCTCCCTCTTAGTCAACTAGTTTGAAAAACGCAGTAAGGTATTGATGCAAATTTCCTAATTTGCCTTTTTAGAAATGATAAAAACTAACATTTTTTACTTCCCTAAATCCAAAAAATGCGGAGTATTTTTAACGCCCAAACTAGACTGAAAGGGTAAGGAATTTGAAGATACCTTCTAGAAAAAACTAGCAGACCTCAACTGTATCTATATGATATCATCAAAAATGAACCATTTTCTACACCCTATACAGTCTATCATAAATAACTGTTAGATACGTGGCAAACTAAAAAAATCTCTCCATTCCATGTTATTTCTTAATTAGATCCAGTTAAACCCCCTTCATATTTCATCCTCACGTCATTAAGGAAAACTAATGAAACCTTCCCGTTAACATCAAAATTTCGCAAATGATATATCATTAGCCCGTCCCACTGAATATAACGTATCAAAACAGAAAGAACAATTCCATCGATCTGAAATATTTTAATTGCTTTTGTCAGCACTGCTCGAACGAAATGCGATCGTGTTCAGGAAGTTCGAATTCCAACCCATTTCGTAATTAAAACCAACAATGCTCCGGCAGAATTAGCAAGAATGAAGAAAGATGGTTAGGGGTGTATACTGACCACCCACAAAAGTTGGTTGAATCGGGGTCCCCAAGCCCATCCAGTATGTTTTTATCATATCCAAGAGGAACATCTTTTATTGAATTTGGCCCGTTTTTCAATTAGCAATGAAAAATACATCGGTTTTACATATCGCACAGAAACAGTGTTAAATTCGATACATCACTTACCTTTTTTGGAAAAAGATAATGACAATTGAAATGTCTGGAGGAATTCATGTTGAAAAAGGAAACATTCTCAATTGAATATTGAATAGAAAGGTTTTTCTGTGAAATGAAAAATCTACGATAAAAATGAAGTTATTTTTTGTGAATGTCTAACAGAAAACAATTACTTCCCCGGCTAAAGCCACGCTGGACATTGAACTACATCTGATAGATATTCTGAAAAGACCCTAACTCAGAAAAAATCTGAAATTGAAAATTTGCATTTTCATTCAGATAGTTATTTGATTCTCAGTTCCAGACTTAATTAAGAACTCATAAAGATGAATGAGGCAAAGAAGAATGTTTTCCAAAAGAGAGTACTCACCATATCTGATTTCATGAACATCCTGTTCATATTTTCAACAAATCAGTCTGGAGGAAATATTAGAATAAAAACTCATCTTGTCTTTTCTGTAATACATTGCATGTGTCTTCTCTACGGGTTCGGTCAAACGCATTTCCTAAATCGATGAAGCGTATGCGTATTCCTTTATTCTTACTAATGAACATTTCGCATACTTGTCATACTCATAAATATCAGGTCTTGTTTGCTTTTTCTTTACTGAATCTAACATTGCCCATTTTGTTCATTATTCTTTTCTGTTATTCTTGTGAATATGTTCCCAAGGACACTTACTTGAGAGTGTCATTCTTCTGTGATTTTTGCAGTGTCCTTCGTCACCCTTCTCATATATTGGTTTTCCATTATTTCTGTTTTATTTCATTCTTTAACACATCATACATTCATTCTTCTAGTTTATTTATTGCTTCTTCTCTAATATATCTTGTCATTTCTGGAATTTATTGCCTTTTCCTGGAGCTTACCCTGATTTTAGTTTTTTATTGTTTCTTCCATTTCTTCTCCTTTCTTCTCCTTTGACTATCATTTCATCTGTCTTCGTTTATATGTTGTACTAATATTGTTAATATCATAGTATTTTCAATTGTTAATTCCTTTTTCGAAAAGAATGTTCTTGTCGTTTTGATGACAGATCTGGCCATTTTGAGGCGGGAAAAAGTTCTTGAAATGTGTCAAGATTTAAAAAAAACATAGTTTTCGTCGATAATGAGTGAATCATTTGTTGTGATAATCCACAAGGTGAGGTGCTGGAAGTGACAACGACATTCCTTCTCTTGGTGCTTCTGATGAATTCACTAGCTCGGAAAAAAGGTAGATGTCAGCATTGATAATTATATGCTGAATCAAAAATACATTATAATTCATGAATGAATATGTGGAGTATGCTGAATAATAATTTTCCGGAAGTATCCTGTGAATCCATGAGATCGAGATTTCCAGAAATTTATTCATCGTTCAAAGTCAAAATCTTCGAAGACAATTTCAAAAAGGCCACGAACCCCAAAATATGGCCATTAGGATCATGTATTAATCGTTTTTTCAGAGAAGACGTACAAAAAGACGGAAGAAAGGTGACATTTAATCCTCAAGGGCTTTTACTGAATGTTCAGTGACTAAATCAGAATAAACTCGACATTGCCAGATTTAATGTAATAGTAATTACTTTAACGGAAACTTGGTGTAGGGACGACTCAGTGAACTCGTTCTATTATAATGTTTTTTTTTCCACAAAGCAACTTTTGCCGAAAAGAAAAGAAAGGTGGGGAAGTGGCAATTCTGACATGTTAATCAGACGTAGGTCCAACAATCATTTTATGTGGCCCAGGTCTCCAGCTTCAGATGGTAATGTATTTCTTTTCAAATTGGATTATGTTCTTAGAGTCACTTTTAGACCAAAATATAATATGCTGGTTTGTGGAGATGACTTCTTATTTTTCTTTCGGATAGTATAAAATTGTTTTTCTCTCGCTTGGTATTTTTTTATATTTAATATTGTACTATATTTATATTTATGAACTCAGAATTTTCTCCTCTATCATTTGACATCCCACTCGATATGATAGCAAAAAAAATTCAGAGACCCCATTTTTTTATGTAACATCCGTCATATTGATTTTATTCGTATGAACTGTAGCCCATGTTACCCGGACTGTGCCGTAGTCGGATAAAAATGGTTTTCCTGCAACAATTATTTGAATATTGGCTCTCCATGGTATTTGTTGCTAATTCCCTGGAAATAACCTAATATTCCTGGAGTATCGCCTAAACCAACAAACATGTTTCCAAGTTTCGTTCTGCTCCACCTCTTCAGTATATATGGCTTTCTGCCTCCATCATAACTGCATCCGATGATTTTATTATAATTATAGCCCTTCTTCCTCGTACAGTATTTAACAAATCACTCTCACTTTCGCGATGTTCGACTGATGGAGTTGTCAGCGTTTAGTTTTAATGGCATGCTACGAGAAGTACCTGTCTTCCTCTTCTAGACAATAGAGCCATTTTTATGTCCTTTCATAGTGTGACGGGCTGTGGGAATTTCAAACTGTTCCGGTTCATATGTGGATGTATTGAAATTGTTGGAATCTATTGAGTGATGATTAATCGAACAAGTTGGAAATATCTACCAGTTTTCGTACAGGACGAATACAACTGGCGAGATCACTAATATCTGGAGAAAATACCACTATGCCCAGAACGATGAGAAAAGTGGTTAGATTTTTTTTAATTTTTTTTTTCAAAGTAGTTCCCAAAGAAATGTTTCTGTTTGAACCCTGCGGAAACCAGGATGTGTGACGTAACAAGTTCAGAACTATTGCCAAACGCTGAGAATTCCAGCGTTGCCAAGCTTTATTCATAATATTTCTTTGTATACAAGCCGACGAAATAATGATATAACTGCTGACACAAGTTCTGTTGTATTCAGAGGATAAAACAGAATATTTTCTCAGACGTTCCGCAAAATAGTGACACTGGCACCTCAGGGAAATGCCAAAACAATGAACTTATGACGTCAAAAGAAGCGGCAATAACGCTGTGTTTGAATGTCTCACTGAATTTAAGGGTTTTAGAGCAGCGTTCATTCGAATATTACACAATATCTTTTAGGAAAAACCATGCATATATTTCATCACTATTTGTCAACTTCAAGCACATGTGGTGCGAATTTGTGAGTTTGTGATCTCGCCTATTATATTTCTTATACAGTGCTTCTCAAAAATCCTCTCTCCCCCCCCCCTCTTTTTTTGGGAACGATTGTACATAAACAAGTGAAATTTGGAAACTGACTATTAAAGGTTGTAAACTTCCCTACTAGTGATGATAGATGACGAAATCGTCAAAGATGACGTCACAAGGCCATTGTGACCAATAATTTCAAATGGAACCCTACGGCAAGCGACACCTCATTCAAAAGCTATCGAAAAAACTTATTCAATGATACTAATTTTGTTTGTGTTTATGGCAGTTTTAATGGCTCATTAGTAAACATTAAAATTTAAATTCCATTCAGTATGATATTGATTACAGATTTAAGAATCAGTATCTACTTCAAGAAATTGCTCGAAGTGACCTCCATTTACTTCCTGACAGTGAAATATCCTATTTTAAAACTCTTCTCGTACTTTTGCAAATGTGTCTGCGGAAACAGCCTCACATTCTGCAACAATATGTTGTTTTAAAACGTCAATATTGTCAGGTTCAGTGGCGTAAACCTTCGATTTAAGGTACCCCCACAGAAAAAATCCAAAGGTGTGAGGTCTGGTGATCGAGCTGGCCATTCCGTTGAACCTCGTCGTCCAATCCATCTACCACGATACTCCTCATCCAAATACCGTCTTACTGCACCGTAATAGTGTGGAGGAGCACCATCCTGTTGGAATGTTATTTCCAAATTGCCGAATTCATCGGGTTAATCTTCCAAAATTTCAAGGATTAACGGTTCTATTGCGTTTTGCAACAGCTCCAGATAAACCTCACCAGTTAAATAAGTATTTAAAAAAAGAGGTCCAACGATGTGGTTTCCCAGGATACCCGCCCAAACATTCACCTTCTGGGGAAATTGAGTATGTGATTCACGAAACAGGTGAGGATTTGCGTCACTCCAATACCTCACATTCTGTGTATTTACATTTCCATTTAGATAGAAAGTACTTTCGTCGCTAAAACAGATTGTTTTGACATAGTCTGGCTGTTGGTTAATTTTATTTTCCATTGATTTGTTGAAAATATAAACAGGATGTTCATAAAATCAGATGTGGAATCATCTGCGACTGAAAGATAAACTTTAGTCACTATCTTCCATCGTCAAGATAACCTCTTGTGGGGTATTCATGTTGAAAAGGGAAACATTCTCAATTGAATATTGATAGAAAGATTTTTCTGTGAATTGAAAAATCCACGATTAAAATGAAGTTATTTTTTGTGAATGTCTAACAGAAAACAACTACTTCCCCGGCTAAGGCCACGCTGGACATTGAACTACATCTGATAGATATTCTGAAAAGGCCCTAACTCAAAAGAAAAAATCTGAAATTGAAAATTTGCATTTTCATTCAGATAGTTATTTGATTTTCTATTCCAGTCTTAATTAAGAACTCTGGTGAGTACTCTCTTTTGGAAAACATTCTTCTTTGCCTCATTCATCTTTATGAGTTCTTAATTAAGACTGGAATAGAAAATCAAATAACTATCTGAATGAAAATGCAAATTTCAATAGTTTCTTTGATTAGAACTTCAGAATATCTATCAGATAATTCAATTCAACGCTTACCGGAAGATGTTTCTTGTTCAAATCTCATTTAATCGTATTTCAATCAGAAAATCTTCTATCAATATTCAATTGAGAATGTTTCCCTTTTTATTTTCCATATTTTCACAAAATTCTAGTCTTCGGTCTGGGTCGTCGTCTGAGAGTTGATGAACCATTTTTAATTTGTATGGATGAAATTTGTTTTTTTTTCAACACCCTGTGTACTGTACTTCGACTGACTTTACAGGTAGATGCAACGTGAGTTGTTGAAGAAGTAGGATTAACTATTACTTCTGCCAGTATATCAATTTTTTTCTCATCAGAAATTTGTGGTCTGCCAGATCGTTTCGCATCATTAATACTACCCGTTGTTTCAAACTTACGAAGAAGCTCCCTTAAATAAGTCTTCGAAACGGGGCGATCGGGAAACCTCTCATTAAAAATGCGTTCTGCTGCATGAATATTTTGTCCAGTTTCACCAATAATTAGGATCGCTGCTACTTTATCACCTGAAGCACTTACCATTTCGCTTCTTGAAGCACTTAAACGTTCGGCTCACAACAGTTTAACAAATTATTAAAATGTACAAAAATATTAAAAGTACCAAAAGCTGCTAAAACAGTTAAACGTTCGATCAACAATACACAAATTATTAAATGTACAAAAACTTGGACAATTACAAAAACGTCGAATCAGGGAGACTAACAAAAACGTCAGCTCATTTGACAACTATCCAGAGGCGGAGCTTGAATTTGGAATTTTAGTATTAAATGATTTAATTCATCACAGCTTTGCGTTTTTTAAAAGCGAGTTGCCAAAACTGCCATAAACACAAACAAAATTAGTATCATTGAATAGGTTTTTTCGATACCCTTTCAAAAGAGGTGTCGCTTGCCGTAGGGTTCCATTTAAAATTATTGGTCACAATGGCCTTGTGACGTCATCTTTGACGATTTCGTCATCTATCATCACTAGTAGGGAAGTTTACAACCATTAATATTCAGTTTCCAAATTTCACTTGTTTATGTATAATCGTTCCAAAAATAAGAGGGGGGGAGGGGACTTTTGAGAAGCACTGTATATTTGGAGAAGAATGCTCACTGGACCCCGGTTACTTTAGCAAGAAATCCAGTAATATTTCTATACGTAACCCTGCTAGCCCCATATTATGTCAGAATGTTCATAAAGTAGAATAATTAAGAATATCATCAAGAAACTCAAATAACCGGCGTCGGGGGCGGTTTGGCGGCGGCAATATTTTTATTATACACTCTGCCACCTCCAAACTTCGTCAGAGCGTTCTTGAGGGAGAACAATGAGCGATGTCATCGACAAATCCGAGTAACCGAGCGTGGGGGACGGGAGGGCGGCGGCAATATTTTCTTTAAAGATCCTGCCACCACCATATTTCGTCAGAGCGTTCATGAAGGAGAAAAATGCACGATTCCGACAACATAAAAAATTAACGAGCTTCGGAGGAGATATAGCGGCGGCAATATTTTTATTAGAGATCCTGCCACCAACATATTTTATCAGAGCGTTCACGATGGGCGCTTATTGTCGGGGTAAAAATGGCGGCAGCAGCAACCCGCCCCCAACGCTCCGTAATTTTTTTGTTGATGTAATCGTGCATTAGCTTTCTTCATGAACGCTCTGACGACATACGGTGGGGGCAGGACCTTCAATAAAAATATTGCTGAGGCCAATCCACCCCCGACGCTCGGTCATTATTTTCTCTCGAGGGAATCCTCCATTATTCTTCATCATGGATGCTCTGACAAAATATGGTGGTGGCAGAAACTCCAATAAAAATATTGCTAAGGCTTACTCGCTCCCGACGTTCGTTAATTTTTTCTGTTGATGTAATCGTGCATTAGCTTCTTTCATGAATGCTCTGACGAAATATGGTGGTGACAGGACCTCTAATGAAAATATTGTTGAGGCCAACCCGCCCTAACGCTCGTATTTTTTTCTCTCGAATGAATCCTGCATTATTGTTCATCATGAATGCTCTGACAAAATATAGTGGTGGCTGGAAGTCTAATAAAAATATTGCTGAGGCCAACCCACCCCCCGATGCTTGGTGATTGTTTTCTCTTGATGGAATCCTCCATTATTCTTCATCATAAATGATCTGACAGAATATGGTGGTGGCAGGAACTGTAATAAAAATATGCCAACTCGCCCCCGACGCTCAGTATTTTTTTTCCAATGTCCGTTCTCCATATCAAACACCGACAATGAGTGACCCTGTTTAATAACGAAATAGCACGATGGTTACAATTTTTTGCCACTTTTGAGGACAGACCCTACATTTTTTCGTTTTCAACTTTAATTCAGAGATTCATTGTATCGGTGGGATTTCCAGTATATTCCTACGTTTCATAAATATTACATAGAGATATCTTTCCTGTTAATTTTCATCGATTTCTTTTATTTTTCTGGTTTCCAATTATCAACGGGGCGTTACATCCAAATAAGGCAGAATAAAAATATAAAATGTGCGAGGCAAGCTCTTATGGAAGGATGGTCCACTGGAATGAAAGCACCCTCGGGAAAAGGTAAAATATTAATAATGACTCACATTGGTAGCAAAAATGGATTTTTCGATGGTGGCTTACTAGCATTTCAATAAAAACTGGAGACTATCATGAGGACATGAACGCTGGTGTTTTTGAAGAATACCCCCAGCAAATGCTAGATCTTATCCCTCCTGGGACTGTTATAGTCATGTATAATGCCAGCTACCACACAAGAAAATCCGAAAAAATACCAACGTCTTTTTGCAAAAAAAATCTCATTATTCATTGGCTTACTTTAAATAAGAAGCCATTTCACTAAGCTGAAAAAGGAGCTACTGGAGATTATAAAGTTGATTAAACTTTGTTGAAAAGGGAAACATTATCAATTGAATATTGAATTTATGAACATCCTGTACATATTTTCAAACAAATCAATCGAATAAACTTCTTTGTAAAAAATTTGTTGTCGACGAAATCGCTTCAAAACGGAATATAACGGTATTTCGCCTTCCGCCATATCACTGTGAATAAAACCCCATAGAATTGGTGTGGGCGCAAGAAAAAAGGGTTTTTAGCAAGGCATAACACTACTTTTAAAATAGGAGACGTTGAAAACCTCTTGCAAGAGGGAATAAAGACAGTGGATTGCGAAAAAGGGAGTACGTGCGTCGAACATGTGATCGGAATAGAAGAAAGAATGTGGGAAGCTGATAACATGCTAGAAATCACTGTAGAGCCCCTTATTATTTCTCTGGAACCCAACGACGTTAGTTCATCGAACTACCCGGAATATAATGGCAAAAATTAAAAAATTTAGTTGTATTGTAAATAGTGGATTGTTTTATAAATATTTCAATTTACCTATTTTCATATTATCATTACTTTTATATGAGTTTTAACTACTCCTTTTTTTATTGTTATGCAAATTAAGGTGACCCTAATTTAGGATCGATTGGGTGTGTACATATTAAATAACTAAAAATTTTTAAAACACCTTTAAGTTGTCACCCTGTTTAATGGGTTCTTTCATTGCAAATTTAAATTTTATCACAGTCTTGCATTAGGAATCAGAGTATAGATATATAACAAAACGAGACTCTACGTTTTCTTGACTAAATTTCATCAATCTCTGCCAGTGTGATGAATTTACTGCTTCAACGAGGATCAATGTTAATTAATAGCTGTAAAGCAAACATCTCGAACATATTGCGTGCTTTCTAAAGTGGCATTGTTTGCTGAAGTAGTGGGAAAAGCCAATGGAAAAGTAGTTCATCAAGTGGATGATTTTTATTGGCTGGAATTAGAAGATTGCCTAGCGAAACACACCTTCTTTGCGGTACATGGTTCTTCAAATTGTTACATCATATGTAGATGGTAATTATATTGAAATTATGGCATATTTACTGTTTGTTTTCTCATAGGTATCCATTATTATAGCTATCATGAGAAAACCATATCAATGGGAATTGTTAGTTATCTATCGACCTGGGAAAATAAAGCGGTCAAGTATTAGTCAAGCCAGAAACTATGAAACTAGAATATTGGTGGATTTTTATATTAAAAACAAAGTTTTTCAAGAAATGCCTCATTCTTTTCATTTTTTTAATGAAGGAAAGGTGATACAATTCAAATTTTCAATGACAGAACCCATTGAACAGGGTAGACAACTCAAAGGTTGTGTTGTAAACTTGCAATGATAGATAGAGATAAAAACTTTTTAACAAAAAATTAAACCGACGAAATACGGAACTGAAAAGTATAAAATAAAATAAACCTTCTTAGTCTCAATAACTAAGCTCCTAAACTAATGTAAGTAACTAATTTTGAGTCGGCGCCAAACAAACAAGCAAATGAATTAGGTAAGGCGTAAAATGATGGCATCGAGTTGCGCGGTGACATTATGATGATTTTTTTGAAGTAATTTAATGATCTTCGTTGATTGTTCGTTTTGCGCCGACTCAAAATTAGTTACTTACATTAGTTTAGTAGCTTAGTTATTGAGACTAAGAAGGTTTATTTGATTTTTTTATACTTTTCAGTTCCGTATTTCGTCGGTTTAATTTTTTGTTAAAAAGTTTTTATTTTTCAATTTGTTGTGGCTAAAATCTACCAATTACTACCTACTTGTTTTTTGATTACTTCCAAAATACTTACTTACCCACCTTACTTCAACTATTACCAGTTAAATAATATGATTATCTACTTTTACTATTTGTTGTATTATAAATTATTTTTGTTGTTCTGGTTAGTTTATTCCATTATTTTTTATATCATTCCATCCTCTCATGTGTGTGCCAATGTTCACAAGTGAAAAATCAATTATCCTCTATTTTTCCACCCGTAAGGGTGGATAATTTCATTCGAAATCCAAATATGAAGTATACCCTATCTATTAAAAAAGAATCAACCAAATCGAAGATTCCAGTACAACGTTGTGCCTGATAGAATCGGTTAACGGACGAGAATTCAGAGGGTGAGTGATCAATATCCTTCATTTTGCTACCCTTAGGGGTGGATTTCATCTTTCAAATTCAAATGGGACCAAATTCGAAGTACACTCTATCCACTGAAAAAAGAATTATCGGAATCGGACGCCTCAGTAAAAAGTTATGCGTGATCATACATAAAAAAATATGATGGAAAAACATAAAATATAGGGTCGAATAGAGAACCTCCTCCTTTTTGGTTTCGTCGCTCAAAAATAGAAAGAGGAGTTTACTGAATGAAATTTATGACAGCGGCGTAACAACAGAGTTTATTAGAATAATAAGTATAATAATAATTATACATGATTATAATTATAGAGATATGCAGATGATTGAGATATCAATTATTCTAATATTAAGTAGATAAAACTCAACTTATACTTATAAAAGTAATAATAATATGAAAATAGATAAATTGGAATACATTTTAATATTTATTAAAAAAATCTACTATTTACAATACAACTGAATTTTTTTATTTTAGCCATCATATTCCGAGTAGACCGATGAACTATCGTCGTTGAGGTCAGTGTTTTCTAGCATGTTATCAGCTTCCCACATCTATTCCAATCACATGTTCGACGCCCTTACTCGATTTTTCGCAATCCACTGTCTTTATTCCCTCTTGCAAGAGGTTTTCAATGTCTCTTATTTCAAAAGTAGCGTTATGCCTTGCTACAAACCCTTTTACTTGCGCCCCATCCAATTCTATGGGGTTTAATTGACAGTGATATGTCGGAAGGCGAGTACCGTTATATTCCGTTTTGAAGCGATTTCGTCGACAACAAATTTGTACAAAGACATTTATTCAACTTTACAATCTCCAGTAGCTCCTTTTTCGGCATATCTTTGTGAAATGGCTTCTTATTTAAAGTAAGCCAATGAATAATGTCATTTTTTTGCAAGAAGACTTTGGTATTTTTTCGGATTTTCTTGAGTGGTAGCTGGCATTATCCATCTATTGATCCCGAACATACTTGCCTAGTTTGTTATAAAAACGAAAGATAAACTCTTTTACATATTATTTTTGACTGTCTTCAGTGATGAAACAAAATACTTCTTGCCTAGTTTGGAAACATTGATTTTTCCCTTACAAAATATAACTGTAACTGATGCCAAGAAAATATCAGAGTACATTAGGAATATTCTTAGATTACGATTATTTAATTTAAACGAGTAGGTAACTGCAATATATGTTTTTTTCTTTTTTTCCTAATCACGAACTGTATCTAATTGGCGAAACTCACATGATTTTTTCCCTTTTCCTTTTTTTTGTTACTCCCATACACTTGTTGTTGTAAACTTGTTTTCAGAAGCAATAAACTATTATTATTATTATCCATGACTATAACAGATTCTTCAAAAACACTAGCGTTCATGTCTTCATTCTAGTCTCCAGTTCGTTTTGATTGAAATGCTAGTAAGCCACCATAGGTAAATTCATTTTTGCTACCAATGTGAGTAATTATTAATCTTATACCATTTCTCGGGGGTACTTTTATTCCAGTGGACCATTCTTCCATGAAAGCTTGCGTCACGCATTTTCTATTTTTAGCCTGCAATATTTTACCAACGGTATATCCTTCATTTAACCAAGTTTCCTCCATATAATAGATTTTCCTGTTTATCCTTCGAAACTGTCTAACTGCCCTCAAATGTCGTCGTCGCCAGCAGATGATTTCGTTTTTTCTATTAAGAGTGATTTTCTGTTTTTAATTTTTTCATAACGGAAATTCATTTCATCCAAAGTTTTCCACACTTTCTTCTTACCCATGGGTGGAATGGAATCATCCTTTTTCATTTCAGACATTATTTTATTCAGGGTAGGTATTTCTTTATTTTCGGTAAAACGAGTGTATGATTCTTCTGATGACAGTCTTTTGATCCTCATTTATTACAGTTTCTTTTCTTCCTGTACTTCTCTTTGATGACCTGATGGGGCCGCGTTTATCCTCGTGCACAAGTCGATATATTGTTGACTATCCGACTCCAATCATATTCGAATACATTTCAACTATTTTCTGTAACTCGGAATGTTGAGAATAATTTTTCTTTTCATTTTTAGAAAGCGCTCTATTACTAATCCGTTTCTCAGCAACAAATTCAGAAGCACTATAAAAAACGAACTTTTCCAACAACTGCCGGAAAGTAACTAAACATTTCAAATTTTTGAGACACTGAGGCACAGGTAGGTAAACTACCTGTGCCTCTTCCTAAGCTTATAATAGTTTTCTTAGAAAAACCCTACATTTGTGAAACAAAACCGACCATATTGTTATCTCTTATCGCAGGGGCGGATTTATATCTACATAATATTATTTGTTAAAAAATACTTTTGAAGTAAGGAAAAGATAATCAGGTAGGTGATTGTAAAATTTTTTTTTTTATTGGTGCCCCATTTCACCCATTTAAAGCATGCCTCAGCGTGTTTAAATCGAACTTTAAAAAACGCGCTTTTTTTTTAAGTTACAATAGCAACATCAACAAATCGAGAAACGTGGAGTCTAAATGACAATTTTTTTATTATTGATCTGACAGGAGTACCTTGTAACGTCAAATAAAATATTACTAACAACTCGTTCATTTATATGTGATACCTCTTGCTCCTCCATCCATTTGATGAACTTCTCATATTCTTTTTTATATATATCACTGGATTTTCGCGGTATTAACCGCGATTCTGCCTCACCATTCAAAAAATCGATATTGGAATAATTCATTTTTAAGCTCTGGTGACAACAAATATTGATCTTTGATAACAAATTGCAAATGAATATCTGTTTTTCTCATTTCCATGACAACGAAAGGTATACTGATGTCACATCACGAATTCAACCATTTTGCATTATTAGTTCTTATTTCTATTTTTTGTAGTAATAATACCAGTATATATGATTTCAAAGTGCACCAATAAAAAAAATAGCGTAAAGTATTCGTGGATAACTGGTCTTAAAAACACTTGCTCTATTTCGCGTGTTTTAAAGCCCTTTGTATCCACTTTAATATACTATTATTATACCTGGAACAGGAAATTACAGAGCATACTTAAGCGTTGTCTATTGTTAGGGGTTGAGCTAAGCTGGTACGAAATATATCTTTGAACCAACTTTACAGGGTTATTGGTTATATTTGGAACAATGTATATCCTCCTTATTTGAGGAGCTAGAAAAATGGTTGAATTAGGAAAGTTGTAGCTTTTTTTCTGAACCGCCAGGAAATGCAAATAGAAAAACAATTGAACGCCGCATTAAAAAGTTATGATATAAACTTTTATTTCTTCTAATGGGACACCCAGTATATTATTGCATTTTTGGGTACTCCGGAAATTTCAAATAAAGTTTCATTCATGATGTCTTATATCTACTTGCACATTCCTATCTTAGTTTTTCATAAGCTATACAATGACTTCAACTTCAGATTCAACCTCGTACGCCTATGGAATATGACGAAGACGACTCGTTTTACAGTTCAATAATGATTTATTACTCTCTCACATTAGGAAACAGAGTATAATCAAATTCATTTCAACCATTGGCTTCATTTTTAGTTTGAACTCATCTAATGCATACTCATCATGCTGTTTATTTATCTCTTCATGTGATTTTTCAATGAGAATTAAGCCCGGTCTTCGAGCTGGCCAATGTTTTTGGCGCTTGATTGAAACATCCAGTAAGCTTTCTAGAAGACTATTCCTTATAATAATGATTTCAGACGTGTGTATGATCTTTATCATCGATTTTCAATTGAATACGATGTAAATGTCCGATGAAAATTAAATTCCTCCAGAGTTCAATAACATGTTTCAGGTTCGTGTTAAAAAAAACGCAGCTTAATGATCGAATGATACGATGAGTTTATTGTTTTTTAATTGATCCGAAGCCAAACGCTATTATTCTCCATTCTCTTCGAATCTTTCGAAATGAAATGAAGCACACATTCCCAACGAAAGTTTTATTTGACAAATGTTTATGTAATCACTCACCACTTTTTTCTGATTCAATTAATGCTGTCATCGCGTGTTATATAGACTGGCTTATCTTAAAAGGATCACAAAAGGTTCTATCATGGGATTTGATACTTTGAATGTAGATTTCACCACGCCATTGAGTGAAATGTGTCTCGCAAACAAAGGTGAATAAAAAGAATTAGTAAAACTATGAAAATAATAGTTTATTGAGTGATGTATCTCCAAATACCGGTTGTTGAGCAATACGACGATCGAATGTAGCTCTCCAAATACAGAATGTTCGAATTCAACAGACGGATGTTTTTTTTTGTGAATGCAACTCTGTGTAATTTATTCAAATTTGGACAAAAACGACATATTCAAACAATATGATTAAAAATGTAGGAAAAGACTTTGAAGAAACTAAATAGTGAGAAAAAGCTTCATGATTTTTTTTAATGTTAGTTGAAAATTTTCCACATGTCGAAGAACCTGGAGATCGAAATTATAATCATTGATAATAATCAGTTGCGAAAATTCGATAGTTCCTGATAAGCTATCAAGTTCTTAATGAAATTTAATCCAAGATCGATTAGGGAAAAAATCATCTGTTCCCAATAAATAAATTTCGTGGGACTCTAGCTCTTTCCATTCTGTAAACATTCTTCATAGCTCTTCTTTGTAGACAGTTGATGTTAGTCTAAATGACAGATAAAACACAAATGAAATGTTCCTTCCTCTCATTTAGTTTTCGAAAATTCCAGCTGCAATTCCAATCGTCGGCCATCATCCAGTACTCTTGCATTAATCTTGATGAATTGTTGTACCTGTTAACAGCCCTTTCCGATAAATCTTTGGGCTATCCTCAGGCATGCACCTGTACAAAGTTCAGTTGTATGCAAATAGAATATTGAAATGAGTATCAACGTATACCAGTTGATCTCCCATGGAAGATATCGGGCTGGATACCTCGTTTTTGTGTGGGATATTTGCATATACCTTTTTTGTAGTTTCAATGAGAATGTGTCTGTGATTGGTTAAAAATATTGGAGAATTCAAAATAGTCCATTTTCTTATGTCTTTGAAAATATGTACAGGATGTTCATGAAATCACATAGAAAGAAATATTGAACCTGATATCAATAACCACTAATCATTGACTGCAAAATCATTTTCCCAGCGTATTTTTCCTTGAGGTAATGACGAAACATGATGAAAATCGGTCCATTTCTGTGATTAAATAATCAACAAAATCATTACAATAAGGTTACCATGTCCGTAATTTCATGATTAATGTTATGTTGAAATCATTTCCACAATGAAAATTTGCCTTATAACAAGGAAAAAAATGCAATACTATGTACCATTAACCATCACACTTCCTTGTAACAATACCTCAGGGTTCAATACTCAATGGGGATGGCCTCAGTACAGTGACATCATTTTATTAATGCTTGGAAACATTAGCCAAAACACCCATTCATTGATATTAGTACTCAATTAATCGATTAATTATTCTCAACATCACCCAATGTACTTGGTCTTGTTGTCATTGTCCGAATGCCTTGTGTGAATGTTGAGATTCAACTCCCCCATCCCAAACGACGCTTGAACCAATCAATGAATTCACCTCTAATTTAATAATAATAATAATAAATAGTCTTTATTTTATGGAATGTTTCATAGTTATACAGAGACATGGTATAAAAACAGAAAATGAAAATAAGCGTCACACGAAGCGATTACCTTTAAACATGTGAGTGGGATTAGAGCCATGTGAGTGTATATAGGTGGTACTAGTCAATGGAGTAAGGCTCAAGGTCAATGAGTACCTTCTTTACTCCTTCTTTGAATTTACTAAGGCTCTTCAAAATTTTGATATTATTTGGTAATTTGTTGAAAAACTGTATTGAGGCATATGTTGTATGCTTTTCTAATAGTACTAAATTGTGTACTGGATAATTCAAATTGATGTTGCGTGTAGGATATCTTTGATTGGATCTATGATCAGAGAGGTTTGTGTATAATGCCTAAATTGTCATTATGTTGTTTCTTTTGAAAGCACCTCTGCAGGTTTCACGAAATTTCATTTTGAACATAGCTCTAATCAATAATGTTACTTTGAGATCCCCAGAACCTTATTCCAAATTTAGCACATGATTCAAAATTTGCAAAGTATACAATTTTTAAATATTTTTCGTTGACTCTAATGCTATAGCATATCTGGTTCAGTTTTGCTCCCAGGTTTATGATGTGGACGTTCCATTTTAAATGTTCTTCCATACAGACTCCTAGAAATTTGGTGTTATTCTGAATTTTGATTTCATTGTTGAGTAGATATATGTTTTCTGTAGTTCCAATTCGCTGAATAATATAGCGTTGGTTTTCTCAGCATTTAGTATTAGATTATTTTTTGTAAACCAATCATAGATGTTTTCTGTAACGTCCTGACTTTTTTGTATTAGGTCTGGGTAGGCTGAGCAGGTTAGTATCAACGTTAGATGTGCTGAAGCATTAAAGCCATTTAAGATTTCCAACGTATCGTTCATGAAGAGTACTGGCCCTGTTATGCTCCCTTGAGGGACTCCCATCTTGATATCTTGTAGGTTAGACTTAGTAGCCTGTTCATCTTTCATAATTTTGACTATCTGTTGACGATGTGTTGAGGATTCAAACCAATCTAAGGCATTTCCTCTTACACCATATTTTTCGAGTTTTGTTAGTAGTTTCGAATGAGTAAAGGATATTTTCAGTAAACTTTGTAATTGCAGTTTCCGCGGATCTGCCTTTTATGTATCCGTGCTGACTTATATTGAAAAGCTTGTGCTGCTTCATGTAATCCATGAGGCGATCACATATTCCCATTTCAGACAGCTTTGAAAAGGATGGCAAGACACTAATTGGTCGATAATTTTCGAATAGTTTATAATCCCCTTTTTTATGGATCGGCGTTATTACCGCGTTTTTAAGTTGTTCTGGGAATATTATAATCTACCAAATCAAATAAAAATTTCAAAATCAAAACGAACTCAAAAAACGATTAAATGACTACATCATTAGTAAGCCACGTACAGAGATACATAAGCTAGTGTATTCCTAATTTCACAAACAAAAATAAACATTTTTTATATACACCCATGGTATAAAAACCTTTTTAAAATAATGTCTCTATATTATATCGTAAATGTGTTTTTTATTTAAAGAACTATAACTGTAAATATTTATATTAGTGTAAGTGTAATATATGTATGTATGAGAGATAAGTGCCATGTGAAGTGGAATGAATAGAAAAATCGAATTTAAACGGTTTTCTTCACATAAAGGATTCAATATAAAATTGAACCAGAGAAAGGTAGATCTCAGGTGAAAAACAACTACTTTCCTGGCAAATACCACGCAGAACGTTGAATGATATTCACCTGAAAATCCATGCATACTTCCATATAATATCAATGGACATTGAATGCAAATGTTTCTTTCTGATAAGCTCGATTATGTTTAATTTATGTCGTGTTCACCTAACAATCCGCATACCGGTTTCAGGCTTCTTGGCCCTCATCAGTACGGAGTAGTCAACCAGCCAAAGGTCCAAAGAACTCTGGCTGAAGTGAGACACAACGTAAACAAACCATCATCGATCTTGTAACACCTATAGGTACGCCGGAAAAGATAAACTTTAACTGGCGGTACCTAGTGACAGAAAGAAACACTCCGAAAATCTCCCACCTCGATAGGTTTCTAAATAAAGATTCCTTCTCAGTAGGAGTGGCAAGCCCGTCTAGCATATAGTGAGAGATAAGTGCCATGTGAAGTGGAATGAATAGAAAAATCGAATTTAAACGGTTTCTTCATAAAGGATTCAATATAAAATTGAACCAGAGAAGGTAGATCTATATGTATGTATGTTGTGCAAATATTTTCTAGGTGAAAAACAACTACTTTCCTGGCAAATACGTTCTGCGTGGTATTTGCCAGGAAAGTAGTTGTTTTTCACCTGAGATCTACCTTTCTCTGGTTCAATTTTATATTGAATCCTTTATGTGAAGAAAACCGTTTAAATTCGATTTTTCTATATGTATGTATGTTGTGCAAATATTTTTCTGTACTTGTGTTATTTATCTTTAATTCCTGATTGCAATGTAACTTTCAAAGTCATACACAAACTGATAACAGCGTATGTGACTTATCTTATTTATTAACTCAATTTCTAATTTGTGCCTCTATATATATTGTACCTGAAGGGGTTAATAAACTATATGTTTATATATTCCGATGTAACTTTCAACAAACTGAAATTGTTTCCATTATCTGATGCTTGCAGAGACATGAGGTTCTGTAGTTTTCACTCTTTAATGAATGACGGTCATTTTTTAAAACGAATTTTCCCATATTTTTGTGTCGTAAATGGGAGAAGTTGAGTAGAGATATGAACACTGGTTTCCTTTATACTCAGTATACCGTAACTTGAAGTACTACATATAACGTATGTGGTATGGCTGAACTCGGAAAAGTATGGAACGTTTTCACAATTTATGAACGCATTGTATACATATCGCGTTAACTCATAAGATATACCCTGTATAGTGTTTGCATTATTTTTCTTACCCTGTATATTTATCGTGAACTTTCTCATAGAACGGGTATTTCTCCCGTCCGTCAGCACGTCCGTCGAGCAGCAGCGTCTAAGGCATCGAGTAATTATTTAATAACTTAAAAATAGTGATGCATGCACATTACCAGGTATTCTTATTTTGTGAAAAAAGTACGCCGAGCCAGTGTACGTCGATGGGATGCCATCAGAATCTCAAAAGTCTCTGCAATTAAGGAAATTCTAGAATGTTAATTGTCGTGCCTTATGCGGCCGCAATTTTCGAAAAAAAACAAAAATACGTGTAATTGCAGTTGTTCTAACTGCTGCGTGATTATCTTACTTTATAAGAGGATTACGGACACAAACTTTTTATTGATTATCCATTACCTGCCTTGAATTTGTAATAAATGTGAGGATAATTATGATCGTCCAGCTCGTATCCACTTTTAATACGGTTTTAAAGAGAGCACGTAACGAATTATTTCTTCATTAGGTTTTATTGGCTCTTTTTTGAGAAAGTTCTCCGACGATCCGTACTACGATACTTACGATTCTTTTTCCTACTCTCACTTCTAATGACCCTTCGAAGAAAAACACACGAAAATTAAAAGTATAAATTTCGTGTTTTTGCATAGTCGGGAAAGTAGTTGTTTCCTTTCGGAACCATATTTTTTGTTCATTTTTAAACATTTTCCATCCTTTTTGTAACAAAAGAAGTATACATTTTTAATCTCCTGTTGATAGTGACCGGATTGTGAGCAACTTGGTATAGAACTATACTCTGTTTCTTAAAGAGAGAGAGTAATAAATCATTATTGAACTGTAAAACCGAGTCGTCTTCGCCGTATTCCATAGGCGTACGAGGTTAATTCTAAAGTTGGTGTCATTGGATAGCTTATGAAAAACTAAGATAGGAATGTGCAAGTAGATATAGTAGATCATGAATGAAACATAACTAGAAAACTCAAAAATGCAATAATATACTGGGTGTCCCATTAGAAAAAATAAAAGTTTATATCATAACTTCTTAATGCGACGTTCAATTGTTTTTCTATTTACATTTCCTGGCGGTTCAGAAAAAATGCTACAACTTCAATAATTTACTAATGGAATTAAAAATTTCCTGTTCCAGGTATAATAAAATAATAAATGTACTTCAATTTTTTTTTTATAATATATAGATATAAATCCGTCCCTGCGATAAGAGATAACAATATGGTCGGATTTGTTTCACAAATGGAAGGTTTTTCTAAGAGAACGAATATAAGCTTAGGTAGTTTACCTACCTGTGCCTCGGTGTTTAATTTTTTTTAAATGTTTAGTTACTTTCCGGCAGTTGTTGGAAAAGTTCGTTCCTGAAAAAGGCTAGTGTTTCTGAATTTGTTGCTGAGAAACGGATTGGTAGAAGTGCGCTTTCTAAAAATGAGAAAATTATTATTCTCAATGTGTTCAATGCTGATCTCCAAATTCAACATTCCGAGTTGAAAAAATAGTTGAAATGTGTTCGAATATGACTGGATTCGGACAGTCAACAATATACCGACTTGCACGAGGATAAACGCGGCCCCAT
Source organism: Gonioctena quinquepunctata (assembly GCA_018342105.1). Classification (NCBI taxonomy): domain Eukaryota; kingdom Metazoa; phylum Arthropoda; class Insecta; order Coleoptera; family Chrysomelidae; genus Gonioctena; species Gonioctena quinquepunctata. The sequence continues at coordinate 358,700 of JAFIRS010001104.1, forward strand.
CAGGTCACCAAAGAGAAGTACAGGAAGAAAATAAACTGTACTAAATGAGGATGAAAACACTGCCATCAGAAGAATCATACATATACATTGAAATACATTCAAATGCATTGAAAATCCACGACAAATTAATATCTAACAGATAATAACTAGAAAAATCGAATTAAACGGTTTTCTTCACATAAAGGATTCAATATAAAATTGAACCAGAAAATGGTAGATCTCAGGTGAAAAACAACTACTTTCCTGGCAAATACCACGCAGAACGTTGAATGATATTCACCTGAAAATCCATGCATACTTCCATATAATATCAATGGACATTGAATGCAAATGTTTCTTTCTGATAAGCTCGATTATGTTTAATTTAAGTCGTGTTCACCTAACAATCCGCATACCGGTTTCGGGCTTCTTGGCCCTCATCAGTACGGAGTAGTCAACCAGCCAAAGGTCCAAAGAACTCTGGCTGAAGTGAGACACAACGAAAAAACCATACAACTTGTAACACCTAAGGACGCCGGAAAAAATAAATTTAACGGCGGTACCAGGAAAAAGAAACACGGCCAAGAAACACGGCCAAGAAAGAAAGAAAGAAACACGGCCAAGAAGCCCGAAACCGGTATGCGGATTGTTAGGTGAACACGACATAAATTAAACATAATCGAGCTTATCAGAAAGAAACATTTGCATTCAATGTCCATTGATATTATATGGAAGTATGCATGGATTTTCAGGTGAATATCATTCAACGTTCTGCGTGGTATTTGCCAGGAAAGTAGTTGTTTTTCACCAGAGATCTACCATTTTCTGGTTCAATTTTATATTGAATCCTTTATGTGAAGAAAACCGTTTAATTCGATTTTTCTATTCATTCCACTTCACATGGCACTTATCTTCAGATAATAACTACTTCCCCGGCTGAAGCCACGCTGGACATTGACCTACATCTGATTTTATGAATACCCTATTCATATTTCCAAACAAATCAACTAAATATACCGGTTGGTCCACTTACGACTATCCACCTTCAATAACTCCCAGAAAAATTATTTTACAAAAAATCGCCGAGACACATCGATTTTTGTTTGGAGGGGGGCATTATTTGACGAGAAGAAGATATGTTATACTTCAACCCCCTACTCCTCAGAGCAACCCCCTCTATAATTTTAATTGGGAATGAGGGTCGTGTCATACATCATTGTGAAGGTAATTCAATTCTGATACTAGCAGTGCAAAATTTTCTGAATTTGAATGAGGCGTTCTCGAATTATTCGAGTTCAAATGTTCAAAATGATCTCCATTATTGTCTCCCAGACAGTAGTACAGTTCAGTCGTAATTATCCACCGATTGTCTTATTTTATTTGCTAACCGGGTACACGTTTCAGTTTTTTGTTGTCAACATGATTGTCAAAGAAGAAATACTAATATCTCTGAGAACAATTTTTTTGTGAAATGGTGATAGTGTAGAATCGAAAAGTGACCACTTATTCCAACAATTCTACTTGTGTCGCGATCGTTTACACAAAAGACGAGAAAGTTTAAATGATTTTTATTTTTGCTGCTCACAATGAGTGTGCACGAGCAACAGTTCGGATCTTCAATAAGAGACACGAAAACAGAAACTTAACTCACAAGTGAGTATTAGGAAAAATGGTTATAGAAAAAGGTTTTGTTATTTTTTGATTATTCTAGATATATCTTGGATCTTGTGGTGGAATTCCGTGAGACTGAATCAGTCGCCAATAAAAAAAAGAATAGGATGGCGTCTGTTACAAACGAGATCAATCAAATGGAAGTTTCAGGACAAGTTGCAGTTGACCCAACTTTGTCTACACGGCAACTCAGTAGCATAACAGGCATATCGAGAACCTCCATAATGAGGGTACTAAAATTGCACAAATTTCATCCCTATAAGTTGCATCTTCACCATGAACTGAATGAGGATGACTACGACAGACGATTTGAATTTTGCGAAAATGTAACAAGAATGATACAGAGAAACCACGGATTCATCAAGCATATTGGCTTCAGTTATGAGTGTTCCTTTTTTTTTGAACGGGTTAGTAAACAGACACAACTCTCGCTATTGAAGTCAGAACAACCCCCACCTACTTAGAGAAGAGCACACACAATGGCTTCAAAAGTTGAATGTGTGGGCAGGGATTCTGGGTAATAAAATCATTGGCCCAATATTTATCCAAGGTGATTTAAATGGTGCGGTTTATCTGGAGATGCTGCAGAATCTGATTGAACCACTTATTTTGGATGCTGTTAACACGGACCTTGATGATGATAGTAATCCAAATCTATTGGCAGATAACAGTGATTTCCAGCAAGATAGGGCACCACCTCATTTCCTATTACAGGTGAGAGAATGACTATCCCAAACTTTTCCAAACAAATGGATAGGTCGTCGAGGTCTAATAGAATGGCCAGCACGCTCGCCGGACTTGGCACCCAATGATTTTTTCCTTTGGGGTCATTTGAAATCCGTTATTTATAAAACTCAACCTACTGACCTGAACGATTTGGGAAGAATAATTATAACTGAATGCCAGGCAATTACCAGAGAATCACTTTCAAAGGTGCAGAAGGTATTTGAAAATAGACTCTACTACTGTCTGGGAATTAATAGCAGTTATTTTGTGAATAATTGTTTGATAATCTATTTCGTATTATTTATTTACTCACAATTCACCAATGTACCATTTTAACTCGAATATCTCGAGCAAGCCTTTTTCAAATTCTGAAAATTTTGCACTGGTGGTATCAGAATTGAATTACTTTCATGATGATGTATGACACGACCCTCATTCCCTATTAAAATTATAGAGAGGATTGCTCTGGGGAGTAGGGGGTCGGAGTATAACATATCTTCTTCTCGTCAAATGGTGTCCCTCTCCAAACAAAAATCGACGTGTCGCGGCGATTTTTTGTAAAATTATTTTTCTGGGAGTTATTGAGGGTGGATAGTCGTAAGTGGACCACACCGTATGTTACTTCATTGAGTTGATTTGGGCATTGAGTTTCGCATTGAAAAAGATGAAAAATGGCCAACTCGTATTTTTGTGTCAAATTTTGTTTCATTCAGTTGAAAAATGTGGCCTCCACTTAACAAGTTTTGTTATATTTTTGTTTAACTTTATATTACTGTTTTTTTTTAAATCAGTTCAGTAGTTCATAAGATTATCCCCTACATACAAACACAAACAAACTTCACCTCTTCATAATATTACTATAGATAATATTGATTGAAAAATCTTCAAACCTCCAGAAACTTTTTTTTGTGTTTATTTTTCAATTTCTAGTAAGTATTACTGATAATACAGGCATTTATTACCAAGTGCTTTGTTAGCTCAAGTGGCTGGAGCGTCTGCTTCGTAGTTCAGAGATCGTAGGTTCGATCAACGTGAAATTTGGCCGGTGTTCATACTCTCGGTGACAATGCATTATGGAAAAATAAAATGGCTGCTCCAATATGGCGGACGAGTTTTGTGATTATGGTTCGATTTTCGATTCTATTCAAAATTGTGGGGGTTTTCGGAGATTTTGTCAAAATTTATAACTTCACGATGGCGGCTTCAATATGGCGATGAGTTTTGTGGTTATAGCCCGATTCCAATAAAAATCACTATGTACGGGTTTTTGAGGTCGGCGAACATTTTTTTTTTTTTGTCAAAATCCACGAATTCAAGACGGCGGCACCAAGATGGGGACGAGTTTTTTGATTGAAGCCCGATTCCATTCAAAATTGGTGTGGGGGGTTTTTGGGGTCGGACATCATGATGTTTCTGCCAAAATTCATGAATTCAAGATGGCATCTCCAAGATGGCGACGTGTTTTTTTATTATGGCCCGATTCCATTGGAGTCGGAGATTATCAATTTTTGTCAGAATTCAATGAGATGACGGATTTCATGAATGACTAAAAATAACTGAATAAAAATCAAGATAAGATTTTATACAAATGCATTAGAAAGGAAAAAATAATGTCTTTAATCGTTTGACCTAGGCTATTCTGTGAGTAGCATATTCTAAATCTATCCGCGCAAGAATACCCATTTTATATTCGCGGAAAGCTTTTGAACTCACAGAATAACCTAGGTCAAACAAGTAAAGAAATATTTTTTTTCTTTTTAGTGCGTTTTTGTATAAAAGCTTGTCTTAATTTTTTTTTGTTCAAACTGTTTTCAAATGTCTGTACATCCTGGCCTACGGAAGAATGTATCGATAATATTGATTGCAGTCAAACAGTTGAAGAGACGGCAGAGCACCTGAAGTTAACAATAATATAAATCGGCATTCCAAACATTCACCGTAGACATACATACAGATATAATTGGTGAGTCGAGAGCAAATAATACCGATTACTCCTTTGTTTAACTGTGTGCCGATACCACCTATAGATCGAGGAGGATATATGCGAAAATTTTATGAGGCTAGTAGAAGTTGTAAATGTTCGAAATATCTCAATTACTACTAGGACAGCGGTAGGTTGGTAGCTTTGCTTGTAGACTCGTTTGCCACAATCAGTTTCGTTACATTGGCTATATTTTTTTTAACCTGACTGCTAAAAGATGCCGAAACTCTGAAAAGTTCCTATGTTCCGATATTCGGTTTTGCCTGTTTGTCCTACGTAGAAACTTGTATGAAAACTACGAGTTATTGATTTATATACACCAGCTTTTCCAATTATTTTTACCTTTTATTAATCCTTCGATAGAAGAATACAAATTAGTGTTGTAACGTAAGTAAATCTAATATTTCTTCCTTAATAATTATTCCTAACAAACAGATTTTTTACAAATGTGATAGTTTGTTCAGATGGAATACTCAGAAATAAATTTCGAACATCGAATGAGATAAGTCTCTTGTTCTTGATTTCATAAATTGGTTCGTAACTATTTTTCAAAATAAATTCCGTAACAAAATTACAATATCTCTTGATTAAGTCGATCAGTTTTATAGAAAGTTTCACTTATGGTGTTATGAAAGATACGACAGGACAAAAAGCATAGTTTTGTTTATGGATTTCAATTAGTGACCTAAGTTTTGGCGCTTGTGGTTCATAAAAATACTTCTTACCTTCTTCTTTCTCGTATTTCATTCCTCGTTGGTAAAATACTGTGGAATTATTGTTAAGTTATACGAATATATGTAAATTCAAGAAATCTGAAGTTTTCTGTATGTAGTCGTCTTTATCAATTGCAATCACTATTTTTCCTTTGTCTGCACGTGTAAAAATTAGTGAAAAACCTTTTGAAAGTCAAGCTTTCATTCAATTACAACAAAAAATTCAAAATCTCCGACCCCGAAAATCTCCACATACCAATTTTGAATCGAATAGGACCATAATTACAAATTTCGTTCGCCATTTTGGAGCCACGATCTTGAATTTATGAATTTTGACAAAAAATTAATAATCTCCGAACCCGAAACTCCCCACAATTTTGAATAAAATCGGACCATAATCACAGAGATCGTCGGCCATCTTGGAGCCGCCATTTTGATTTTATTATTTTGACAAAAAGTTCATAATCTCCGAACCCATATACCAATATAAAATTGAATCGGACCATAAACACAAATCTCGTCCGCCATCTTGGAGCCGCCATTTTGTTTTTTTCTCTAACAAAAATTCAATAATGCATTGTCACAGGAACTATGAACACCTGCCAAATTTCACGTTAATCGGACAACTAGAAGTGGGTCAAATGGGGGCAGGTAAAACTAAATAAAATATTGTAAAATAATATTATTTCCCAGATATATTTTTTTATTTCTTTTACAATTGATGTGTATTGTATTTCATGTGAAACTTTGAAAGTTCTGATTTCAATATATCAGCCAAAAAATGTTGTCGATAGTCAGATCGAAAAAACTTTTCATACTCTCTCTACTTCAACCACTAGAATTTCAAATGTTTGTTGATTGATTTCTGGTTTTAGATTATACTTCAAACCTTTCGCAAACAATATTTCTTCGTGTGACGTAAAATCTTGTGGTTCTTGTGCAAGTTTTCACATAGGTCAAACAGGCAGAACATTGAAAAAGGGAATATCAGAACATCTCGATCTTTCAGAAAGTGAAAATCAATGAATTCAAAACGTACCAATATTTGATGATTTGCAGTAATAATTTAAATAATTTTGATTTGATGAATGAAAATATGCTGAAGAGATATCAATCACCAATCAGGTTTCAATTTTTCAATTCACATGTAGATATACTCAGGCATGTATATTTACCATACCTTTTCTAAAAGAATATTTAGTTTGTCCAATAAACGTTGAATCTTTTTGAAGTTATGAAACAAAATCAAGTCAATATCCTTATCCAGCATTCATCGTGCACAAAAAATGAGATACCTGTTCTCTGTAGTGCCAACGTAATTTCTATCATCATGGATATTCAATTGACTCCAACTCACATGACTTTAAATGAACTGCCAGCGGTATCATCCAAGTTTTTACAAGAATAATATATTCATTTCACTATTGAACTGGGTAGCGGATGAAAGCGACAAAGTACCTCCGTATTTGCCTTTGTCATTATAATATAACAATACTCGTAAGTTTAGCACGTGTATAGCCGTCCTTCATTGCTAGTAAAAGATTTCGAGAGAACAGGATGGTTCACAATACAATGCGAGAATATATTCACCTGTAGCGAGTTTTGAAACGAATAATAGTGGAACTGTGGTTGGAAATCACAAACCGTATTAAAAAATATCTAATGTGATGACAATGTTTGTGTTCCATGGAAAAACTGCCAGGATTATGAGTAACAGTTATAGCACTGGGATACTAAATAATCTACCTCCACACAAAGACACGTTAAAGCTCTTTGAGATACTCAAAATACTCACATGAGGATAAAAATTCCATGCATATCAGGGAAAAGTTGAAGAAAATATTCACAGAAGTTCCTTGCGACATAGCTTTCAAAATCGAAAACACTGTAAAAACACTTCACCGAATTAAAATCGGAAATATCAAAAGATCTTGAAAGTGACTACAAAATACCGTGTGCCGAATGTAACATGGTACATGGTACAGATACCTAAAAACTAGAATTGTCGAACATAAACGCAGTATAAAACCGGAAAACCTCCTTGAGACAACTAATAAACAGAACTGACAGAGCACACATGCTTCTCAAAAGTCCGCTCCCCCCCTCTTATTTTTGGAACGATTATACATAAACAAGTGAAATTTGGAAGCTGAATATTAGAGGTTGTAAACTTCCCTACTAGTGATGAAAGATGACCAAATCGTCAAAGATGATGTCACAAGGCCATTGTGGCCAATAATTTAGAATGGAACCCTACGGCAAGCGACACCTCTTTTGAAAGGTATCGAAAAAACCTATTCAATGATACTAATTTTGTTTGTGTTTATGGCAGTTTTGGCAACTCGCTTTTAAAAAACTCAAAGCTGTGATGAATTTAATCAGTTAATACTAAAATTCCAAATTCAAGCTCTGCCTCTGGATAGTTGTCAAATAAGCTGACGTTTTTGTTAGTCTCCCTAATTCGACGTTTTTGTAATTGTCCAAGTTTTTGTACATTTAATAATTTGTGTATTGTTGATCGAACGTTTAACTGTTTTAGCAGCTTTTGGTACTTTTAATACTTTTGTACATTTTAATAATTTGTTAAACTGTTGTGAGCCGAAGGTTTAAGTGCTTCAAGAAGCGAAATGGTACGTGCTTTAGGTGATAAAGTAGCAGCGATCCTAATTCTTGGTGAAACTGGACAAAATATTCATGCAGCAGAACGCATTTTTGATGAGGGGTTTCCCGATCGCCCCGTTTCAAGGACTTATTTAAGGGAGCTCCTCCGTAAGTTTGAAACAACGGGTAGTATTAATGATGCGAAACGATCTGGCAGACCACAAATTTCTGATGAGAAATAAATTGATATACTGGCAGAAGTAATAGTTAATCCTACTTCTTCAACAACCCACGTTGCATCTACCTATGAAGTCAGTCGAAGTACAGTACACAGGGTGTTGAAAAAAAACAAATTTCATCCATACAAATTAAAAATGGTTCATCAACTCTCAGACGACGACCCAGACCGAAGACTAGAATTTTGTGAAAATATGGAAACTAAAATGAACCAACAGCCAGAAAACAATTTGTTTTAGTGACGAAAGTACTTTCTATCTAAATGGAAATGTAAATACACAGAATGTGAGGTATTGGAGTGACGCAAATCCTCACCTGTTTCATGAAACACATACCCAATTTCCCCAGAAGGTGAATGTTTGGGCAGGTATCTTGGGAAACCACATCGTTGGGCCTCTTTTTAAAAATACTAATTTAACTGGTGAGGTTTATTTGGAGCTGTTGCAAAACGCAATAGAACCGTTAATCCTTGAAATTTTGGAAGGTAATCCAGATTAATTCGGCAATTTGGAAATAACATTCCAACAGGATGGTGCTCCTTCACACTATTACGGTGCAGTAAGACGGTATTTGGATGAGGAGTATCGTGGTAGATGGATTGGACGACGAGGTTCAACGGGATGGTCAGCTCGATCACCAGACCTCACAACTTTGGATTTTTTTTTGTGGGGGTACCTTAAATCGAAGGTTCACGCCACTGAACCTGACAATATTGACGTTTCAAAACAACGTATTGTTGCAGAATGTGAGGCTGTTTCCGCAGACACATTTGCAAAAGTACGAGAAGAGTTCAAAAATAGGATATTTCACTGTCAGGAAGTAAATGGAGGTCACTTCGAGCAATTTCTTCAAGTAGATACTGATTCTTAAATCTGTAATTAATATCATACTGAATGGAATTTAAATTTTAATGTTTACTAATGAGCCATTAAAACTGCCATAAACACAAAAAAACTAAGTATCATTGAATAGGTTTTTTCGATACCTTCTAAAAGAGGTGTCGCTTGCCGTACGATTTCGTCATCGATCATCACTAGTAGGAAAGTTTACAACCAATATATTCAGTTTCCAAATTTCATTTGTTTATGTTTAATCGTTCCAAAAATAAGAGGGGGGGAGGAGACTTTTGAGAAGCACTGTATAATACTCAACACCAATTCTGTTTTGAAAGCACAAAAATTGTTGGAAAACAGCGGAACTATGAAAAAGGGTTCCACAAGGGATGACTAATATCAAAGAATTCAAAAGTAATACCAATAAAAAATCTGCCTAATGCCTTTGCTCTTCTAATAAACCAACTATAAGGGCCACAGTATATAATTCTTCATTTTCAGTAAAATACTTACCTATGGGTCTCATACATTATCGATTGGAAAAAAACATCAAGAAGAAATCAATAATTCAGGTAAAAGAGAGGAATTCCTCTCCAAATTCTGGTTGTTACCTTCATTTAAAAACAATATCCCTTTACATTAAACATTATTATGAGAAGGAAAGAAACAAAAAAATTTTGTTTATGTGAATATCCCTATTATTTTTTTATTTTTTCTCATTTCATCGACAAAAAAAAACTAGTATTGTTGTGAGTATAAAATCCTGAAACTGAATTAAAAAACATGAATTTAATTTAATTGTTTCTTCTTCTTGTCCTTTATCTCTTCACATTTTGGTTCTGAGAAGGTTATTTCGGTCATCATTTTCTTCCTAAGAACCTCAATCCTAATGTTAGGAAGGAGTGAGGATCCTATGTAAGTATGTGTGCTTGGTTGTAGGCCTGATGTGCCTGCAGTAGCTGCACAATTATTTCTTGTATTTGAGCTCTGTGATTCTTGCTCGCCATCTTGGCACTTCGATATGCAGTGGCAATGCAAGCACATATAAATCCCAAAATAATTGGCACACAATAACCTTCACATCTATCACACAATCATCTCTTCTTTTACTTCTAACTGCGTAACAGGTCAATTGCTGGATCCATAACCTTTTGAATAAATCCACCTTTTATATCTTATTGCTTGGATTGATGTTTGTAAAGATAAAATCGATGAATTTTGAAAATCTGGAGTACATAAGTCAACCCGTGGTTTTTGTTCAAATTTCTACATGGGCCAAACAGGCAGAACACTCAAAAAGCGAATATCAGAACATGAATGCTGAAACAAATTCAACTTTTTCTACTCATTCCTCGACTAAAAACCAATGTATTGCTGGTAAGTGATATCAAGAATAGTTGTGAACTCGACCTTCTAGAAAGTTTAAAAATAAATACAAAGAAATCCGGAAATTCTCAATCACAGTTTTATACTACCTGCTTGTTTAACATCAAACATCGTTATTGTTGAGTTGGTATCATTGCCACCTGAAGAAGCTAGTATATAGTAAAACACTTGGTTAACCCAATTTAGTGAAAATCACTTTTGTTCACATTATCAAATATAATTTTATATACTTATGTACTTGTATGTCTGTTCATTATCGAATACGTATTTTCATTTATTCATTTGAAACTACATATGTACCTGTATTATTTTAACAATCAATTCAATTTTTTCCTTTCAAGAACTAAAAACATTTCAAATAATTTTTTTGCGACTACTGTGAGTTTTCGAAAACTCTCGATTCTCATTTATTCATCTGACACGTATCCTCAGCCGCTCTCGGTTCAGACAAAGAATCTTCTTGTTTGGAGATTTGGTTAGCATTGTGTGTGCATCGTGATTTGAGTTTATTTTAACAATTACCAGCTACTTGCATTAACCGGAGATAACATCTTTTTTAATGGATTCATTAGTTTCTCTAAGTACTTGTTAGACCCAAATGAACTCAATAGCCGTTTGTTTATCTTTGCTCGAGGAATTTGGCAAATATTTGACGATATAGTGTTACCACGGGACTACCTCAATTTCATGACCTCATACGTTATTTTCTTGGATGTATAAAAATTCGAATAGAAATGAAACGTTCTCCGAGAAATCGGTATATTTTCCGTAAAATTATTGGAAGTATGAATACATTACTGATTAAAGTGATTTCAGTCCAATTTTTAAGTTATTTCATGAATGGATCTCCCATTCTGTACTTGTTGGTATGCTAAAATACTTTTCCTGTCTATGAGTTTGCCGTCCGCCAAACTGCTTGATCGCTTCATAAGTTTTTCTATTTAGACGTACACATAAACAAAAAATCGCTGTAAACTTGTTTGCCCTGTATACTCCTTTCATACGTTTTTTTTTGTTCGTGTTAATTAGATGCCATTTTTATACGTGTTTGCCATGGAAGTCTTTCCAAACAATATACTAGTATCTAGTATTGTTGTGACCCGAAGAGAGAAGCTACCCGCCAAACTCCAGATTACCAGGTTCTTCGAAAAGCTTCACTGTACGAACTTTATTTCCATAATTCTCTAGTAAAACAAAAACAAACACTTAAAAAAGTTACAAAATGAGAACTTGCTGACTTTTTTCAATATTATTTTAATTGAATGGTTCAAAAATAATAGTTCATGAGCAAGATCCAAAAAAGAAAAGTTGTAATATAGAGTATGTTTCCGATAAGAATTGCGAAGAACATTTTGAACTACTTTATTTAGTTTATATCACTTGGATGCATTATTGAATTGAAGAATAATTACAGAAGAATAGTAATGAAATATATTTATAATGTGTACAACAAAATCATCATATCTCTGTTTCAACTATTTCTGAAATCAAGAAACATCACGTTTAAAAAAATCTGCACTCATTGTAATGTGGAATCGGAATATTATGAATATTTTGATCATCAAAAGAGAAACGAAAAATCTGCATACTTACCCATACTATTTTTGGGATGGTAAACTATAGAACACCAATAATATTTATTAACATTATTCTTCTTTGTCATTGTTTGGTTTGGAATAGAATTGTTCTTACTATTTGAATATATTTTATGTTTATAAAAAAATAACCAGTTCTCTAATACACTCTTGTAGATTTTCTTGTGGAGAGGTTCCTATAGATAGTTAAATATGATCGAAAAAATGCAATAAATGGTTATTGTTGGAACATGCCAAATATATTTTCGGAAAAAACATAAAAAATAAATAATTTCATTTTAAAAATAAAAAATAAAGTTATTACAATTTGTGGCCAAACCTATGTAAGCTATTTTATAAAACATGGGACATACAGACAGAATATCCGAAAAACGAGTACTGGATCATAACAACAGATTTACCAATGTCAACAAATTCAATTTTAGCTAGTCGCTTATTTTCACACTTCATTTAATGTTTGACATCGAAAACAGATTCCATGCAGATCGTATACGATCTTCAGGGCTATAATAAACTTATTGAAGCACTGGCAAACATTCAGCACCCATTGGCCACCATCTTGAAGTGTTGATTTTCATAATGACCAATTCAGTGCCTCTCTAGAATGTTATATTAAGCGAATAAATTGGAATTGAAGTTGAGAACTGTCACAACGATGGGTGAATCTTCGGGATTTCGCATAGAAATCGGGACACGTTATTACATCGAATAGAGCTCTAATGAACATGGCTCATACCAATGATCAATCGAGTCGAATTGATAGAAAAACATCATAATCAGCGGCGCGGATGAATGCTTTTATTGTCTGTGAGATTATTTCTATATTTAGACCAGACCCATGTAGACAATCTCTCGCAAGAAATCATCCCTGCTCTGTGAAAGGTATTTTGCATTATTGCAGGTATTTGTGTATGAATTCAATCGAAAATTGAATCCGTACTGATGTATATTTTCTCCAAATTCTATACATCACACTCTATGTGTCATTATATTATTAAAAGCATAGTCTCCCATGTGCTTTGCCAGTCATCCGGAATGTCACTATTCATCTTATTATAGTCGATTGGGATTTGGAAAATCAAAAAATTGTATACCTTGTTAGTGAGATGCAAGCTATATAGGCCAGACATCCTGATTGTTGAAAATGCGTTAAAACGAACACCGCGATTAAAAGAAAGTGACGAATATCTCCAAAAATTCTGAAATCCAATTGGACCACTTGGTAGAAGCCAATAAATGAAAGAATATAGCAAGGAACACATTTTTTTGAATATGAAGGCATTCTGTGAGAATAGGAAAAAGTCTTATTTCGTCCTTTCTGGTGTATTTCAATGGGAGTGTGTCTGATTAATTTTCTCCAGAGAGTAATAAATCAATGTTGTGATATATTTGTACTATTGTCTCAATATTTTATCATCTGTTGTAAGCCCACCTACTACCTTATTTGGTGGAAATGTAGAAAACAAACAGAATCACCTTTTCCGTATGTTTAATTATCGTTTTATTTCAAAGCAACCCTACATGGTAGTTCATTATAAACATTTTTATAATAAAATAATCGATTCTATTCTTTCGGAGAGACTTGACGTATTCTTCAGAAGTACAGCTAACTCACGATGCTCTATTGTTGCTACTATCCCGTTAAGTGATAATTATTGGTGTGTAGATGGTAATTAATTCGAATGATGCCAATTGTTCAGTTGTTCCACCAATTTTTTGTAACAAAGATTGTTGATAATGAAAAGGGAGACATTCTCAATTGAATAATGAATAGAAAGATTTTTCTGTGAATTGAAAACTCCACGATAAAGATGAAGTTATTTTTTGTGAATGTCTAACAGAAAACAACTACTTTCCCGGCTAAAGCCACGCTGGACATTGAACTACATCTGATAGATATTCTGAAAAGACCGTTATTTGATTTTCTATTCCACATCTGATTTTATGAACATCCTGTTCATATTTTCAACAAATCAATTGTTGATATAGGGTGGAAGTGTGCACTCAAAGTTCAATTGATAAAAGGTTCTCATGATGTTGATTCGTTAACAAAAACTCAAGAAACACATAATTATTTATTGTCCTGGAAAAAGTAAAAAATATTCCAAATAAATGATGATAAAAATTTACAATAATCGCCTCAACCCGCAACTTGAAGCAATGAAAACAGCGCCAAGTCAGGGGCCACCAGTTGTTGGTTCTTTATCATAGATCCCGTACATTCAGTTAACTGTCTTTTGAAAGGTATCACTTGGATGAAGACTGCTATTCTATAGGAATACAGAAATGTATATCGAATTCAGAAAAGTGGAATCCACATTAAACTTAAATGGTATTTTTCCACTTGAAAGATATTGATGGTACCTCATGAATGTGGGGGGATTTTGAGATTCAAAAATTAAAAATTCTCTTCAATTATAAGAACATGAAACGATCACAATGAAATCGTCATCTTGTCCCGGACTATTCGTCAAATTATGTACTCAAACAGCAGCATCGTGTCGTATCTCATGCCGACTCAAAATATTCTCAGTCCCACACACTGCTCAGCATTTTTTGCAATCGTGCGCCTTTTTTCGTTTCAGACATTCGCGTGATGCTTCAAGAACGAAGAAGGAAGCCCGAAGAATGTGCTGTGCATAGTTGAAGCACACGCCACGTACTACTGACAATGTCAGTGAAAAACTATTGTTGAAGTAAATATGGATACAGAGAAGGAAGCGAAAATCAAAACGCTTTTTGTTCTGTCATCCTTTGACTGCGTTGCCGTGTTTTATTTCCAGAATCGCTGCTTTATTTAGTTGAATATTTCCCTCCTGTCAAAAATCCCATGTAAATGGAGTGCAATTATCACAAAATTACAGCGATGATTGCATTGTAGAAAACGAGAGAGCCCTGCGATAATTGCACTGTGGACCGATAATTGCACAGTTCATATCCATGGCAATTCCATTGTACACTTTGATAATACAGCGACAATTTATAAGTAACGTCAGTTTGACAAGTAATGTCAAAAATATTATTTATTGAAAATGTCTCGTTTCGGTCGGGCTTCATTACAAGCTATTGAAGAAAATGTGTTGGAAAACGAACCAAATATCACAAAACAGAACAGAAAATACGTGTGGCGTCAGTTTATGAGCTTCTGTGCTGTGAAAAACTATACTTTGGATGAAAAAACACAAATTCATGTTCTGGCAAAAATATTAACGTACTAGGCATTCAATATGCGTCAGCAGAATGGCGATGAGTACAAATAATTTACTGTTAAAACGATTTGGAACGTAACCGCTAAATTACTGAATATTTCACTGAAAACAACATCAATTTTAACCCTTTTACTAATATTGAGTTCAAAGCAGCCAGAAATGCGAAAAATGCCAAGAGAAATCAACTACAAACAGATCCAGAGAAGAGAAAGGAAAGTGCAGTTTTTCTGAGGTACGATGAATTCCAAAATATGGTTCGTGGTTGTGACGAAAACACCCCAGATGGTTTGCAGAAGAATGTATTTTTTGTTTTTGCTTTTGAATTAGCTTGGGGTGGTGGAGAAGGCCACAAGTGCTTAATTTCGAACTTTAAAGAAGAAGAAAATAAAGTAGGTGAAAAAACAGGAAGGATTATTTACGATCCTGTGTTTACTAAGACGACGCAAGGAGGGGAAAAACCATGAGCTTCATTGAAATGGCTAATAAACAATAAAATCAATCCTGATTTGTATCCAATTCGACTGTACAAAAAATTCCTAGAAAAGCGGGTTGGAATAAAAACAAAATGACTCTTTCTCACTGTAAATCCCGCTTGGAAGTTGGACAAAAAATGGTATGAAGATATTCCTGCTGGACGGAATACAGTAAGCAAATGGACTGTTCTACAAGCCAAAGCTTCTGGTTTAAATAGAGAGAATATCAAGCTTACTAACCATTCGTTACGAGCTACGGCCGTCTCCAATCTCGCAAAAAAGGGGGTGGGCGAGCAGCAACTTATAAAAATCACGGGCCATTCAAATTCAAAATCAATAACGCCATATCTTCAAATAGATGAAGATCACCATGAAGAAATAGTCAAAAAAAATGCGTGGCAATGACGTACCACAGGCACAGCATTCTCAAACATCCTCTTCAGCCGTTAATGCACCGATAGCTGCATTGTCTAACCAGAATACATATAATAATCGTGTATTTCACTGCAGTTCCTTCAACTTCTGATTCAGTTTAACCTTGAATAAATAGTTTAATTATATTTTTACGTATACTTTCATAATATATAAATGAAAAATACCAAAACAAACGTATTTCTGCGTCTCTTCTTTTTTTTTCCAGTTATGGGATGGTTATTGATGACAAGCTAAGAATTTATAAATCAATAACGTCAGTTTGACAAGTTGACAGTTTATTCGAGAAATATTCCCCCGAATCACACTCGTGCATCAAAATAACCGGATAATTTCGCATTCCTTCGGTGTCGGGCTCTTTCTTCAAAAATAAAATGAACTCATTCATGTTGAAAAGGGAAACATTGTCAATTGAATATTGATAGAAAGATTTTCCTGTGAATTGAAAAATCCACGATTAAAATCGAACTCATTCAGTTTTTTGACAACACGCTGTCAATCAAAATTATCGGTAATTTTGATGTACATGTGCAATTACTTACGAATACATTGAAGGGTTGATGTTACAAATGTGATTCCCCAGGTCAGTTTCGGGCAACCCGATTTCTTAGCATATACGATACTGAAAGTACGATTCAGCTTTGTAAGTTATTCAACAGCACAGCTGTAAAATATTCCAGTACCGTGACTTTCACGATAAATCAAGTATATGTACAAGTTGTTATTTCGGATTGGTTTATGTCGTGGGGTATTTTTTTTTGCAAGAAATAATTATTGTGCTGTGCAATAGAATTCATAGCGTTCTGGCAATTGATTGAACGAAATATTGAACCTGACATTTTGCATCTATTCCTCTGCCATTGTGTCTTAATATCCTATAGCAAGAGATCGATGAACCATTCAATCCTACAGCGTCCCGAGTTATGTTCTGGGGTATTGTCGTGGGTAACAATATGCCAGTTTTTCTAGCTACTCGAATTATGAAGCATGTCCAAACGAAAGCAGTTGGCGCGTTAATAAATTAGATCACAAGATACATCTTTTTTTGTTTTGCTCAAGATACTTGCAGAGTAATGTTCTTCAACCTAAAGAGACAATAAGCCTAATATACCGATATTAGGGCTTTTAATCCAGAATACAGTTCATGCAGGTCATTTTATAAACTACTTGAATTTTCTGACTTAAAACTATTGTATAACTATATTTTGATAGAGGTGCTCTAGTTCATGTTCATTGCTGGAACTTATAAATGGATAAGTTCACGTTCATCTGTTCAATTTAGTGAATGAAATATATTTTTGAGGTACTCATCACCTTGTGTCATACATTCAAATTGTCAAAATTGAATAAGTTGAAGTTTAAATGAAATTGTTACATTGTGGTTACACTTGGAATCTCCTATGGAAAGTACCTTTCGCTTATAAACTATAGAATTAGAACAGTGTTTAAGTTAGATTAAAGACAGGTTTGTCTGACTGTCTGTACAATCAGATGCAACCAGTCTCAAATGCTGTAATTGAAGCCTACAGACCTTTGGAGATTTCAATTAAGTCAAATGACCAGACGCCTGGACATCCGTATTTCCATCTGTTGCTACCCCTGGTAAGTGGAGTGAACCACTATAAAATCTGGCGCCCGAGGGTAAAAGTTGAGTTTAAAAATTGTTTTAATAAGTGTCTTGGCGTCATAACGTCACAATTCTAGGGATGATAGTTATTATTCCCGACCTAGGAAAACGCGTTACAAGCTAATGAAGATATACCCTGTATAGTACTTCTCATATGCATAGAGACACTATAAGATAAACAGGTCTTTTTTATAATTACCAGAATTTCTAGGCATCTAACATATATTATTTATTATCACAGCACAGTTCATTCAGGTATTTTTTGGTTTAGATGGTGTTCCTTTTTTTTGTTTCCATAATACGAGCTATTATCGAGAAATGGTCAGTTATATTTGTTTCAAAAACAATAGATGAAATGTCAAGAGAGTTTAGCTTATGTTTCATGAAGAGATAATCTATACATGTTTTGGATTCTTCCTGAATTCGAGAAGGTTTGTTAATCGCAGAGATGAAACCATATTCGCCCAGAATGTTGAGGTATTCATCTGCTTCATTGGTTGATTGTAGATTGATATCTCCCACAAAAACATGAAGATTTTTATCAGATTTCGGAACAGATCTCAAATAGCTTTCTAAACTGGTATTGAATTCCACTATCTAATTGATGGGGGTCTGTAAACGTCTAGAACGTTTTTGTCCTCGAATTGGGTTTTGATTTCGATGGCCCTAACGATACCTGTCCACAATGTTATATTGGTAAGTGGTTCATTTATTTATGTAAACAACGAATCCGTCATTTTGGTTTATATATAGCCCTCATTATACAGTGCTTCTCAAAAGTCCCCTCCCCCCCTCTTATTTTTGGAACGATTATACATAAACAAGTGAAATTTGGAAACTGAATATTAAAGGTTGTAAACTTCCTTACTCGTGATGATAGATGACGAAATCGTCAAAGATGACGTCACAAGGCCATTGTGACCAATCATTTTAAATGGAATCCTACGGCAAGCGACACCTCTTTTAGAAGGTATCGAAAAAACCTATTCAATGATACTAATTTTGTTTGTGTTTATGGCAGTTTTGGCAACTCGCTTTTGAAAAACGCAAAGCTGTGATGAATTGAATTAGTTAATACTAAAATTCCAAATTCAAGCTCCGCCTCTGGATAGTTGTCAAATAAGCTGACGTTTTTGTTAGTCTCCCTAATTCGACGTGTTTGTAATTGTCCAAGTTTTTGTACATTTCATAAATTGTGTATTGTTGATCGAACGTTCAACTGTTTCAGCAGCTTTTGGTACTTTAAATATTTTTGTACATTTTAATAATTTGTTAAACAGTTGTGAGCCGAACGTTTAAGTGCTTCAACAAGCGAAATGGTATGTGCTTCAGGTGATAAAGTAGCAGCGATCCTGATTCTTGGTGAAACTGGACAAAATATTCATGCAGCAGAATGCATTTTTAATTAGAGGTTTCCCGATCGCCCCGTTTTGAGGACTTATTCAAGGGAGTTTCTTCGTAAGTTTGAAACAACGGGTAGTATTAATGATGCGGAACGATCTGGCAGACCACAAATTTCTGATGAGAAATAAATTTATATACTGGCAGAAGTAATAGTTAATCCTACTTCTTCAACAACTCACGTTGCATCTACCTGTGAAGTCAGTCGAAGTACAGTACACAGGGTGTTGAAAAAAAAACAAATTTCATCCATACAAATTAAAAAGGGTTCATCAACTCTCAGACGGCGACCCAGACCGAAGACTAGAATTTTGTGAAAATATGGAAACTAAAATTAACCAACAGCCAGACTATGTCAAAACAATTTGTTTTAGTGACGAAAGTACTTTCTATCTAAATGGAAATGTAAATACACAGAATGTGAGGTATTGGAGTGACGCAAATCCTCACCTGTTTCGTGAAACACATACCCAATTTCCCCAGCAGGTGAATGTTTGGGCAGGTATCCTGGGAAACCACATCGTTGGTCCTCTTCTTTTAAATACTTATTTAACTGGTGAGGTTTATCTGGAGCTGTTGCAAAACGCAATAGAACCGTTAATCCTTGAAATTTTGGAAGATAATCCAGATGAATTCGGCAATTTGGAAATAACATTCCAACAGGATGGTGCTCCTCCACACTATTACGGTGCAGTAAGACGGTATTTGGATGAGGAGTATCGTGGTAGATGGATTGGACGACGAGGTTCAACGGAATGGCCAGCTCGATCACTGGACCTCACACCTTTGGACTTTTTTCTGTGGGGGTACCTTAAATCGAAGGTTTCGCCACTGAACCTGACAATATTGACGTTTTAAAACAACGTATTGTTGCAGAATGTGAGGCTGTTTCCGCAGACACATTCGCAAAAGTACGAGAAGAGTTTAAAAATAGGATATTTCACTGTCAGGAAGTAAATGGAGGTCACTTCGAGCAATTTCTTCAAGTAGATACTGATTCTTAAATCTGTAATTAATATCATACTGAATGGAATTTAAATTTCAATGTTTACTAATGAGCCATTAAAACTGCCATAAACACAAACAAAATTAGTATCATTGAATAGGTTTTTTCGATACCTTTTAAAAGAGGTGTCGCTTGCCGTAGGGTTCCATTCAAAATTATTGGTCACAATGGCCTTGTGACGCCATCTTTGACGATTTCGTCATCTATCATCACTAGTAGGGAAGTTTACAACCTTCAATATTCAGTTTCCAAAATTCATTTGTTTATGTATAATCGTTCCAAAAATAAGAGGGGGGGAGGGGACTTTTGAGAAGCACTGTATATTGAATCGAATTTGATGAAGTGGAAGATGTATTTGCCATGTTTCTGGCAATATCAAGAATTGAATCTTAAAACTTATTTGCCTGAGAATTTCTATCATTTCGCTAGAAGTCTGAAGATGAAATTAATGGAGTTCGAAGCATTGGCAGGAAACACTAGTTCATCTTCAACCAAACTGATCCAAATCCCAAACTAACCTTCTGAATATAATATGTTTATATTGAATCCCTAACCTTACTAAAAATAATATATTGCATTTCGCTACTGCACCATAAATCATCCGAATTGGTCCAATATTCTAATAACGAGCCATGTATCCGATTCAAAACAGGTTCCGGCGATACACTTCAGCATGACAATGATCGTCGAGATAATAAAAAAGAAGATTTGTTGTATTTAGTTCAGCAGTGAATAGTACCTGTTCCAGATCCTGTTATGAGGATAATTTCGTTTCTTTTCTCGCACGATACTTTATACTTGCCACGGAAGCCAGCAGGTCGTTTGTAGTGAGATATGATTAGATGAAGATGATTATCTAGACATCAGCGGGGTACCAATGCGATTATATACAGAGTGTACACGAAGTGTGTTGGAATGTATCTTTAGATAGGGTCTTGCAACTAGATTTTAGTATGTGAATTAAAAACTGACGTACTCACTTCACGAAAAGACGTCATTTTGTAATAGAATATCTTCAGCGAAAACGTGATTTCCGTCGCAAGTAAGAGAAATTCTCATAACATTAACTTTCGTTTCTAGTGACGAAAGTTAAATTTATATTTTCAATCATTTCCCGCCCTCGTATATAATGTTTTGATAACTTCAAATTATTTATAAACAAAGACAGGAATCATATCTATAATTAGAATGCATTTTTTTAACTTTTGTTTCATTAAAAAGCAAAATAGAATCGTAAAAAACCGTGAGATTTAAAATCAATTTATATCTAGTTGCCTGGTTTCATTAGTTTGAAGTTCCTCGTTAATTGTTTAGACATGTCAGTTTGCACTGAAAGCATTGTTAGTTTTTTAAGTTATCATGATTTCTGATTCGGAAAGTGATTTAGATTTTCCAAATACACCACCAGAAATAGCAAATCAAGCTGAGGAAACCTCTTTGGATTTATTACCAATAAAACCTAAAGAGAGATATGAAGAAATATATGCAAAATTCATGGATTGGAGAGTTGATAATCACGTAAATTCATTTTGGGAAACTGTGCTGCTTGCGTATTTTGGATGTTGTCAAAAAAATGTAAGTCATCGACGCTATGGTCTATGTATTCGATGTTGAGAACCACTTCATCGATTGAAAATAATATCGATATCAGTAAATATCCCAAGTTACGTTCTTTTTTTACACAAAAATCTGATGGTTTTAAAAGTCAAAAGTCTAAAAAAAATTCTTCCGATGAGATACACACTTTCTTAAAGAATGCACCCGACAATTACTTCATGACTAAGGTAAGTTAATTACTTTATTATTGCGACAAATTCCTAATGATATCAATATTAACGGTTGTAGGTAGCCTTAGTTTTTGGAATTTCGAGGGCTTGTCGTTGCCATGAATTAAAAGAATTAACAGTAAATGATGTAATAGATACCATCAGTATACTCTTAGTTACAATACGTAATACAAAAACAAAAGTACTGCGTTCCTTCTATATTTCTGGGTTCTTCTGCGAGATTTCTGAAATATGTATGAACCTCCGTCCACTAGATATGGACAAAATAAATTCAAGATTCCTCATTAATTAGCAGAATGGAAAGTGTACTACACAGGTTGTGGGAATAAATAAATTCAGTACATTTCCTATGCAAATAGCTCAATATCTAGATGATTCAAGTCGTTGACATAAAGCAGGAATAAGATGGGCCCGAGAACGGAGCCCTGTGGTACACCTGAGTTAACGATACATTCATTAGATTTAGTCCTATTGAATAGCACACTTTGCCTACGTTCGGATAGATATGATTTGAACCAAGACAAAGCCGTGACCCTGAATCCGTATAATCCAAGCTTCCGCAGCAGTGTTTCATAATGTACACAGTCGAAAGCATTAGATAAGTCACAAAACACTGCCGCCGCCAACTCTCGTTCATTCAGTTGGAGATAAAGGTTATTTAGGAAAGCAAAAATGGCTTCATGTGTACTTTTTGATGCTTGGAACCCAAACTGATTATGGCTTAATATGTTGTATTTCTTAAGAAAGGATGTTATTCTATTTTTTACTAATTTCTCAATTATTTTTGCTAGAGTGGGTAGCAAGGAAATCGGTCTGAAGTTGGCAGGTATATCATGATCTCCTCCTTCATATAATGGGATGATAGTGGCAATCTTCAAACATGGAAGAAATGATCCTCGAGAGAAGGAGATAGTTATTGTGTCTGCCAAGGCACTGTCAGGCAATTTTTCAATAATTTTTAGACACTTTATTTCGTGGATGTCGGTGGGTTTGAGAAAGAAGGATTTATGCATCGACTTTCCCTCTAGATATACCAAAGGATCATTTCTGACAGGTTTGTCGCTACTGAGCAGTAAAATGAGTTTAAATCATCTGAACTCAAGTTCGTTTTAACTGGACCAGATTTACATTCTCCTCTTAAATCATTCATAATCTCCCACGTTTCCCTTTGATTATTTTCAGCTTTAGCTATTCTGTTTGAATAATATATGTTTTTGGCCTTTTTTATAACTTTTCGGTGAGTATTTCTATATTTGTTAAAATAGTTAATGAAATCTACATTTTCATAGGGTATGTGTTTTCTGATTTGGTGTAAGGAGCGCATGTTTTTTGCTGATATTTTGAGACCTTTGGTAAGCCACGGTTTTTTCTGTTTATCTTTCCATTTTCTAATGGGAAACGCAGTATTAAAGTTTTTTTTGACTAATTCATGAAATTCGTCGAAGGGATTTTCAGTACATGTATATACCAACTTTCATTTCGATACGACAAAGTAGGTTAAAATTTAGTTCCAAAATTTAATTACATCGTTTGTTAGTTGAGCTAATAAGAGCGTGTTAAAAAAATATTGTCAAAGTTGACAATGTCCGGTGCCAACCCTTTATACAGGATTGAAACAAACTGTAACGGAATACTGAAGGAGTTGGATCAGGAGTCACTTCTATCTATGGATTACAAGACACTACAATTTCAACCGAATTCGCCGACCCTATTCAATACCAATGAATTGAACTCAGTCTGCTAGATAATTTATCTCATTACTGCCTTACTTTTTCAGTATCACTTTCGGAGGCTAAAAAGCTCAGGTTTGATTCTGATCATTATCTCCCAATATCCACCTAGAAAAAATCATAAAACGGTATATTTTTTTGGAATCCAATTTGGGAACTCCGGTATAAAATGATACAATACTGGGTATTATAGAATTATTCACGATGTAATGAGATACAAGAACCATCGAAGACTTCCATTGTATGGATAATTTCTAGTATCTTTTACTGTAATCAAGCAGTATATTCAGATGGCTCAATCAAAATTGCCCATACGATTGGGAGTGACTTATTTACCAAACTTCCGATACAGTTTCTGGAAAAAAACTGCATTTACCTGGGAGATTTCGGAAAATGGAAGAGATGAGATAAGACCGAAAGTTGAAACGAAATGGAAAGTTGAAGAAATAGGATGATGTGGCCAGATACTTATAATAATTAATAAAATACGCAAGAATGACTTGAAACTATCATTGTATACTAGTAATTTGACTATAGGTATATCTTCATGAGTTTTTCTAAAAAAAGTGACAAATGCAGACTATCCAGCATACGCCATTTTCAAGTGAACTACAATTTTTAGTGATATGCAGTGACTGAATCAAAATTATGAGACGAGTCCAAAATTTTTATGGGTGTCCTATTGAACATATCAAATATGACGTCACTCCCGGAGAAACGGAAAATGCCGCAGTAACGGAAATATATTAGAAATAATTTTAATGTTTTCCTAACCGTCTCTACAAATTTTCAGAATCAAGCTACTTCTAGTAATCCTTATATGGACCGCGTTATCTCATAAAGATATATCCTGTATAGTCAAAATTTGAAAACTATCAATTTTTGTAACATGGGGTGAAACAAATTACAAGGATTGCAAAAGTATCAGAGTTTGTGGTAGTTTGGGTACTCTTTCCCCAATGTTTTGCATTGCATTAGAAAATATTACCAGAAAGATTATAATCTCAGACAAAAACCAATATTGTTGTGAATGCAGAATTGACAGAATCAATATGTGGCACAAGAGTCACTCCCTTTCAAACTACTCACATCATGCACATATATACAGGTGTTAACTAGCTCACAATGGGGATTACAACATAATAATAATAAATATTCAATTCGTAATTGAGGTATTATTAATCGGTTTTTCAACCCGACGTGATTTCATAGAGCATTTCGCTATGTCGGTCGATGATTGTGGCGTCCGACCTAGCTGGGCATTCCACCAAATTGATTAATCGATTTTCAACGGTATCGATTGATTTATGGTCGTCCGACGATTATATCGATTAGTTATTACGAGAAACGTCGGGGTTTAATCACAAGTCGATGGCTCTGTCACAATTACGTCCCGGGAATATATTGACTGGAAAAATTATTTTCAATTCATTTGAAAACGAATGTTTTATCGATACAGGGTGTGACGAAAACTGCCCGAGATATTTGGAATTGTTTTTGAAGGGTATAATGTTCCTATCCATGATGAGAGGAAAATAAAGAATGACAAAAAAAATATTTATTATATTGAAGTTCTGCTGGGTTCTATTTCAGGTCCCCGCTGAACCCGAATATCTGAACACTCAGCATATTTTTCTCTATTCAGATAATACACTACACTAGTAGCTTAACCCGTCAAGTATTTTTCATCCATTTTAAAATATTCAAAAAGCTCTTGAAATTGATTTGTTTGAAAATATAAACAGGATGTTCATAAAATCATATGTGGAATCATCTGCGACTGAAAGATAAACTTTAGTCACTATCTTCCATCGTCAAGATAACCTCTCGTGGGGTATTCATGTTGAAAAAGGAAACATTCTCAATTGAATATTGAATAGAAATATTTTTCTGTGAATTGAAAAATCCTCGATATAAATTAAGATGGTTTTACAGTGTCTCGGAATTTCAAATAGATTTATAGAGATAGAATGTTGGTACATTTTTGCCGATCATGGTCCCCAAAACACAGTATTATCAGTAGACAATCATCAACATATCGTAAGAACAGGGGTAATTTGAAATGCAGTTCTTGTACTGCGGATTCTTCAAGATTTTCCATTACTAATTGTGATATTACACTAGAGATTGATAGTCTATGATACTAAAAACGTGAATTCCTCGAAATGATACAAAGAAAAATACTGACAGCATAAATAATAGAACCTACATCACTAACTTTAAAAAACCTACAACAATCTACTTAAAAAAATATCCACTTTCCATCACTGCATCTATAACAGAATTGAGAAACATCACATCTCCAGAAAAGCAGGAAATCATCAATTTAAACAACCGAAGTAGATTTCCACATAAACTTCAGTTCACCGACAACCCAAGTCGCTTCATCGCACCATTCCAACGATATTTCTCAGCCAGCCTGCTTATCGAGTGCTCTCGTGTTTTAATAAAAAAGAATAATAACGAAGAATTCTCTCTCTGGTGGTATTTCCAAGGAAAATTTACTATCATATGATTCAGATCATTATACTAATACAGATACTTCAACTTACCATTCAATCGTATCAATGATAACATTTTAACAAAAAATTTAACCGACAAAATACGGAACTGAATAGTAAAAAATAAAATAAACCTTCTTAGTCTCAATAACTAAGCTCCTAAACTAATGTAAGTAACTAATTTTGAGTCGGCGCCAAACGAACAATCAACGAAGATCATTAAATTACTCCAAAAAAATTATCAGAATGTCACCCACGCAACTCGATGCCATCATTTTACGCCTTACCTAAATCTTTTTCTTGTTTGTTTGGCGCCGACTCAAAATTAGTTACTTACATTTATTAGTTTAGGAGCTTAGTTATTGAGACTAAGAAGGTTCATTTTATTTTTGACTTTTCAGTTCCGTATTTCGTCGGTTTAATTTTTTGTTAAAAAGTTATTATTTTTCAATTTTATGTGGCTAAAAAAGAATCATCCAAATAGGGTGGCATTTTTTTTCAATTTGAGATGGGACCAACTTTAAAGTACACCCTATCCATTGAAAAAAAAATAATCATCGGAATCGGACTACTCTATGGAAAGATATGCGTGGTATGTTGGCTGAAATCTACTAATTACGACCTTCTTAATTTTTTATCACTTCCAAAATACTTACTTACCTAGCTTACTTCAACTATTGACTGTTAAATAATATGATTATCTACTTTAACTATTTATTGTTATATAATATAAATTAGTTTTGAAAGTTCTGGTCAGTTGATTTCATCACTTTGTATATAATTCCATCCTTTCATAGAATGTAATTATTATTGTGACGGATGTAGGAGGATCTGTCAATGACAACTACATATGTGTGCCACTGTTCACAAGTGAAAAATCAATCATCCTCTATTTTTCTACCCATAGGGGTGGATCATTTCATTTCAAATTGGAATATGATCAACTATGAGGTATACCCTATCTGATAAAAAGAATCATCCAAATCGAAGATCCCAGTACAAAGTTATGCCTGGTAGAATCGGTTAACGGACAAGAATTCAGAGGGTGAGTGATCAATATCCTTCAGTTTGCTACCCTTAGGGCTGGATTTCATTTCTGAAATTCAAATGGGACCAACTTCGAAGTACACCCTATTCACTGAGAAAAGAATTATCGGAATCGGACGTCTCAGTAAAAAGTCATGCGTGATCATACATAAAAAAAATGATTAAAAAAAAATAAAAATATACGCGTCGACTAGAGAACCTCCTCCTTTTTGGTTTCGTCGGTTAAAAAGTGGAGCATCACTATGGCATTGTTTCTAAAGAGCACAGTAATAATTGAAATTCCAACTTGAACGTTCCTTAACTAAATGTGGATAGCTATCGCTCCAGTAGTGAGAGTTTCACTTTTTCCATTTTTGGTAAATTTTGCTTAGTCGCTCACACTCACACACAATTTGGTCATTTTCGTGATTCTTCATAATGATGAACTTCGCAAATTTTACCCTCTTCTCGTAGTCGGATAGCTTCAGGATGTCAGGTTTTGCCAAGATTCTCTACATGGACATTTTATTTAATTCCAAATCTCGTGAAGCATAGTTCAACGATCCTTTTGGAAAAGCTGCGAAGTACCCAAGCACTGTAATTTCATTTTCTCAGAATCATGCTACTTCTAGTTCTCTATATATGGATCGCATTTACTGTTTAGAAATATCAATTGATCAATAAAGATGAAAACAGCTCGAAAAAATTCAAAACTCCTGTACCAGATTTGAGAGAATTGTCTTTATGTTTTGAATTCATAATCCTTTTCCAGATTGCGTAAGGAATAAAAATATTGATTTGTTGAAAATATAAACAGGATGTTCATAAAATCAGATGTGGAATCATCTACGACTGAAAGATAAACTTTAGTCACTATCTTCCATCGTCAAGATAACCTCTTGTGGGGTATTCATGTTGAAAAGGGAAACATTCTCAATTGAATATTGATAGAAAGATTTTTCTGTGAATTGAAAAATCCGCGATTAAAATGAAGTTATTTTGTGAATGTCCAACAGAAAACAACTACTTCCCCGGCTAAAGCCACGCTGGACATTGAACTACATCTGATAGATATTCTGAAAAGGCCCTAACTCGAAAGAAAAAATCTGAAATTGAAAATTTGCATTTTCATTCAGATAGTTATTTGATTTTCTATTCCAGTCTTAATTAAGAACTCATGAAGATGAATGAGGCAAAGAAGAATGTTTTCCAAAAGAGAGTACTCACCAGAAATCATTCGTAACATTGACGCAGGAGGGACATCGCATTCACTAGGTCTACAATACATTTTTGTCGACGAAAATCTATTTCACGCTTCCACGATCATCAGGAAGACCGGAAGAAATGGGAAACATATTTTCAAGAAGCAATCTCACTTTGCAAAGATGGAAAAAGTTAGAATCATTTCTTTTGGAGAGACACTTTGAAATTAGTGTTTTCTGAAATTAAAACCTGCCATGGGGTATGATAGATTGATTTGTTGAAAATATAAACAGGATGTTCATAAAATCAGATGTGGAATCATCTACGACTGAAAGATAAACTTTAGTCACTATCTTCCATCGTCAAGATAACCTCTTGTGGGGTATTCATGTTGAAAAGGGAAACATTCTCAATTGAATATATATTGTTTTCTGTTAGACATTCACAAAATAACTTCATTTTAATCGTGGATTTTTCAATTCACAGAAAAATCTTTCTATCAATATTCAATTGAGAATGTTTCCCTTTTCAACAAGAATAAAAATATCATCTTTCGTCATATAGATTTCAGGTAGAAATTCCTTCGTTAATAATCTAGGGACGCTATAATTTGAATTTTTTCCTGTAAAAAAAAATGGCGATTGACTAGTTAGTTATGGGAGGTTTATGTGGAAGAAAACTATTGTTGAACATCGTCTCCCGAGTATAATCCATGACCGTTAATGTATTCTACGAATAACATTAAAATAAACATCAATGCTGAAATAGATTATTCCTCAGTTACCCCTCTAATGAATTCACCAAAACTTCGCATAATGAAACACCTCGCCGCCCTTCCGAATACGGAATCCAACCCTGTCTCGTGGCATCTGCCACCGGTTGAGTGGATGGTTCCATCGGCATTTCTTTTCATTCCAAACACCTTCTGGCGCGCGCACGTGTCTCCATCCCCTCCGCCTAATCGCGGCGTGCCACAAGGCTCATTTTCGGGCCCACTCCCCGCGCGCAACGGTCGACACAATGACAGATGCTGTAATTAACGTGAAAGATGCCGCGATTAGATTCTTCGAGGAGATATTCCATGAATATGTATGCTAGGAAATTTTGTAGTGCAGCGTTCTCGTGCATACGAGGTGGTTGTCGACTTCGAAGGGGTTCTTCGAAATGTTTATAATAATGGGAGAGCACCTGAGGGAAGGTGTGTTTGCGGAAACGAGTGTCGGTGGATGGATAACGGGGATATTTATGCGAATTCGAATTGCATCGGTTCAAGTACGAACCGTATTGGAATATAATCACAAAAAAAAATAGAACAGAACTCTGATTTGATTCATTCTGAAAGTGGATTATTGTTCAATCATTTACAATTCACTACCATTTTAATTACTAATTTTTTATATAAAATTGCAGCTGTTGTCTGTTAAACATGGTTCTTGATGCTGTTTTTTTTCTTTTCTGTAGAAATGCTCATATCAACATATTCTCGTTGATTCCCACGAAATATTCTACCACCAGTATCTCTTATATCATTATCTATCAACTGGCTGTGTTTATCCATTATTGATAGATAGATAGATATATATCTTTAAGTCTAATCAACAAGTTCAAAAACGTGTTAAATAGATATAAAGCTCCTAAAAATATGAGCGATAGCTCATTCGATTCGGAATGACGTCTAGAAAAATGTTTTTCAAGGGTTTATTAGCACGTAAAAAATTGCGATTGTTATTAACAAAATAAGATTAAAAAAATAAGGTATTTCGTTTTTTGTTAATTATTTCTAAAATAATGATATTTAAGGATTGATTTGTTGAAAATATAAACAGGATGTTCATAAAATCAGATGTGGAATCATCTGCGACTGAAAAATAAACTTTAGTCACTATCTTCCATCGTCAAGATAACCTCTTGTGGAGTATTCATCTTGAATAGAAAGATTTTTTTGTGAATTGAAAAATCCACGATTAAAATTAAGTTATTTTTTGTGAATGTCTAACAGAAAACAACTACTTCCCCGGCTAAAGCCACGCTGGACATTGAACTACATCTGATAGATATTCTGAAAAAGCCCTAACTCAAAAGAAAAAATCTGAAATTGAAAATTTGCATTTTCATTCAGATAGTTATTTGATTTTCTATTCCAGTCTTAATTAAGAACTCATGAAGATAAATGAGGCAAAGAAGAATGTTTTCCAAAAGAGAGTACTCACCAGAAATCATTCGTAACATTGACGCAGGAGAGACATCGCATTCACTAGGTCTTCAATACATTTTTGTCGACGAAAATCTATTTCACACCTCCACGATCATCAGGAAGACCGGAAGAAATGGGAAACACATTTTCAAGAAGCAATCCCACTTTGCAAAGATGGAAAAAGTTAGAATAATTTCTTTTGGAGAGACACTTTGAAATTAGTGTTTTCTGACATTAAAACCTGTCATGGGGTATGATAGATTGATTTGTTGAAAATATAAACACAAAAAATTACTTCATTTTAATCGTGGATTTTTCAATTCACAAAAAAATCTTTCTATCAATATTCAATTGAGAATGTTTCCCTTTTCAACATGAATACCCCACAAGAGGTTATCTTGACGATGGAAGATAGTGACTAAAGTTTATCTTTCAGTCGCAGATGATTCCACATCTGATTTTATGAACATCCTGTTTATATTTTCAACAAATCAATCTATCATACCCCATGACAGGTTTTAATGTCAGAAAACACTAATTTCAAAGTGTCTCTCCAAAAGAAATTATTCTAACTTTTTCCATCTTTGCAAAGTGAGATTGCTTCTTGAAAATGTGTTTCCCATTTTTTCCGGTCTTCCTGATGATCGTGGAGGCGTGAAATAGATTTACGTCGACAAAAATGTATTGAAGACCTAGTGAATGCGATGTCTCTCCTGCGTCAATGTTACGAATGATTTCTGGTGAGTACTCTCTTTTGGAAAACATTCTTCTTTGCCTCATTCATCTTTATGAGTTCTTAATTAAGACTGGAATAGAAAATCAAGTAACTATCTGAATGAAAATGCAAATTTTCAGCTTCAGATTTTTTCTTTTGAGTTAGGGCTTTTTCAGAATATCTATCAGATGTAGTTCAATGTCCAGCGTGGCTTTAGCCGGGGAAGTAGTTGTTTTCTGTTAGACATTCACAGAAAATAACTTCATTTTAATCGTGGATTTTTCAATTCACAAAAAAATATTTCTATCAATATTCAATTGAGAATGTTTCCTTTTTCGACATTTAAGGAATTATGAAAAAAGATCCTGAAAAAAGAGGAAATTTCCAATAAAAAACTCTATCTCTATTATTTATAATTTTTTTTAACGCTGAAAATAGGGCTCCGCGAGGTCGTTACGGCATAGGCGCACCGTCTAAAAAGCCGTTATATCACCTAAAATAAATTTTTTATAGTATTAAATAACAATTTAAAAATTTGAATAAACAATGGTGTAATCTAGACACTTGAACGAAAAAAATCTCGGTAAAAAAAATGTTCATGTTAATTTTTCAAAAAGTTACACCATTGTTAATTAACAAATTTTTTTCCAATCTCTTTTTTTTTAAATAATTGGTCTATAAAATTTTCGCTTCGTGGAGCTCTTTTCATTTAGGTACTTAATAAAGCAATGCAAAAAAAAATTATTACAGTTCATTATTTTGTTAATTATAATTTTTTAAATTAACATAAAATGAAATTTCAAAAAAATGTTATCAAAAAAAATTTTTTTTAGTAATATCTCATCATTGGTGTTTTTGCATCTAATATAGGTATTAATTAACATTGGAAAAAAAAAATTCACGTCATTTGTTAAGAAATTGTTTATAAACAGACTATTTTGGGATTTTTAAAAAAATTTTTTTTACCATCTCATTGCATAGGTGAAATTATGATTCAAAAAAAAAATATTAAATTTTTTTTTTATTGTTTATAATCGTTTTTTTATATTTCAATTGTTTAAATAATTAGTTAATAAATTATTTTATTCTTAAAAATCATTGACCTTTTTCAATGAATAAACAGAGAAATAATTTTTTTTTATAAATAATTTCATTGTTTATTAATTAAAATTTTTAAAGTTATTTTTTTTTCGAAAACTTCAAAAAATAACAAAAACAACTATGAATAAACGATTATAAACAATAAATAAAATTATTTAAATAAAAAAATATTTGTTTTGAATTATAATTTTACCTATGCAATAAGATGGTATTTTTTTTTTTTTTTAAATCCCAAAAATTTTTATAAAAATTTTTAAAAATTACGTAAAATTTTTTTTTCCAATTTAATTGATATCTATATTAGATGCAAAAACAGAAATAAAAAATTTAAAAAAAATTTTTTAAAATTTTTTTTATTTAAAATATAATTAAAAAATAATGAACTTTAATAAAAAAAAAAGCATTGCTTTATTAAGTACCTAAATGAAAAGAGTTCCACGAAGCAAAAATTTTATAGACCAATTATTTAAACTTTTATGTCGTAATTTATAAAAACAGAGATTGGAAAAAAATTAGTTAACTAACAATGGTGTAACTTTTTGAAAAATCGACATGAAATTTTTTTTTACCGAGGTTTTTTTCGTTCAAGTGTCGATATTACACCATAATTTATTCAATTTTTTTTATTGTTATTTGATACTATAAAAAAATTATTTTAGGTGATATAACGGCTTTTAAGACGGTGCGCCTATGCTGTAACGACCTCGCGGAGCCCTATTTTCAGCGTTAAATTTTTTTATAAATAATAGAGATAGAGTTCCGGGTTCATTATTTTAGAAATTATTAACGAAAAACGAAATACCTTCTTTTTTTAATCTTATTTTGTTATTAACAATCGCAATTTTTTACGTGCTAATAAACCCTTCAAAAACATTTTTCTAGACGTCATTCCGAATCGAATGAGCTATCGCTCATATTTTTAGGAGCTTCATATCTATTCAACACGTTTTTGAACTTGTTGATTAGACTATTTATTCGTTCTGTTAATTTACATACCTCATAGAAGTGTAGAACATGTCAAATGAATAATCTTTAATATAATTACAATTACAATGATTACGGTCAAATATTTACATGTATGTCGTTTCATACTGCCTGTCATAATAAAATCATTGAGAATGTATGAAATTGAAAAACTTGCACAGATATTAAAAGGGAAAGTAATCAAATCCCAATTACCAGACTTGTCGAATAGCGTTAAAAACGAAATAATGGGTTTCTAAATAAACATACAATAGGTACACTTACACAGACACCTTTGTATATACCTACACATACATAGTAAGTGAGTTGTCTTTATTCGTTCTGTCAAATAATATACCTCATAGAGGTGTAGAACATTGCTCGCAGTCTTTTTCTATCATTTTTGCTAATTGAAAAAATTGCCTTCTTTCAAGTGACAACATCTTTCAAACACACATTTTCTAGATTCAAATTTTCACGACCATTCCATTGATGGTTTCGAATCAGAAATCGGATGGATAAAAATCCTAATACACTAATTATTTGTCATCAAGTATGGGGTGGATACAAAATTATCAGATTTATAACTTCAATTTCACGATCAAAACGAAAGGTATATTTATTTTGCCAATAAATCAATTTCAAGGTACCTACACTCGGAACTGAATCAAACTTGATGAAAATCGAAGATTAGTTTATAGGCCAGTAGAGATACACATGATTTTCCCAAAATTTGATAATGATTACAAAAGTTTCAAAACATCAGTAGAGTGAAGAGTACGTTCAAATGTAATTAGTCTGATTTTTGCAACCCTTTTTTCTGAACGAAAGATGTTGAAAATCAGTATTTATTGATTTTTCACATTATTAGCGCGGAAAAATTTGCAAAAGTTCTGCAAACTTGTTTAGAAAAATAGCAATTTACAACCTCTGATTAATTTGCAACCATTCAAACAGAACGGAACGGTTTGTTTTATCGAAAAAAATATTGTTATTAATCCCAATTTTTTGGAAAATTAAAACAAAATAATGTTCTTGAGAAGAGTTTTACTTTGCAACCTCTTGCGTCAAACGGAAAATACTTTTTTTCATGAAATTGTATTTTATTATTAAAATAAGTATCGGAATTATTACGAAAGTTTCAAATAAAGGTTGCAAATGGTGATGTCCTGACGTACAATGTTTTCATTAATTTTCGTATCCGTACTCTACCAAAAAAATCCAAAATTCTGCAAATCGGGCAGACGACACATTTTACCAATTGGTGGCAGTATAATAATTTGCAAACTATGTTACAATGCGGAACATTAGCATCAAAAAAAATATTTATTTTTAAGACATCTGTGTTATCCGAATAATAATAAAGATTTTTATATACCTAATAATTGACATTTATTGTGTTACCAAGTTAAATATCGACCAAGAAAAAGCTCGTCAGCGGTAGGCGAAATCATTCAATGTTGAAAGCTAACGTTTTCAATAGGAATTCATAGCATCATATTACATGGAGGATCGAAAATCTTCCGACACGTTTTCATAATTTTCTTGATTCATTACAAAATAGAAGAAATATTGAGATTTAGAAAATAGCGCGTCACAGGAAATTTCTTCCTCACCCTGCCCTGGTCGAGTTTGTAGGCATATATTTACCAAGAATGGGAGTGCAGATGGTAAACTGTTTGAACATTGACAACACAGCTTCTGTCCGTTTTCGATTTATTTTGGATTTGGGTTTTCATTCGAATCGATTGCTGGATGGAAGCAGTGGCGCCGACAAAAGTTCACACACTCTAAACAGACGATTTATCAAGTTTTTAATGGCCATATAAATTATTTTCCAATTACTCAATGCTAGAGTCGAAATGTATTGCGAAAAACTAAGTAATTTCGTTCTCCTTTTGAAATAGATTCTCAGGGGTAACTGGGCCGAAGATATTATTAATTCAATGTCAAAATTAAAATATGGCGGAAATAATTTGTGACTTATCTTCCGATTCTATCCAAAATTGTTATCTAGAGATTTTTGGGATCGCAATAAATTATGAAATACATGTCTAAATCCGAGAATTCAAGATGGCGCATGAAGATTTGTGATCTATGTTTTCATTCGTATAGGAATGTTCGATGTCGATAATTATGGATTTTTTGTAAAAATTCAAGGTGGCGGACGGGTTTTTTTACTAATGGTCCGATTGATTGTTTCGGCAAAATTGATATCCTATGGTTTTCGAGGTCTAGGATAATGGATTCCATGTTAAAATCACAAAAATTGAGGGAGTAAAAATGAAATAAATATAACACTAACATTTATTCAAATGTGCTAAAATGGAACAATGTTTTATTAGATGTTTGACGCAAGTTATTCTGTGTTCAAACTGAATTGGTCGCATGACAAACTTCTGAGTCTGTAATTACCGGTTATCAGATGAGAATATAACAACTTGCATCACATATCTAACAAAATATAAATTTTTTTCAGTGTATCTGAATAAAAGCTTGCATTGAAAAAGTTTTTCATTTTAACAATTTTGTCAGCTTTCTGTCTTCATGAAAGATACATTTTTTGTATGAACTCCGTGGTCCCCCATAAGACTTCGGGAATTTATCAGTTTTTCCCATTCCTCATGTCATATTACGTTTTTTCTTAAAAATCATCATAACCAGAAATCACTGAATTTCCCGAATTTACACAAATACGTTGAATCATTTGCTAAAAAAGAACGTTGAAAAAAATTGAAGGCATAAAACTTTTAACCTACAACAACTGTGTTACTTCCCCTCTTTATTTTAAAATTTATATGAATCAAGCAGAGAATGATTCTTACGTGTCGATAACATTTCAGTCCACCATTCGAATTCAATGTAATTTTTCATGCGAAACCACAATTGGAGTAAGAAAATCGAGGGGAAAGGTAAATTATAATTCAAGCAATGAATACCTGTAAACAGTCAATTTGAGATGTTATATCGATTTCACAAATTTTTCAGCAACATTTCTGTTTGATGATGAAAATTATGTACTTGTGGGATCTACAATCGGTAACGTTTTGATAAACTTACTTCCATAGAGCATCGATTATTTATTTCAGAATATCTTGGATTGCTATGAAGTCATGTTGTGACAAGTGAAAATTTTAAATGAAGAATGATTGTATGTCGTTTCTAATACGATAAAAAAAAATCTTTCAATTATTTTTTAGCAGAAATTAGCAAAATTTTGTACTCTTTCGAGTGTTGCATTCGAAAATGTTGGATTCAATTCATTTCGCTGATTAGTCGAAAACAGTGATTGTTTCAGAGATTAATAATTACTTTAAAATTTTGTAGTGGTTAACTACGTAACTGTATTTTTCGAATGCAATTTCAATCAACCAGTACAAAATATAACAGATATAAGTGATGGATAATCAAGTATTTAACTGGACCACTGTAAACAGTCGGTCGAATATATATCTTGAATCTATTTGCACAATGTTTACAATTTATGGCCAATTTATAAAAAAAACAAATCAATTATATAAAAAAATGTTCCGTTGATTAATGACGGTTGCAAATCTCTTGCGTCACGTGAAATATTAGTCGTAAACTGCAATTTGCAGAACTTTTGCAATAATTTCAGCAGTTGTAAAAATGCAAAAACTTTTTATTAGTGAATAAATAGGTACCGTTTTTGGTATGAGGTTGCAAAGTTACACATTGACTGAGACCGATATTCTCTTTATTTGCACCCACAATAGAAAACTTTTGTAATTATTTCAATGCAGAGTCGATAAAAAATTTGATATATAAATTATGCGTTTTTGAGAAATGGTTGCAAATATACGTGAATATGTTGAACTTTTTTTACATTCACTTATCCAATTTGCAGAACTTTTGTAATTTTTTTAAACAAATTACAATGAAAAACTCAAAATAATGCCAAAAAACAAGGTTCCGTAACTTTTACAAGATTGCAAACTCAATGCATGTTGTAAAACATCATTACTATCGGTATGTCTAGTTTGCAGAACTTTTGCAATTTTCAGTGCAAAAATAAAGCATGAAAATGTTTATTGCAATTAAAACAATGTTTCGTCTATTGCAGACTTCTGACTTATAGTTCGTTCTCATTAATGCACTAGCAAACATTGAAAATTGAAAAATTATGGAATTAATGTGAATTGATTGTCTATATCTACTGGCCTATTATTGTGATTGGTCACTTCAGAACAATACTGCTAATCCCGACTTTGTTTCCTCGATGTATAAAATAATTGGAGCAATTTTATTTCAACCAACTGTTGATAGGGGTATTTAGAATTCCTTCAGAATAATATGGAATGATTGTTAATGGACTTACCACTTGCTGTCTCTGAAGTGATGTATTTCCAATAAGATTGGACCCTCTTTCATAATACCATGCAAGTCATGAACTATAATCCAGTAAATAGAGGGGGGTTACCTTACAAACGGTCCGGTAAATCTGAATTTTTTATATGTTGTCTAAGATGGTTATTAGGTGTTTAAAATGCAAAATGCACAATTCTTTCCCCCTCCGCGCCCGACGCTATATTGCAAAAACCGAAAGAAATCGGAACTTTCTTCAGATTTTCGCTTATATCTTCGTTTCGGTGCATTTTAGCTGCAAAAGAGTTCCATTTAATGTTGTAAAGAATGACATTTTCTTTAATTGGAATTTTGTTCCTAAGACTGATTGTTATGGAGATATGCACTTAAAAAAAATAAAAAAACGCATTTTTCGGAAATTTGTCAAACTTCTAACTTTAGATCGCTATAATTCAGTTATGGCCTATTCTAGGAAAACAAATATCAGAATAAAATGTATAGGGAATAAAGACAGTGGATTGTGAAAAGTGCGTCGAACATGTGATTGGAATAGAAGAAAGAATGACGATAGTTATCGGACTACTCGGAATATGATGGCTAAAATTTAAAAGTTGAGTTGTTGTATTGTAAATAGTAGATTTCTTTATAAATATCAATATTTATTCCAATTTATCTATTTTCATATTATTATTACTTTTATATAAGTTTTTATCCACTCAATATTAGAATAATGAATATCTCAATTATCTGCCCATCTCTATAATTATAATCATGTACAATTATTATTATACTTATTCTAATAAACTACCTGTAGTTATGCCGCTGTTACATACACTTCATTCCGAAAACCCCTCTTTCCATTGTTATGCACATTGAGATGACTTATTTAGGACCGTTTACAATACAATCTTCAAGTTGTCCACCCTGTTCAATGGGTTCTGTCATTGCAAACTCTCGTTTTATCACTCTCTCACATTAAGAAACAGAGTATACGTTTTTTAATGAAACTTTTGGCCTTCTTCGTATTCATTTCGTATAAAACAGTTAGAATATAATCGAAAATTTGAAAGTATTTCAGATTTCAGCTGTGGAAATCGTCTCCTGCAACATTACATAATTTTCTTCATGTAAAACCATTACCCTGAAACGTACTTCACGCTGTACGTCCACGAAATATAAATGAACAAACCCTTCGAAAACGTCATCCTACTCAGGAGACTTCAACGGGAGACACCACAGAAAACAAAAGCCATCGCGTGCCGTATCAGCGGATCTCGGAAATAATAATATTGTTTTCAAGTGATGATTACATATCCAACGTTTCGGCTGTGACACAGTCTTCTTCGGGAATTTTTTTCAAGGCTCAGATCATTATTAATGGAGCTTGATCATAATTTTCAGAAACAACGACAAATAAGAAAAACATAATGATCGGAGAATATATGTGTTAAATATTTTTTTGAAAGTCATGTAATTCTCTATACATATAACATCAATTAAGAAACCTCATACTGGTCTTGTGCTACCTACTTATTACATAATCTTCTTCATGTAAAACCTTTGCTCTGAAACGTACTCGACGCTGTACATATACCAAATATAAAAGAACAAACCCTTCGAACACGTCATTCTACTAGAGAGACTTCAACGGGAGACACCGCAGAAAACAAAAGCTAGAAGCCATCGCCTGCCGTATCAGCGAATCTCACTTACGCAATCTCTTTCATATCTGCCTACCTGCACGTAATAATACAAAAAAACTCTTCCTTCAACCCATTTTATCACCTACTTATTAGCAGTGCCCACAGGTGTAGCGGAACTAGTGTTCCGAATCTAAATAATTCATAGTAATCATGAATTTATTAATTTGAGCAAGGTGCGTCGAGAAACATAATTTCCCTTGTTTATTCGCGAGACTGATGAGAAATTAACAAATGAGGATCGCAAGCGAAATGACGTCGAGTGTGCTTTCATGGAGATCGGAGTGGAACATTTGAATGTTTGGTTGGGAGTTTAATAGTTAGGGAGGTGGCGAGCAATTCGGTACAAGTTTCACATCGAGGTGGATTGCAGTTCAGATCACTATGAATTGATTTGGTCCAGTCAATTAATGTCCTATGCTTTAAAAAAGGGGGGGGTATCAAATCATTTGCACATGTCTGCCTCTGGAGTTCATGGTCACAATCATCCTGGAAACGACGAAAAGCGAAGAGGCAGACATTCAGTGCTCTGCATTATCACGGGACGGAGTTGTAAAAATGTAAAAAAAAGCTCTATTAAGTCATTTGCACACGGTTCTCATTGCGCCCATTCGTTTCATTATGACTCCCTGGATACGAAAAAACATTTGTCAGACACTTTGCTCACTGATTTTTAGCTGTACAATTGTTTGAATTTCACGGGATCAAGGGAAAGCGGGTATTGCATTGGATTATTGTGATTCTTTATAGTTTTACTATAATTATTTTGTTTAATATTATTCGCTGAACTCACGGTAACGATTCAACTTCTGGAGCTGAAATCTATGAAAAAATATTTTTTTTAAATGCCAACCAGAAACGAAATGCGTTTGGAACTTTTATTAGAGAGCAATTTTTTTTTTAAATGAAAAAAAGCTAGAATAAGATTTTGAGACCTACAGATTATAATAATTATTTTCAATAATATTCAGTAGACATAGAATTTTGTACTCGTAACTTGGCGCGAGCGTCGGGTTGGAAAAAAATTCAAATGGTCTGCCTTTGGAATATCACAGGCCTGGATGTCTGCCTCATCGATTCTCTTGGTTTTTATAAGAAATCTAAACATCAGTTCAAGAGGCAGACATGTGCGCATAATATAGCACACCTTTTTTTACATTTTTGAAGCGCTGTCAATAGAAAACGCAGAGGCAACATGCTGGCAGACTATGTTTCCATGGTCCTTCTCATTGTTTTTAATCGAACAATTCAGGTCTGCCAACTTTGCACTTCATATACAGTTTTTTAAATCATAAAAATAAATTAAAAATTCAAATACTACAACAGTCAGAGCCCTGGATGTCTGCCTCTTCGATTTTCTGTGTTTACAGGATGATTGTGACCATCAGCCCCAGAGGCAGACATGTGCGCATAATATAGCACACCTTTTTTTTTTAAACATTTTTTAAACGCTTTCAATTGACAACGCAGCACCACCATGGTGGCAGACGCGGTCCTTGATGTTTCTAAAGGTATAATCCTTGCTATTAATAACGTCTGCCACGTGTGCCGATTATATCGAAATTTTGCTCGCCACCTCCCTAACTATAATGTCTGTTCAAAACCGTTTGTCAACACGACGCGACGCATTTTAGGTCGTGTCTGAGAAGGAAAAAACCCCTATGTAATGGAAAGTCGGAAATGTAGATTCCACGATTTATTTATCGTCAATCAGCTTCAAGTACATTCCTCAGAAAAAATTGACAAAAGAGAATTATATATTTTCATGGAAAAACACAAACAGCGTTCCTATTTTTCTGTAAATTTCAGATTTACACGAAAATCTACGATTAAAAGGTAGAGTATAAAAGGTTTCAAATCTCTCAAAAAACTGCCTAATATTTCTATGTAATCTGATTCAAATAAAAAGGAAAAGGGGTTTCCTTGTGCCATTTGATTCCACAGAGATATCAAAAGGTTGATCTTAATATCAAAGACCCAATGTTTCAAATAATATTAAATTAGTTTCCAATAAAAATCAAATGAAAAATAATTGTGCACCTAGTTTTTATTCAATGAGCTTCTGATTGATAAAATTATTTCACACATATATTCTCGAGCCTTCGGAGCTCATTTTTAATTTGATATTAACCACTAGCGAAGTCCCATATATATATTCAGTGTCAGTCAGCACAAGTGTTGAAATATGAAAAACTCTTTAATACTTTGGACCGAGCTTTCGTTTCAATTTTGAAACTCCTTAAGGGTCCTAAAATATGTAAGTTACATTATCGAGAAAAAATACCTAAAAGGAAAGAAGTACTTACAGTAATCTGAGTGGTTGATTGATGAACAGTAACTTAAAAAATAACGTAAAATATATGAAAACATTGGTCGGGATGGTGTTATAGCTTTGACGTTTCAAGTGACATTGAAGGATTTGAAATTACTACCTATTATGATTAATCGTCAGAATAAAATATTGTAGTGGGTGTGTAAATTTTTATTCTTTGAAAATCATCAGTTTTGAACTATTTGTAAAAGATAACTGTAGATTTACTGCGATTTTCGATATCTGTTTTTTTGTTCATATTTTGATTGGATTTATTAATTCCAATCATTTCAAGAAATAATCTTTTAGAGAATTTTTTTTCTGAATGTAAAACTTGTGGTTTTTCGAATGGTATTTTATGGCCTGTTTCCATAGCATGTTGAGCTAATTCACATGACTTCTTG
Source organism: Gonioctena quinquepunctata (assembly GCA_018342105.1). Lineage (NCBI taxonomy): Eukaryota > Metazoa > Arthropoda > Insecta > Coleoptera > Chrysomelidae > Gonioctena > Gonioctena quinquepunctata. The sequence continues at coordinate 400,531 of JAFIRS010001104.1, forward strand.
TTGAGTCTTATATCACTTCTGTGAGAGATAATAGGGTTATTTAAAGTTCTTGAACTTGTACCAATATAGTTCAAATCACAGTTTTACATGGTATGCTGTAGACAACATTTGATTTCTTCAAATCTGGTGTGGGATCTTTCAACCTCGTATTTAAATTTCCAATAGTCTTGATATTTTTTTGTGAGATTTTTATGTTACTTTCATTTTTGAATAATTTGATTATATTTCTCTAAAAGATTATTTCTTGAAATGATTGAAATTAATAAATGTAATCAAAATATGAACAAAAACACAGATATCGAGAATCTTAGTAAAATCTACAGTTATATTTTACAAATAGATCAAAACTGATGATTTTCAAAGAATAAAAATTTACACAACCACTACAATATTTTATATTTTTCTGACGATTAATCATAATAGGTAGTAATTTCAAATCCTTCAATGTCACTTGAAACGTCAAAGCTATAACACCATTCCGACCAATGTTTTCATATATTTTACGTTTTTTTTTAAGCTAATGTTCATCAATCAACCACTTAGATTACTGTAAGTACTTCTTTCATTTCAAGTATTTTTCTCAATAATGTAATTTACATATTTTAGGACTCTGAAGAAGTTTCAGAATTGAAACGAAAGCTCGGTCCAAAGTATTAAAGAGTTTTTCATATTTCAACACTTGTGCTGACTGAAGATCCCCGTTATTCATATCAATTCTAATAGTCAGTCATTCAATGAATAAAAGAACTGATTTGAACAATCTCAGTCAAATTTACACATATTTACTGAAATTAAACAAAAATAATGATGAATGACTCGGTATTCAAAATTTTCCAACTTGATTTATAATATTATACAATTGTCACTGTCATAAGAAAAATATTTTATGTTTCTCATATGTATTAATTTTATTGATTCTCATGTTAGTAAGTACCTTAATACTATACAATTTCATATTGTTATTCATTATAATTTTAGTCGTCCTGAGGAAGGCAATAAACATAGCCGAAAGCTTGACGAATTTCAAAGAGATATATCAAATTTGAGCGTAATCTATAGCTATGTGTTGAAAATGGACAACAAGAGCAGAGCCCTCCCTGATCATCCGTAAAATAAAACACCTTGCATCTTTTTCCAGTAGTGAGAAAATCAAATCGATAATAGATATTTGTAAGAATTTACCTTTGTTTTCAATCTATTTCTTTCATAGTCGAAGTAGACAGAGGTCTCATTGTTCCTCGAAATATTATGTACCTGTATAATAAAAGTGTTTGTGTTTTAGTGAATTGCATTTTAAGTATGTTTTAATATTATGTGTGTCTCGCTATTTTTTATTTGTAACAGTCTCACGTTGGTAAGTTTCTTATATTTTTCCAAGTTCCTTTTGTGATTAGCAATTGTTTTCTTGTTTCTACAGATGTCTTGAAAATGAAATAAAATAAATTTCGAAAGCTTGACAAATAACAGAGAGTACTCATTACATTGGCCTTCTGAACTGACTGCAACCTCAGGAGAAAGATAAAAAAAATCCATTTTTTCTCCTCTAATCCTCCTTTCGTATATATATATATATATATATATATATATATATATATATATATATATATTTTCTTCAAATTCTCGGAATAAAGGTCTGATTCAGTCAATTCATATAATTTTTTTAACGACGTTTCGACATGGTATTTGTCATCATCAGGTTAAAACACTAAAATTAAAATATGGAGTTTGAGACATTTAACTTAACACAAAATAATTCTTGAAAAACATATGGTTCGAAATATAACATGTTACTTAACTCAATATAAATATTTGTAACATTTATGAGTATTCACTTACAAATTATTTTATTTGAGTTTTGCGTTCGCATCGTACGATGGTTATTGTGGGAGTGTGACCTGCGTCGAAGTAATCGGGAATGGTTTGTTTATTTTTCATGCATTTTTACCCTCTTCATAAGTAGGTACATGGGATTGTTTATATTGAGTTCTAATATATGGGCCGGACTGTATTTTTTTGGCAGCATGTAAAGATCAGTTTTCATTATGATTACTTTAAACAAAGTTAAAAGAGGTTGTTATAAATCTGGCTTAAGTTTTTGATATCATTTCTATTGTTAATGCTATTGGGGTCTTTTTTAATATGTATCATTTCAAGGAATGTTCTTACTCTTGGATTCCTTTCTTTGGTCAAAATTTCAACGTTGTTGGTGTCAAACTTATGTTGATTTTCTTTTTCGTGTTTTGATAAGGCTGTAATGTCGGTTTTTGAGTATTTGTGGGCTTGTACTCGTTTCTGTAAATATTGTTTTGTTTGACCTATTTAGGTACTTTGACAGTCTTTACATGGTATTCTATATACTGTATGAGTTTGTTTGTTTTTTGGTTTTTTTTTTTTTTTGTTCGTATTTTTCAGTTGATGTGCAATAGTTATGTTGTGTTTTTCCATTGTTTTATTAATTCTATTCGATAGTTTGTCTATGTATGGTAAAGGTATGTATGTTGTTGTTTTCTTTACTTCATTATCATTTTTATGGTATTCGTTTTTTTATTGTTTTTTCTGCAAAGTGGCTGGGGTAATTATTTTCTTTCAATATATTCTTGATTATTTCAATATTATTTTTCCTGAATTTTGGGTGAGCAAGCTTTATAGCTCTGTCAGTTGAATTTTGAATAACATTTTTTTTGTAACTGAGGGGTGCGTTTGACAAATATAACGATATAACGATTTGATGCATTTGGTTTAATAAACCAGTTTGTGAAAATTTTTCCAGTATTGTCGTATATTATTGTTGTGTCGAGAAAGTTTATTTGTTTTTCTATTTCTTTTTCTATTGTAAATTTCAATCTAGGATGATATTTATTAAATTTTTCTAGAATTTCATCAACATTGTCAATAGGGATACAGGTTAAACAATCGTCTACATATCGTTTGAAGAATATTGGTTTGAATGTTAGTGATTTGATGATCTTTTCTTCAACATACTCCATAACCAGATTTGCTACTGTTGCAGCAATTGGAGATCCCATTGCAATTCCGAATATTTGTGAGTAGTATTTATTTTCATATTGAAAGTATGTTGAGGTTAAACATAGTTCAATTCCTTTCAAAAACTCTTCCAAGGTTAGTGTTGTGTGATTTTGTATTTCATGCCATTTTTCTCTTATGATCTCTATCGCTAATTTTGTATCTATATTTGTATATAAAGAAACTATATCTAGAGAGATTATTATATGATTTTGTGGAACTGTTATATTGCGGATAAATTCCACAAATTCCCAGGAGTTTTCACATAGTTATCATTTTTCCAATAACATTTGAAAGAATTTCTGAGAGGAATTTTGATAAATTGTAAGTGGCAGATTGAATATTGCTGACAATAGGGCGAAGGGAATTCCAGTTTTGTGTAATTTGGGCAACCCGTATATTGTTGGAGGTTGGGCGTTGTGTATATTGAGTTTGTTTTTTGTTACCTGATCTATAAGGGTTGACGAGAACCAATTATTTACTAATTTATTAACTTTCGCTTGAAGTTTTTCTGTGGGGTTGAATCTCTCTTTTCTATATGTGGTTTTATCCATTAGCAAATTTTCTAGTTTTTCTTTGTATTCAGATATTTGCATAATTACTGTTTTGTTAGTTTTATCAGCCCTGAGTATAAGTAATTCGGTATTTTCCTTTAAAAAGTTTTTAGTTTTTATTCCGAGAATTTGAAGAAAATATATATGTGGTCAAGAAACTAAAGAAAAAAAATATATATATATATATATATATCCAAATATGATATTTAAAATAATGAAAAAATATGTTTGTGTTTGATTCTGTTCAAAACTGTTTGCAACACGAAACTATCCAAACATTCATACGAAAATAACCAAGACAAATAAAATAAAAATAATTAAATACTTATTTGTTTTCTCTGGAAAATCTTCCTAAATCTAGGCAATTCGGAGGTGGGAATCAACTTAATGTCATTGAACATCTGCATGTCCTAAATCAACCTCAGTTTTTTTATCCGGACATACATTTTATCACCGAAAACACAAGATCTAAGATAGAATCCGCCTCTCGAGAGTACCTTGTAGCACCTGAACATTTGAATAACAGATTCGGTAGTACCATCGGTCGATGGAGGGACAGAAGACATCCACCCCCGACTAAGGCAAAAACTCGAGAACTTCCACTCACCAGCTGTTATGGGTGGCACTTTTATTGAAGAAGGGAGACAGAGGTATGGATGACCTGACTTGGCTGGTGGCAACAACTTGTGATTTATATTTTCTGATGAAACATGATACATAGGGCGTTTACGTTTTTATGGCTTTCGTTTGTCAGCATCAGGGTGAACTGGAGGATGAAAACGAATTTATTTTATTTTTTCTCGATTAAAACGGCGAAAAATATTGGGTTTATATCCGGGACACACGCTTGTGGTGGGACTTCATTCGGGGGATATTTGAAACATAATACCTCGTGTGAAATTATGTTTTTCTATAAAATGGCGAGCACCACCAATAGAGTAAATAGAGAATAGAATCAACGTCCTTGAGTTTAATAAAAAAAATACTTTTGAGTCGCTCTGCAAAACGTCACTGGCTGTGAACGACCACATGAAAAATCATGTATCAAACTTTGGCGTATATCTTTTAATAATAATAATAATTTTATTTGTAAATAGATAACAGTATAATGTAACATTTCAACACAATGTAATATTAAACTAATTTTAACAACACAATTATAAAGATATTACAAGTGATGGACTTCATGAATATATTTACAAATAAACCAGGAACCACAAAGTCAAAGACTGTCCGTGGTGTGAGTTAAATTAAAATAATCATTCCGACCATATTCATAAAAAGTAAATTCAAAATCATTCTAACAATCAAAAAAACTTGTTTCCATAAGAGACGTTAGAACTATATAGAGATTATGAGATTATGAATACTGAAAATATAGTGATAGACAATAAAAAAGTCATATTTGATCAATAATACAGCATGGATTTAGTGTCTAGTGGTAATAATTATGTTTCATTGGAGCGAACTCTTCAATTACCCTTTGAGTCAATCAAATGGCTCACCCACATTATATCTTCCGATAATAAGAATTTCTTTACACCATTTTTGTATGAATAGAAGGAGAAACTTATTCTTATTTCTTGGGGTAGGAAGTTGAAAACTCTCGGAGCCAAATACATGTGGCATCTTTGACCAACAGTTTTGAGTGATGATGGTGTGATGAGGTCATTGTTTATGTTTCTTCGTGTTTGGTATTGGTGTGAAATATGATAAAATACTACTATACTATATCTAATAAATTCTTTGATTGTTCGACCTAGGTTATTCTGTAAGTGCCATTTTTATTACAAGCTTTTATTTAAAAAATGGCGGCACCAATATGGCGGACAATTTTTGTGATTATGGTCCGATAATATTCAAAATTGGTATCTAGGTGTTTTCGGGGTCGAAAATTATGATTTTTTTGGCAAAATTCAAAAATAAATTACATAGAAATCACTAAACTAGTTATTTAACATCATAAATACTAAAAAATATTTTAAAAACAAGCTTTTATTAATTTGTTTGAAAATATGAACAGGATGTTCATAAAATCAGATGTGGAATCATCTGCGACTGAAAGATAAACTTTAGTCACTATCTTCCATCTAACCTAACCTAACCTCTTGGGAAACATTCTCAATTGAATATTGAATAGAAATATTTTTCTGTGAATTGAAAAATCCACGATAAAAATGAAGTTATTTTTTGCGAATGTCTAACAGAAAACAACTACTTCCCTGGCTAAAGCCACGCTGGACATTGAACTACATCTGATAGATATTCTGAAAGGACCCTAACTCAAAAGAAAAAATCTGAAATTGAAAATTTGCATTTTAATTCAGTTAGTTATTTGATTCTCTATTGCAGTCCTAATTAAGAACTCATATAGATGAATGAGTCAAAGAAGAATGTTTTCCAAAAAAGAGTACTCACCAGAAATCATTTGTAACATTGACGCAAGAGAAGCATCGCATTCACTAGGTCTTCAATACATTTTTGGCGAAGAAAATCTATTTCACGCTTCCACGATCATCAGGAAGACCGGAAGAAATGGGAAACACATTTTCAAGAAGCAATCTCACTTTGCAAAGATGGAAAAAGTTAGAATGTTTCCCTTTTCAAACTTCAATTAGTTGTTAATAAAAACAGAACTAAAAAGTTGAAAATAAAAACTAAAAAAAAATATTTTTAAAGGCAAGCTTTCATACAAACGCACTAAAAAGGAAAAAATAATTTCTTTCATTGTTTGATCTAGGTTATTCTGTAACAGATTCAAAAGCTTGCCGCTAATACAAAATAAGTTATCTTGCGCGGTAAGATTTTGAATCTGTTACTCACAGATCAAAATCCACGAATTCAAGATGGCGACGAGTTTTGTGATTATATAGTTCGATTCCATTCAAAATTGGTGTGTGGGGGTTGTCCACAAGATATAATTCTTATGACATCAAAGTATATTTTGATTGATTGATAGTTCTGAAAATGAAATATAGGGCCAACAAGTTTATTCCTAAAAATTCCGCACCGAACACTAAGAGTTGATCTTCCTGTTTTCTTTATTTGTTTTACCAATCTTTTTCTGTTGTCCTTTTTTTCCCCACGACCTTCGATTTTTCTTATTGAAAACTCCTGCCGTAGAAAAGAATGACTCATCAGTCCATAATATATTAGATAAATAATCGGGATCTTCATTCAAATTTTGAATCATCTGTTGGCAAAATGCCAGCCTTTTCCTCTTATGAGTTTCTGTTGAAACTTAAACGGATAAAATTTATAGTTGTTCTTTTTCAAAGTACGTTGGATTTTGGAAGAACTTTCACCTAATTGATCGGCCCCATTTTTTAAACTATATTCAGAATTTTTCAAAAAATAATACATGTTTCAAAGAAGTGTATTTGCGAATTATTATGGATAGGCTTACCTTCGAAATGAAACAGTATATCTAGCAGTTCTTCCTGGTTTTCTTAAACTACACGCTTTTTTCTACTGAAACTGAAGGTATGATTCACATTTTGGTAAATAATTTTGAATATATTTTCTGACGGTGTTGGACGACTTGGATACAACACCCTATATGCACTTTTTGCTGCATGTTTATTTTTGTTGTTTTGTATACACTGCAGTCCATAGGTATGGAATCAATTCATTTTACGCGTTTTTATGTAGTTGTTTGAAAAAAAAAAACTTAAGCAGGTCAATTTCTATTGTCAATTAGACAATTTACAGTATGAAAATATTACCCCTTCTTGCACCCCTCTGAATTATGAGGACCCCCTCAAAAATTGTTTGAAAGGGATTTTAATTCTCTGTTCAGCAATATTAAGTTTTTCAAGTTTGGTGGAGTCATAACTAAGAAAATTCATTTAAAAAATGTAAAATTTTGATACTTTACGTAGAATGAAGGAAATAATGTCACATAATGTTTAGGAAGTATTTTTCAATTTATTTTATAATTGAATTGAATGTTCAAAATGACCTCCATTCACTTCTTGACAATAAACAAGTCGATCTTGGAATTATCGTACAACATTTTGTAGGACCTCAGGGGTTATGTTGTTAATTTCTTCCGTTACCCTAACTTTTAAATCTGCAATATTGTCTGGTCTATTGAAATCGTCAATAGTCAAATCAGGGATCTAGGCGGCCATTCAATCGTTCCACGTCTTCCAATCCACCTATTGGGAAAAAACTTCGTTCAAATAATCTCTAACAATACGTTTGTAATGCGGTGGAGCTCCGTCTTGTTGATACCAAATTGATCTATCTATTGCATTTGGACCATTAACATCAGGAAAAAGTATTTTTAATGTAAGATGTAAAAAGTTCATCAAAAAAATCTAGATAAACCTCACCATTAACTGTGCCTTCAAAAAAATAAGGGCCAATAATTTTGTTGTTAATGATAACAGCCCAAACGTTCACTTTTTTAGGATATTGTGTGTGAGCCTCACACATCCAATGAGGATTTTCCCTGCTCCAATATCTTCAGTTTTGTATCAACCGTTCCATTTAAATGAAAAGTAGCTTCATCAGAAAAAACAATTTTATTTATGAACTGCAAATCTGCTTTCACTCTGTCCATCATCAGTTCACAGAATTGTTGCCTTCTATCATCTCATTTAACTCCTGCACCAACTGAACTTTAAAAGGATGGTATTTTTTTCTTTAAAAAGCGAATTTTGCTCAATCGCTAACAGTACAGCTAACTTTTTTTCCTCATTCAATTTAACAGTTCGACCTTGTTTTTGAATAGTATTTACATGTCCAGTTTCACGAAATTTTGTTTCTCTTTTGCTAACTGTAGACTGTGAGACGTGTTGACCAGGGTATTCATTATTAAACATTCCACAAACTTCCTTTTGAGTTCTTGTTTTATTACCGCATCCAATCATAATTAAAATGTGTTTCGGATAAATGAGCCATAGTTAAATCAAATGCACACACAAATATTTTTCTATACACTGACGTGTGTCAGCAACTTATAAATATCAAAATAACAGTAGTCTACTAGATTGACATTACATTATTTATGTGGGTTTTGTGAATAATTTGTTGGTGTCTTGAACGACTTTTTCCTGACGTTTAGCAAAACAGATTAGAAAATACCTGATTATTTCTAATGGGGTTATTTAAAATGAAAAGTATATTTCAATAGACCAGGCAATGGCCACGTTCATACCGTATGAGAATTTGGTAACCTTACCAAGTGTATGTGACCAAATTCAAACCAAATGTTTTAGTAATCGTTTATTTACATCGTGTTTTGTCAAATGATTAATTAACCAACTTGGTTCTGGTTTGGTATTTATTCAGTCATGTAACCAAGAGAAAGGTTTGAAACTCTGCTATCTAATTCGGAATTGTGTCATCTGTCAATGACAATGTCTGGATGTCAGTGAGCTCAGGCTCAGTCATTTTTAATTTTATTTGTTCAGCAGTTTTTGTAAAGCCCCTACTCAACAAGTCTTCTTCAAGGCTCTTGTAAATGTCTAGGTGTTTTGCCTTCCAAAATTGATATAATTTTTTTTGTCCAAAAATATTTGGAGAAACGCATTGGTTTCTTCATCTGTCCTTTGTACTTTTTTATAGGAGGTTCTGAACTACAGCAACTCATTTTATATTAAAAATACTAACAAAAATATATAAAACAATTTCCGAGGTAATGATGCGGAAACTGAGGTTAGGAATCACAAAACATATTTTTCACTAATACTCTCTCGCTCTCTTTTTCATGGCTATTGTTTCCATTCGGTTCATTCAGCCAGTGCGATAACCACGACAGAACGCTTAGCAATCTTTCAAACCAAAATTTACAGTCAAGGTTGGTAAAACTTATCATACTGTTTACACCATCTTAGTCAACTCAGTATTATAGTACACAACAAATTTCGGTACCAAACCAAGCTAGTTACCAAGTGCACAGTTTATACCACACTGACTAACAGAATTTGGTTGGAATATAATCATTAGTCAGCATACCAAGACACGGTATAAACGTGGCCAATATTGCAGATTTAAAAGTTAGGATAACGGAAGAAATCAACAACATAACCCCTGAGGTCTTGATCGACTTGCTTATTGTCAAGAAGGGAATGGTGGTCATTCCTAAACATTATGTGACATTATTTCCTCCATTCTACGTGAAGTATCAACATTTTACATTTTCTAAATGAATTTTCTCAGTTATGATTGCACAACATTTGAAAAACTCAATATTGCTGAACAGGCAGGGGTGCTCATAATTCAGAGGGATGCAAGAAGGAGGTAATATTTTCAAAATGTAAATTACGTAATAGAAATCGACCTGTTTCAGTGTTTTTTGAACAATTCATAATAACGCTAAAAATTAATGTATTCCATACCCATGGACAGCACTGTATATTTGAACTTTTTCTTCCTCACCATCATTTTGATTATTCCATTACAGAAATGTCACTAAACAAACATATTATAGTTGTCATTTTCATAGCTTACTTTTAAAATGTTTACTTTCATAGGATAGACATTCACAGTAACAACTAGTCTAAGTTATTCAGCGTTTAATAACTCAAAAACGGTAGAAAAATAATTCCAAAAATTCAATAATATACAGGGTATCCCATTAAAAAAAATATTTCCCGAAATCTGCACGCTAAGGTATTTTTGATAGCATTTCATAAAAAAAACTTTTTAACAAAAAATTAAACCGACGAAATACGGAACTGAAAAGTGAAAAATAAAATAAACCTTAGTCGCAATAACTAAGCTCCTAAATTAATGTAAGTAACTAATTTTGAGTCGGCGCCAAACAAACAAGCAAATGAATTAGGTAAGGCGTAAAATGATGGCATCGAGTTGCACGGTGACATTCTGATAATTTTTTTGAAGTAATTTAATGATCTTCGTCTGTTTAATTTATTGTTAAAAAGTTTAAATTTTTGAATTTTTTGTGGCTGAAATCTACTAATTACTACCTAGTTGTTTTTTTATTACTTCCAAAATGCTTAGTTACCCACTTTACTTTGTTGTAATGTAAATTATTTTCGTTGTGGTTGGTTTATTTCATTACTTTGTATATGATTCCATCCTCTCATAGAATATTATGACTGTGACGGATGTAGGAGAACAAAAATAATGACAATAGCGATCTGTCATTATCAACTACATATGTGTGCCAATGTTCACAAGTGAAAAATCAAGTATCCCCTATTTTTCTACCCGTAAGGATGGATAATTTCATTCGAAATCCAAATATGATCAACAACCCTATCTAATAAAAGAATAATCATCCAAATCGAAGAACCCAGTACAAAGTTATGCCTGATAGAATCGGTTAACGGACCAGAATTCAGAGGGTGAGTGATCAATATCCTTCATTTTGCTACCCTTAGGGGTGGATTTAATCTTCTAAATTCAAATGGGACCAACTCCGAAGTACACCCTATCCATTGAAAAAAGAATTGTCGGAATCGGACGTCTCAGTAAAAAGTTATTCTTCGTGGTCATACATAAAAAAAATATACGCGTCTACTAGAGAACCTCCTCCTTGTTGGTTTCGTCGGTTAAAAATTCATCATAATCACACAACTTTTTTCTTTCTATAGGCAATAATAACGATGATAAGGAGGGGTGGGGGGGTAATTTATAGTGAATCACCCGGTACAATTAAAAAGCAGATATAATATATAAGCTAAAAACCTGTATCTCACGAGAGTTAAACTCGTCGCAACATTATATGATTTCAATCTTTCTCGCAGAATTGATTAACCTTGGCACTAGTTTTTCAGAATGAGTTCTTCAAAACAAAATAAATCGTCAGTCCCGAAACTATGCTCGATGACAACCTCCCTCTCCTCGAATCGCCTCGAAACTCGATCTACACCATCCCACCCTCAAATCTCTCGAATCCGCCCCTGGTATCGGGTGTTGCATCAAATTGTGGTGGTGCAGCACGCGACCAAGTAGTGCAGGTCAGCCCCATCCCCGTAAACACTTCCGCATGGGTCAGCATACCATCAACAACCCTTCTCTCTATCTGGTCCTCTTGCTGGCGAACGAAAAGTTTTTATTCGCGACAGTTTTCGTTGATATGATTATCGCTTTGATTTGATGATTTATATTTTTTTTAAATTATTGTCATTGATATTACTGAGTGATTCGAGTTTTTGGCTAGAATTGTGGTGCGCTTTTTGTGGTGTTTGTGAACACACAGTTTTTGTGGGGATTTTGGAAAGTTATGGAGTTTCGGGAGTTTTTACAAAACTAGTTGGTGAGTACTTCCTTTTAAAATGAATTTTTCCGAAAATCGTTCGGAAATATTTACATTTTTGATAACATTTTTTAAATAAAAAGTCAATATTGCCAGGCAACGAAAAATATTTATTTTTGTACTGTAAGGAAATAATATTTTATTTGTAAACTAAAAAAATGATTTAAGACAAGTTTTTTCGAAATCACTTTTATTTTCAAAAATTTCAAACACAAAATACATTTTAAAATTGTTTGTTCTTTATATTTACAGTTATTTAACAATTAGTACAAGTATTGAACACTGGAGGAACATGGGAACTAGTGTGATTATTTTGCTGAATATTTTCCACGCTACTAATTCTATTTATCTTAAGCTTCCTGAATAAATTCGTTGATTTATTCTTCAGTCCAAATCTTGGATTTTTTTGGCATATACCTTCTGCTTGCCGTTTCAATAATGCACGTACGTTATCAACTACAAAAAGCAAACATTATAATTTGATAGACAAATAAAAACAATGGAGATGCCGTCAATTTAAAAAATCAAAAAACTCGACTGCCTAAAAAGTATACGTTAAAAGAGATGGAAACACGATGACCAGAAAATATTGTCAGAAAATTATGTTTTAAGAGGTTAACTATTAAACTTAATACTGTAAACGTTTTTTTTCTTTAATTCAATAATTTATCCACTATGCCACAAAATTCCCTTCTTTCATTATATGTATTTCGGACACAATATTTCCACTTTCACATTATATATTTGGCTAAATCCTATCAGTGGTTAGAGATCATCTGCCTGAATCTGCTACTGAAATCGTCCAATAACGATGAAGTTTGAGTGACAAGTAACGGATCTCGACGGCCAGTGATAAGTACGTTTGATTTTCGATTCATTTCTAACATGAACATTAAATTATGGAAGGAAAGGATTCACGAGTGTGTGTCGATTCCTATGTCCTCGAATGGCTCAGTTGGCGTATGGCTAGAGATCATAAGGTCGTGGGTTCGACTCCCACTTTAGGATGCTTTTTTCTTTGATTTAATAATTTGTCCACTATGACACAAAATTCCCTTCTTTCACTGTAAACAATCTCACACAGTCGGAGGCAATAATATATCTTCATTGTTAAATTAAAGAAGATGCCTCCGACTGCGTGAGATGATTTACAGTATTAAGTTTAATAGTTAACCTCTTAAAACATAATTTTCTGACAATATTTTCTGGTCATCTTGTTTCCATCTTTTTTAAATTACACTTTTTACGCAGTCCGGTTTTTTTATTTTTAAATTAACTTTTTTTATTTTACACTTTTAGTTGGGATTATAAGACGGTAATAATCTAAAGTCATTATTTAAATTAACTTTTTTTATTTTACACTTTTTAGTAAGGATTATAAGATGGTAAATTGTTTGTGGGTGATTGGCTATTATAACTAAGACGAATTTGATCTCTAATGTGTTGCAATCGTTTGTGTAGCGATGCCGGGGACTGAGTTTCGCGACGTGCACTTTCTTGTCGGGCTTTTTCGGTTTTACGAGAAAGAATTGCACACGACCCACGACGTTTTCGAGCTCGTAACATTGTGATACAAACTCTCACCATGTGTACTGAATGTTACACTAGCAAAGTACATGAACGATTCCACTAAGAACAAATGAATATACTACAACAATAAAGTAGATGGATAATTTCAGTCACTAACAAGATACAGCCAAACTCGGTTATAACGAACTACCGAGGAAAGATTGTGCAATCAAGTGCCGATAATTTGCGAAATTTTCGACCGCAGTCGACCGGTGCGATTCCCCTATTTCTCTGTTAGGGATTTGTTAGATACATGGTGTTCAATTGCATTGTACCAATATCCCTACTACAAAAGCATAAAGGAAGGCTATTAAATTGTCGGTTAAACTGGAAATAATTAGAAAATTTGGCAGTGGGTGCGCAAATGCACAAATTTGTCGAGATTATGGTCTCAAAAAATTAACAGTGTCGTCAATTTACACGAAAAAAAAATCTACCAGGATGCATCTACTGCATATTTTTTTCATAGCGAACACCCTTTATAACGAACAATTTCTAGTCATTAGGCCGTTCGTTATAGCCGAGTTTGACAGATGTCAGATGATTATATCCTTTTTTGGACATAATTTCTTATGTTTTTTGAATGCCGAAGTTGGATTAATGGTTTACAATGAATATGTGGCACGTCAATTTGATATAATATAACGAATAGTATTATCAGGAATAAAAAACCTTTTACTTTGGCGGAGGAGTTTGGAAAAAAGATATATAGGTATACATTTCATTAGTTTCTAGATGTATGAATTTTAAAACGTTGGAAGAATACCAAGCAAGTTATATTTTCGATTTCTCTAATATTGATCTCAAGATTTATATATCAATAAATAATCACTGGTTTTCAGGCGATATCTCAATGAATTCCTATGATAGCTGTTGATTCTATTAGAGATTTTTTAATAAAACTAAGTTTCTTGAAATTCCGAAACAATTCAAAATATAATACTTAGTATTTGAAAATTTTGTTGAACATCCATTTTCATAATTTCGAGCCGCGAAATATTTTGATGGAATCCTTTTTATAAGCTTTTATTTAGTTTCACCTGTCCAGGTATCTGTCTGTGTGTCTGTCGGTGATCAAATCTTGCAAGTTAAATTTGACCCACTTCTGATCGTCGGATTACAATGCACTATGAAATTTTTGTTAGGAAAAAAAACAAAATGGCGGCTCTAATATGGCGAACAATTTTTGTGATTATGGTCCGATTCTATTCAATATGTATGCGGGGGTTTTCGGGGTCGGATAATGATTTTTTTGTCAGAATTCAAAAATAAATTAAATTGAAATTACTGAACTAGTTATTTAACATCATAAATACTAAAAAAATAAAAAATAAATAAACGAAAAAAAAATTATAAACAAGCTTTTATAGTTGTTAACCGACGAAATCAAAAAGGAGGAGGTTCTCTAGACGACGCGTATATTTTTTTGTATGTATGACCACGCATAACTTTTTATGGATGTTCGAAGTTGGTCCCATTTGAATTTGAGAAGAAAAATCTTCCCCTAAGGGTAGCAAAATGGAGGATATTGATAGTTCACCCTCTGAATTTTGGTTCGTTGACTGATTCTATCAGGGATAACTTTGTTCTGGGTTGTTCGATTTGGATGATTCTTTTTTTATTAGATAGTGTATATCCCATAGTTGATCATATTTGGGATAAAATAATGCACCCCTATTGGTAGAAAAATAGGGGATGATTGATTTTTCACTTGTGAACATTGGCACACATACAGTGCGCGTCAAAATTATGGAACAAATTCGATATTTCGCAAGCCATGTACTTCTGACAAAAATCCTAAAATACGTCGATTTTTATTTTGAAATGCCGATTTTTTATGTATATTCTAAAGGGGTTATGTCACTGGTTTTGACATGGTGACGTAATCGGTAATTTTTTCAAATTGGAATAGATGTCTTGTGATACCTCATCTGAAAGGCCTTTCAATACTGCATTCAATGATAATAATTAATCAGATTTTTTTTGTACAGGGTGAACAAAAATTAATATTTTATTTCAATAAGATAATAACTTTATATCCAACAAAATAGAACAGTTAAATAAGATGTTCGAAATGCCATCCACCGGTCTCTTGACAATAAGCAAATCTACGGACACATTCCTCTTGCACATTGCGAATAACTTCCGGAGTAATTCTGTTAATTTCGATCCTAATTCGATTTTTCAACTCTTGTAGATTTTGCGGCCTATCTACATAGACCTTCGATTTCAAATAACCCCACAATAAAAAATCCAGGGGCGTAAGATCTGGAGATGCGTCTACCAATCCACCTCCTAGGAAAACAGTTATTCAAAAACTCGCGAACATCACGTGCATAGTGCGGGGGTGCACCATCTTGTTGCAACCAAATACTTTCATTTGGTGAGTTAGGATTGTTGGCGTTTGGAAAAATATATATTTATTATTATTACATTATGATTATGAAATTCTTGTATTGTCATCGGTCCTGGATATGTGTGACAAATTTCAGATTATTCGGAAGATTGGAAGTGGGTGAATATTTACTTCCAAGATTTTATTACATTGTGAGTTATTTAGTTACAAGTAAAGATGATAAAAGCGCGTTGAAAAATGCAAAATTTTACTTTTTTGAGCCAAGCCTCTAATCCCTTAGACTGCCCTGGCAGACTAGTGAGTCAGTGCTCTACTACACCGATGGATCCTTTCCAAATATTAATAGTTAGCTATTTCCTAATCTGAAATGGAAACAAAAGACAATCACAAATTAATGCCATATTAGGCAAGTTAGTGTCAAATAAATGTCAGTTGAAATATCAACAAATATTCTTCACAAAATCTAAGTGAAAAGGTTCTAAAAGTAAACTATGGCTACTTTAAGTGAAACCCAACGCATAGAAATTTAAATTTTTATTGGATGCGGAGATAGAACCAGAACTCAGTAAGAGGTATGCGACTTGTTCAATGCGAAGTATCCAAATAGACCTATCAGTCGTTCAACAGTCAGTAAGATTGAGAAAAAATTTAGAGAAACTGGTCATGTCAAACATATTCCGAATGCTGGACGTCCTAAAATAGAAGAAAACGTGAAACTTGATGTTCTATTGGGTGTAGAGAATAATCCTCACAATACGAGAATAATCCTCACAATACGACAAATTGCAGCAGACCTTGACATATCCCAAAGTTCTGTATTACGTATTCTAAAAGCAGAAAAGTACCATCCATACAAAGTACAGCTCCATCAACACCTCAATGATGATGATCCCGATCGCCGTGTGGAGTTCTGTGAAATAATGCAGGATTTGTGTAACCGCAATCCATGTTTTATAAAACAAATTCTGTTTTCCGATGAGGCTACGTTTTGCCTAAATGGTTCAGTAAATCGTCAGAATTGCAGATATTGGAGTAGGGATAATCCTCACTGGATGATGGACGGGCATACTCAATACCCTCAGAAAGTCAATGTTTGGGCAGGGATAATAAACTACAGGATTATTGGCCCGTATTTTTTCGAAGGAAATCTCACAGGGGAGCGTTACTTGGAATTTTTAAGAAATGAACTCATACCTAGCCTTGCCGATATTTTTCCAAACGCCAACAATCCTAACTCACCAAAAGAACGTATTTGGTTGCAACAAGATGGTGCACCCCCGCACTATGCACGTGATGTTCGCGAGTTTTTGAATAACAGTTTTCCTAGGAGGTGGATTGGTAGACGCGGACCGATAGAGTGGCCCCCAAGATCTCCAGATCTTACGCCCCTGGATTTTTTCTTGTGGGGTTATTTGGAATCGAAGGTCTATGTAGATAGGCCTCAAAATCTACAAGAGTTGAAAAATCAAATTAGGATCGCAATTAACAGAATTACTCCGGAAGTTATTCGCAATGTGCAAGAGGAATGTGTCCGTAGATCTGCTTATTGTCAAGAGACTGGTGGATGGCATTTCGAACATCTTATTTAACTGTTCTATTTTGTTGGATATAAAGTTATTCTCTTATTGAAATAAAATATCAATTTTTGTACACCCTGTACAAAAAAAATCTAATTAATTATTATCATTGAATGCATAAATGAAAGGCCTTTCAGATGAGGTATCACAAGACATCTTTTCCAATTTAAAAAAATTACCGATTACGTCACCATGTCAAAAGCAGTGACATAACCTCTTTAGAATATACATAAAAAAATCGGAATTTTAAAATAAAAATCGACCTATTTCAGGAATTTTGTCAAAAGTACGTGGCTTGCGAAATATCGAATTTGTTCCATAATTTTGACGCGCACTGTATGTAGTTGACATTGACAGTTTGCTATTGTCATTATTTTTGTTCTCCTACATCCGTCACAATAATTACATTCTATGACAGGATGGAATTATATACAAAGTGATGAAATAAACTAACCAGAAATATCAAAAATAATTTATATGATATTACAATAAATAATTAAAATAGATAATCATACTATTTAACTGTTAATAGTTGAAGTAAGGTGGGTAAGTAAGTATTTTGGAAATAATCAAAAATTAAATAGGTAGTAATCGTTGGAATCGACTAAATATTATACTGATATTTCTGTATATGGATATTGATCATTCTGTATATGTTTTTTCTTAGTTGTTATAATTTGACATATATTGAAGTTGTCTGTCATACGTTGACTATAGAAGTCATAAAAAAACGTTTTTCTGTAGTTCCATATATAGATACAAACCACAGCCTCTAACAGTAATTAGTAGATCTCAGCCACAAAAAAATGAAAAATAAAAACTTTTTAACAAAAAATTAAACCGACGAAAAACGGAACTGAAAATAAAAAAATGAAATGAACATTCTTTATAACTAAACTCCTAAACTAATGTAAGTAACTAATTTTAAGTCGGCGCCAAACAAACAATCAACGAAGATCATTAAATTACTTCAAAAAAGCTATCAAAATGTCACCGCGCATCTCGATGCCATCATTTTACGCTTAACTTAATTAAGTTGCTTGTTTGTTTATAATAATAATAATAATAATGTTAATAATAATTTCTTTATTTTCACAAATTAATTTGCACATCAACAGTGTGAAAATACAAATAAAAAATAGAAAAACGTCAATAAAATCAAGCATTAGTCGAAAAGAGACAATCTAATATCTCTGGATATATAAGGAACATCACATACACGTCACAAACAATAATAATAAACAATATAAAAAATAAATATAAAAATATGACAATAACTTACTCTAGGTGTATATAAAGAAAACGTTCACGTGACAAAACAAGTTACGACAGAAATTCCTCAACAGTGTAGCAGTTTTTTTACAATAAGAGCTGCTTAACTTTTGTCTTGAAAATATGTACATTTCCTGAAGCTTTATTGTCATCGGGAAGTTTGTTGTACAGTTTGCATCCCTGATATTCAAAGCCGACTCAAAATTAGTTACTTACATTAGTTTAGGAGCTTAGTTATTAAGACTAAGAATGTTTATTTAATTTTTTGCTTTCCAGTTCCGTTTTTCGCCTTTGATTTTTTGTTAAAAACAATTATAAATAAAAACTAAAAAGTTAAAAATAAAAATTATTAAAAAAAAAATTCAAAGACAAACTTTTATTTATACAATTGCACTAAAAAGGCAAAAATAATTCCTTTCATTGTTTCAGCTAGGATATTCTGTGAGTAACAGATTCAAAAGCTTGCCGCGGATACAAAATAGGTAATCTTGCGCGGCAACATTTTGAATCTGTTACTCTCAGAGTAACCTAGATCAAACAATGAAAAATTATTTTTTCGTTTTTAGGGCATTTGTATAAATAAAAGCTAGTCTTTAAAAAATTTTTTTTTTCTATATGTTTTTTTTATTAGAGTGAATTGCATGTTGATCTTCTTTATGTAATAAATAAATCCCTACTTTTTCAATGTTCCACTGCATCATGTATGAAATAGGGCACTACCTTCCAAGCCAAAACCATCGACGAATATTAGACCTAACCCTGTATCACAAATAAACCATGTTAATTAATTAGTTAGGAGAGGTGTCAAGCTATCTAAAAGCTTGTAACAAAAAGATTAAAATAATAATGAGCATTAATTGTAGACTAAATCCCTACCGTCAAGAAGAGGTAAGATAGATATCCTACCATCATCCTTCAAATTTTATTACCTGAAATTGTCTGTTAATGCGTGAAATGAACTCGTTTTTTGTCTGAGACTTTTCTAGAGGTGATTTTAATATCTCTGCTTGAGCAATCTTTTCTGGATTCAATTTATAAACAAATAAAATGGAAGTTCGGAAGGAATTGAATTTTTATAATAAACATGACACATTTTGATTCCATGAGAGTTGGCAAGTTCCTATTTAACCTTGCACCAATCCCTTGCGGGATTGATTTAAAAAAATATAAAAAATTTCATGAATTGAATGTATAAATAAACATTTCATTCAATATCAATTTGCAATAACTGAAATTGACATTTCATCAGATTATTCGATTTTTTGAAGTCAGTAGTAGAAATATTCAAATAAATGTTGATTATTATAATCCGCCTAACAATGTTTGAGCGATGAGTTTGAGCCTTTTTGACATGGGTTCCAATTTGTACCGAATAAATTTACGTGACAAGAAAGGATTGCAAAGGGTAGCAGGTCTCAAACAAGAGACAGGTTGGTTACAAAAGAAATGAGCGAATAATTAGTCCTTTGTGTCGAACATGTCGACGGCGCCTGGGATTCATTATAAATATTCGGAATTTGTGACAAACTTACCTACCGTCCCCACTTTAATGATTTTGCCGACCCAAATTTGGAGTAATTCTCGTGTCTTTGTTCTGCCGATGTCTGCAAGAAGTCTATTGTATTTGGGTTGTCGGGTCTATAATCGTGTTTTGATTTGACATACTCATGGAGGATAATGAAAAATAAGAGGTTGCAACAGGAAATTCTCGTTAGTTTTCATTATTGAGGAATCTACCTGACTTGAAAGAATATCCATAATAGGATATCTTGGTTGGATTAATAAATATTTCACCATTCTTGGAAGTGCCAAAAAAATATTTGTGTGATGGAAAGTATGACATTTGAAAATTGTTTTGCTGATGGTGAAATTTTGAGTTTTTCATTCCATACTCTCCAGACCAATGCACTGCGGTATTGTTGAATCAGAAAATAATTGGGTCAGATTTATTTTAATTTATTCTTTTGAGTAATTTTAATTGCGGTGCATCAAATAAAAGGTAATAAGTCATAAAAGTAGGTTATTTTGAATATTGGATTTTGTGAATATCCTGTTCAATCTGCAAAAATGGTACTCAGCAATTTCCGTATTCTTGGAAACTACAATTTGTGGAATGTTCTCTAATATAAAGTAATGCACTGTTTTGGGTTCTATAACTAGTAATAAAAGAATTACATTACCCAAAAGACAATAAAAAGGTATTGAAAATTTGAGTCTGTAATTATTTTTTATTGGCGTACTTTTCCTTATTTATTTATGTCGAAATGTGAAAATATTATGTAGCAGTTGATAAAATATACTTTTTTATTTTCATTAATCGCTAATTTTATTTTATATTGCATTTTTATAGTAGTTTTGTATATAGAATGGACATCGTGTGATGTTTACATCGTGTGATGTTTTCTTTTCAAGCTTTGGCAATAGTGATGTTGTGCCTTAAACAGATGACAAATTATCAAAAAACAGCTGCTGCAAATATAGTCGAGGGTAATATCATGAGTGCTAGGGATTTTATCGAGGGTAATATCATAAGTGGTAGGGGTTTTATCGCTCAAAATTTTTAGAAATTTTCGAGAAAGCATTTTGCCTGGAAATTTTACTGACTGCGGTCTTATTATCTGATTAAACCACGAAAGCGAAGCTTGAGTGGTTTATTCTTTGATAATATTGCCGCAAATTGCACTTGTTAAATTTCCTAGAGGGAAAATTAAAAAAAAAATTGCGATAAAATCCTCTATCACGAATTATATTTCATGAAAATAGTTTCCGAATCACATTTGAAACTGATTGAAAACCAGAATTCATGTTATATTTGAATTTTCAACGGGGAAAATCCCAACATCTGAGCGCCATCTTCAATAGTTTTTTTAAATAGTATATTATTCTATTATTCTATTATTTCTATATTCTATTTTCGA
Organism: Gonioctena quinquepunctata; assembly: GCA_018342105.1. Lineage (NCBI taxonomy): Eukaryota > Metazoa > Arthropoda > Insecta > Coleoptera > Chrysomelidae > Gonioctena > Gonioctena quinquepunctata. Next base: position 422,034 of record JAFIRS010001104.1, read on the forward strand.
AATCTGCTCATAATTCTCAACAGTTTTCTCTAATATTATTCACTCCTGAATTCAATTGTTCTCGAAATATTAACGTTTGAAAAGTGACATTTTCCCAACCAAAAACACTAATGTTGCTTACTATCGAATTTGCGTTGAGCGCCTAAATCCTTTTATGAAAAGTGTGATCATGGCTCGTAGTTTAGACGATAAATTTGAAGCAGTTCTGATATCTGGAGAAGCTGGAAGAAATTATCATCTATCAGTCCGTATGTTTAATGATAGATTTCCCGAGAATACTAGTTCGAAGTCATATTTGCGCAAACTTTTAAATAAGCTCCAAGCAACTGGTACGGTGAAAGATGCTCCAAGATCAGGAAGACCGCCTCTTTCAGAAGAAAAAAAGGTAGAAATTGTTGCCGAAATGGTAATCAATCCGACTCGGTCGACGTCTGCAGTTGCTGAATCCTGTGGTGTGAGTTCAAAAAGTGTCCAAAGTGTCCTAAAAAAAGAAAAGTTCCATCCCTGTAAAATGAAAATCCTGCATGCTCTCACGGAGGATGATGCAGACCGGAGGGTTGAATTTTGTGAGTCAAGAACAATTGAAGAAGAACGGGGCTTCCTAAAACGTGTATGTTTCGCAGACGGATGCACGTTTTTTCTTAATGGAAAAGTCAACAAACAGAGTGTACGATACTGGAGCGATACTAATCCGCATATTTTTAGAAAGGTGAATGTTTGGGCGGGGATTTTGGGCAATCGCGTTGTTGGACAGGAGTTCTTTACAGAAATCTTTTAGAAATTGAACTTCGAATAAGACAAATTGTATTAAACAATCAGGAAGAGTTTGAAAATCGTGAAATCATATTTCAGCAGGATGGGGCACCTCCCCATTTCGATCGCATAGCTAGAAACTTTCCTGGGCGATGGATAGGTCGCAGAAAGTACAGAATGGCCACCAATATCTCCGGATCTTACACCTTTAGATTTTTTTCTTTGAGGGTATCTAAAGTCAAAAATCTACGCCACTGAATGCCAAAAAATAGAAGAGTTGGAACGCAGAATAATAGATACATGTGAAGAAATAGATTAACAGACTTTCATCAACGTGAGAGAAGCTATAGGCCACTTTATTGTCAAGATTTAGGAGGGGGGCACATAGAACACTTGATGAAATAATTGTTGGGATTAAATAAAAGTGTTATTCAAAAATAAATTTTAATTTTTTAGCTAACTAATTTGTTTTGATTGTTAATTTACAGAACACATTCGTAGGCTTCGGGATTTTTCGGTAAGCGGTACTGTTTATCCTTAATAAACTCCCTTTACGCCTCTTATTAGTCGAATTCATTAAGAGATTTAACTACAAATTAATAACAACGTTTAGTTAGCAAAATGTTTTACCGGAAGCGACCAAAATCCATACTTCATTTTAAACCGGAATGTCACTTTACAAACGTTAATATTTCGAAAACAATTAAATTTAGGAGTAAAGTGTATTAGAGAAAACTGTTGAGAATTATTAGCAGATTTCGAAAACGGAATAATATACGGCGTTTCTATTCAAAAATTGGTTAGGTTGACAGTTTTTCGAGTCAAATAGCTAAAGGAAACAGTTTAGAATTTGAACAACACAAATTTAGCCGATATCAATTCAAACATCGAGTGTAATTCGGCAGGACAATTTAATGAATAAGAAATTTAGAAACATATCAATGCAAACTTTATTTATTTTGGCAACCAACACCGCGATAATTGATAAACAAATGAATAAGTGAAAAAACCACTAGTGCATTTGTTGCTGTAAAAGTTGTAGCTATCTTTTGCCGCTGTCAAACTGACAATTGCACTGTGGCATATGCGATTTTTTATACCTACATGAATTGAATTGTCAGTATAAAACAACGAGAAGACGTTTTATCACTAAAAAGAGGACCTGATTGGTTCTCTAGTTTGAAATTTTGGCAATTTGATTGGTTCAAAAATAACGAGGGAAATAGTCGCTCAAATTTTTCTTAACTTTCGAGGAAGCATTTTGCCTAGAAATTATACTGAGTGCGATTTGCGGTCAATCAATCTTATGGTATTGGAGTACTTATCTTGCAAAATTTTGCACGAAGCTGCCAAAGTCTTGGTGTCATAATGATTGAAAACTACCCGGAGTGGTGTCAGTTAAATGCTGATATGATTGGGTGATTTGTGTGACGTAACAAAATTTAAATGTCACAAAAGGTTTCAGTATAAAACAGCGAGAACACATTTATCACTATAAAACTGATCTGATCACTTTGATTGAAGTTTCGGCCATTTGATTGGTTCAAAAATAATGTCGGAAATAGTCATTATTAATTTTTTCAAATAATTACCATGGTGGAAATATTCAGATTAATCAAAGAGCAGACGTTCAAATCATGTAGAAAAGGAATCAATTTTGAAAGTTCTTGTCTATACCAATACCAATTCAGACTTTTCGAAGTTTGTTTTTGCTGATTTTTGTTACAGCGTTTCCTTTTGAAAGTTCATTTGAAAACTTTTCAATCGTTGGATTGTTTTCAATAACATGAATTTACTTCTCTGCGAATGATATTTTTGAAGTATTCATCGATAACGATTTTCAACCTACCTGTAGATGCTTAGATAAAACTAAAAATATACCGATTGTTAATATCTTCCTGAATGACCTTCGACATGATATACTTATATTGACCCAAAACCCTTCAAAAATCTAATTTTTCTCTCAATCTTCCACAGATAACCCCACTCCTCCAGCTTGAATCCACCCCGCGAACCCCGAAATGGACATCATGAAAACCTTCTACAACCGCTACCAAAGCCACGACAACCCCTTCTCCACCACCCCCAGGGACTTCGACACGAATTTCTTCCCGCAGATGCACCCCTACAAATCCGAGCCGGTTTTCGCCACGCGAGAAGAAATAGCCCACGAGATGAAGAGTTCCGAAACGTACGACATAAACACTTACGACAGTTTCATGTCGACAACCAGCGATTTGACGGATCTCAGCTCGTTATCCGAGGCGGAAAAGTGTTCCTACGGCAATTTCAACTTTTTCGCGCTGAAGAGGAGCCACTTCAACGACGAGGCCGACGGAAAAAACACGCTCATCCTCAATCAGGACAGAAAAAGCGCCAGAGGTATGTATGGGTCGATGGAAAATGGATGGGTTGGCGATAGAGGTAATTCTTGGTGGTAAAATACCGCCAATTAGCGTGACAGACAGTTGATTGGGGAGATGCGAGAAAAAAGCCGTCAAATTAGAGTCTGAGGGTTCCGTACCTCTACGAATTTTATCGATATATACAGGGTGTTTCTGAGTTCCATTCATGGTCGGGGCTTTCAGTTCGAACTTTCGCCGGTAAATATAAAGTTAACGTACACATGCTCTCTGAATAATGGTAAAAAACTTTTCTTACGTGTTTTCGCCTCCTGAACACACGAATCCGGAAAAATGCGGCGGTCCCATACCGTTTCTGAGTTAGACATAGAGAAACTAAAAATAAAGAGAGTTGTCAAACCTGCAGTAAAAGTTCGCACCACGTTTAGACAGTGGCGACATATCTCGCAACTGGCCGAACTAAGTTAGTACAGTTGGTGAAACAGATTTATCTTCAGTTACCGATTGAGATAAGGCGGGTTTTTTAAATGTGTTACCTTTATATGATTGATATGGTATATATTTCATCGATTTGCCATTCCTGTATTCCATATGAATGGTTGTATCATATGGAATAGAATATGTTGGTTCGTTCGTGGTTAAAATAAAGTTTCAAAATAAATATTTGTTTCATGATATCAAGAACAAAATTATAAAACAAAAATAATTAGTTGAAAATGCGGCGGTCTGATGCCGTTCCCGAGTTACATCGCATTTTCAAATGAAACTAACCTCAATTTCAAGCACCATTTTCTAGCAAAATCACTAAAATCTCTTTTTACAGCATACACAATACACTCTAAATCACTTATTTTCGGACAACTTTGCACAAATTATCGTCGTTTTATCGAAAATCATCGTTTTTACACAGTTGAAATGAACAATGTTCGTTCCTTTGACAGAGAATTTAGTAACTTTGCCTTTTTTTCATGTTGGTGATAAGTCACTCACCGCCAACTTTTCGAATTCAAATGTAGCAATAGTTTCCTTCATTTATGTGTGCAATTGTTGTGGGCGTGATTCATTTTTACCAACATGAAAATCAGGCAAAAGTTACTAAATCTCTCTGCAAAGGAACGCATTTTCATTTGACAACATGTGTATAGAAGGAGGATTTTTCGATAAAAACGACGATATTTTGTGCAAAGTTGTGCCGAAAATAAGTGATTAAGGGTGTATTGTTTATGCTGGTAAAAAGAAGGAGGCATTTTGAGTGATTTTTGTGCGAGAAAACGGTGTTCGAAAATGAGGTTAGTTTTTTTGCTGTAACTCGGGAACGGTATGAGATCGCCGCATTTTTCTTCCGGATTCGTGTTTAGGAGGCAAAAACACGTAAGAAAAGTATTTTCCCCATATTCAGAGTGCATGTGTGATGTTAACTAGATATTTACCCAACAAACCTTCAATAATTTTGTTCATTTATTAGCACAAAGGAGAACGAGTAGGTATAACAAATACTCCAGTTTGATGATAATCTTCGTACTTCCTCAAATGGTGATATGGAATGGAAACTGATGGATGGAAATAAATATCAGTTTGTGAAAACATTTCTGCAACTGATGGATGGAAATGAGTATCAGTTTGTGAAATGCAGCTTATATTTTACCAGAATTTCTGCGGCAACTCGAAAAACAAAACATTCTATTTTCGACGTTGGGTTCCTTATTCAAGTCTATAATAATTCAAGTTTATAGTATGATTTCTGTCATTAATTTTTCGATGACAATAACAGTAGAAGAATTATTCTGAAATTATTGCGTGGTTTGTCTTAATAAAAAATACACGTGTAAACAATGAACTTCTATTTTCTGTCAAATGTCGAAATTGGAAAATTATCATGTCATCAGTCGATTGCGGGCAGCGCCTCCATGCGCGACTGGCCGTACCAAAAACTTGGTGGTCAAGTTTACACGCTTTATATTAGCTTCACTTGTATGTCTGTTTGTTTGTAACCGGCTCCTTTGGGCGCAATTTTGACCCACTTCCAGACGTCCGAATGATTTGAAATTTGGCAGGTGTACATAATTCCGGTGACAATGCATTGAAAAAATTTTGTGTGAAAAAAAAACAAAATGGCGGTTCCAATATGGCGTACGAGTTTTGTGATTATGGTCCGATTCGCTTCAAAATTGGTATCTGAGGGTTTTCGTGGTCGAAGATTATGATTCTTTTGTCAAACTTGGAAAATTCAAGATGGCGGCTCCAAAATGGTGGACGACTTTTGTGATTATGGCCTGATTCTATTCATAATTGGTATGTGGGGGTTTTTGGGGTCGAATATTATGATTCTTTTGAAAAAATTGAAAAGTTCAAGATGGCGGCCGAGTTTTGTGATTATGGCCTGATTCTATTCAAAATTGGTATGTGGGGATTTTTGGGGTCGGAGATTATGATTACCTGATATTATGATTACCTGATTTGATGAGATTATTCCATTTTTTAATTTGAAAAAAATTAATAGTTTAAAAAAAACTAGAAAAACACGCTTTCATAAATAAACCACACTAAAAAGTAGGAAATAAATAATAGTTTAAAAAAACTAAAAAACACGCTTTTATAGAAAACCAAACTAAAAAAATTGAAAATAAGAAAAAAATGTATTTTATTTTTAAAAAAGCGTGGGGTGCATGGTATCAATATTTATATAGTACATTACACACCTAGGCCAGTAAAGTAAGAAATGTCTCAGATCACAGGTAATTGTTGGCCGAGATACCAGCATAAACAATACACCCGAAATCACTTATTTTCGACACAAATTCGCACAAAATAATGTAATTTTTATCGAAAAAAACCCCCTTATGCAGTTCCAAATAAACAAACTTGACACATGTGACAGATGTTGGTAATAAATGAATCATGGTGCAAACATAAATGAAGGAGAAACTAATACTCATATTTGAATTCGAAAAGTTGGCGGCGATTAAAAAAAAACCTTCAAAAACCTCTGCCTCTCCATTTGTAATAATTCCATCAGGATTATGTAGAGAATCACAAACTGAATATGCTGGATCATTATTTATTTTTAGTCCCTAAGTGTTTATATTTTTGTATATAAAAAAGGAATTTTGTGTTTATATCTCGAGTGTTGGTGCCTGTCCCAATCTGATTCGTACTTTCGTGCATTTTCGACAGTCATCTGCCAAGATGCCATTTGAAACTTAACACAGAAGAACGCCGTTTCTTTCTACTGTTGCTTGTCTTCCGTTGTTGTCACTCGTTATGTGTTGTGTAATCTGTTATTCAATTATTTTTGTTTGAGTTACCAACTGGTCACTTTTCTAGACACAAAATCTCTATGAATGACACATTTGATATAAAAAAAATATAAGCGCTTCATGACCGAAAGTAATTGAATTGGTATATCAAATTGGCGATTTTCCATACAACCAAAGTCAAACAATTGCTATTAGAGAGGCAGAACTTCTGAAGGTTTTTTTTTAGTTGCGAACTTGTGCGAGACTCCACTATTATAGTTGACAGTTCGAAGGAACTAGCGGTAAAAGTTTGAACTGTGTGAAATAACGATGCACACGTCCATCAGAGGCGCTAGTAGTACTTTTCTGAATGTGATGAGAAAATTGGCGTTTTCAATTTTTAAGTATGTTTCGGAACTTTTTAGGTGGTTATATTTATGTGCAAATCAAAATCTTTTTTAAAAGTGGCTCATTGCATGTTCCCTATTCTTTTTGTTTCGAATATACGATGATAACCTCGATAGAATTGGCTGCTGCTAGTGGAAATCAAATGAATTGTTCAAAGTAAAGAATAAGTTGAATCAGATATATTTCTGTACATACTTAGCTAGTGTATTCAACTAGCCAAAAACAAAATCTGTTTATCACCCGGCAACACTGACCAGATCGTATTTTGATCGGTTATGAGCATGAGCGATTATTCCGAACTCATTCAAGCTATAATATTACGGAATTGAATTACAGCATTACTTTTTCATTTTGTAGAACATACTTAGTAGAACGTAAATAATTTTGTCGGTCACGTAAAGCTTGAAGGATAATGCAATGCGAGCAAAAAGGGTGGATTATAAGTCATCATACGGGAATAGCATTTATCCCTCGTGTGTTTTATTCCAAAGACTGCGGAAGTTCCTAAGGATTATCCGGTAAACCTCAATGAGCAATTCGATCCTAACATGTGTATCAAGTCATATAAACAGCACTATCAGCACTTCTTAAATATCACAAAGTTAATGCAAGACCATACGAAAATAATTCTGATCACTGACCATTTCTAGGAAAAATTCGAAAAACTTCAATCAATCGTAATGATGGTCCTTTGTTTATTATACAGTGCGATTTTGTTCTATCCCTTTTAGTATTGGCAGTACCCGCTGGATTTGGATTCATTTTATTTATTATCAACTTAGCCTATAACGGAGAAAAACAAATGACGAAAAACTAAGACGTGTTCTGAAAAATGTTCGACAAAAGTTGTTGCTTTTGATGGGATGTATAGATGCTTGAAATTTTGGCACACCCTGTATATATTGGCTATGATCGAGTTACCAAGAAAAATCTTCGAAAATGTCTGCCTCTCCAATTGTAATAATTTAATCAGGGTTGTGTAGGGAATCACAAATGCTGGATCATTTATTTTTAGTGTTTATATTAATTTTGTGTCTATATTTCTGAGTGTTGGTGCCTATCCCAATCTGATTCGTGCATTGTTAACTGTCATATGTCACGTTGCCATAGTGTTAGCTGAACCTCGAGAGTTTATCGATACTATCGATATAAAAAAACTATCGTCGACTTGCTGGAAAAAAATTATAATGATATCACTTCCAGCCCAATCAGGGAGTTCATATTTGTTCTATTATATGACAAATATCAACCATTTTGTGGTATTCCTGAAGATTGAAATTCAAAAATAAAATTGGGATTCTGTGAGTCTTTTGGTTGACATGACACTTGACAGTTCCGACTTGACACTGTTGACAGTTGACATTTGACGATGCAGTCAGGGGTGCGTTCCAATACCCCAACTCGGTTGGAGAATGATTGAAAAGTTTGACATATTGTGTCAATTGTCATGTTGATACTTTTGGAACGAAACAAATTCGTTATTTGTCAGTTGTCATCGTCCAAAATAATTTAAGATTTGGTTTGAGGATTTAACAAAGGAAGGAGTTGAAGGGAAGATTCTTGCCATTACTAGAGTACTGAAACAATTTGTAGAAAATAAAATCAAATACTTCATTAACCCCATTTGCACATACACTGTAAACAAACATGCATTCTGTACTAGAGCAGATTGATTTTCGCCCTTCACAACATTTCCTTTATCATCTACTAATGAAAAATGCGTTTCTGTCGTAATACTCATTTTGTTTTCAAGCACAGGCTTTGGTTTGAAAAAAATAATATATAACATATGACTTAACCTTTAATCACTTCTAACTATAGTGTGCAATGCGCATGCACTTGGAAACTCTGATCACACCCTCATCTCCACAACATGCTCTTTCCATCTACCATCGAGCTGCACAATACCACCCCGTCTCATGTGGCATTACAATTCGGCCGACTGGGAAGGTCTTCGTATGTTTTTCTCAGCGTTTCCATGGAAGAGAGTTTGTTTCTCTTCAGTAGATCCAACACGATGTGCTGAGACAATTTCTGAAATCATCATGTTGGGGATGCAAACTTACATACCGAATACCGAAAGAAGAACATCATCCGATAAGACCTGGTTTAACAGAAACTGCTCTAGAGCTGTGGCTTCCAAACAGGCAGCATACCATCGATGGCTAAAAAATCCGGGCCCTGAGACCAGAGCAGCATATGTCGAGGCTAGAGGCATATGCAAAGAGACAATAGAATGCTCAAAAGATGCCCACAATGCCAAAATAAGATCAAAACTTGTTGAATGTCCTAACGGATCCCGTTCATTTTGGTCTTTCGCCAAAGCTGTGGGAAGAAACTTCACTTCCAGCTCATTTCCACCTCTAACCAAAGAAGATGGAACACTAGCAACGACTGCCCAGGAAAAAGCCAATATCTTTGCGCACCTATTTGCTGGAAATTCCACTCTGGATTCATCGGGAAAAGAACCCCCGAACATTACACCTATTGACAGTCACATGCCCGAGATCACCTTTCGCCAACGAACTATCAGAAAGATTTTGCTGGGTCTCAACACCAACAAAGCCTGTGGATCTGACGGAATCCGCCGATTGTTCTCAAGAAATGTGCCCCGAACTAACACCTGTTCTTTGCAAGTTGTTCAACCACTCTTACAATTTGGGGGTATTACCGTCCAATTGAAAATTGCAAGAGTACAGCCAGTCCCTAAAAAGGCAAAAAGGCTCTACCTAGCAACTACAGACCTATCGCACCTATCTATTATTTCAAAGGTCATGGAAAAAGCCATCAACATCGAGCTCATGAAATATCTGGAAGACTCAGGAATTGTCAACGATAGGCAATATGGCTTCCGCCATCAGATATCAACTGGTGACCTGCTCGCTTACGTCTCACATATATGGCAGCTATCTATTAAAAGTATGGAGAAACTTTAGCTGTGGCATTAGATATCTCCAAGGCGTTCGATCGAGTTTGGCACCAGGGACTCCTCGCCAAGCTTCCGTCTTATGGCTTGCCCCCTCAGCTGTGATCTCTGCTTGCTAGTTTTCTCTCAAACAGGTCTCTCCATGTAGTGGTCGATGGAGTTTCATCTGACACTCTACTCATAAATGCTGGTGTTCCGCAAGGATCTATTCTCGCACCAACACTATTTCTACTTCACATCAACGACCTGTTGAAAGCAACTTCATGTCCAGTACACAGCTTTGCCGATGATAGTACCCTCCATACCGCTTTCTCTTCCAGGGCCCTATATCAGCCCGTGAAACCAGAAATGAACGAGGAAGAAATGTTAATAATATAAATATGGACTTAGCAACAATTCTCGAGTGGGGATCTAATAACTTGGTAGAATTCAATGCAAACAAAACACAAGCATGTCTTTTCTCCAGAAAAGCCGATCTCACTGTGCCTAACATAACTTTGTCAGGAGTAACCATACCACTGAAGTCATCCATATCGATGCTTGGTATTACTATCAGCAATAACCTTTCCTGGGAAAATCACGTGAGGTCCATTGCCAAAGTGCATCCCAAAACTTGGTTTTGTTTCGTGCCAAGAGCTATTTCACCCCACTCAGCTGCTTATGATCTATAAGGCACAGATCCGACCTGTCCTGGAATACTGTTCCCACATTTGGAGCGCGGCACCTAAACATATCCTGAGGCTATTGGATTCTGTCCAAAAAAGGGCAATTCGTCTCGTCGGTGATGCCTCGCTTACAAACTCGCTCACTTGTCTGGAACACCGTAGAAAAGTTGGCGATTTGTCTCTATTTTATAGATATTTTCATGGGCGATGCTCTTCTGAAATATCAACAATCGTTCCTGCTTTGGCAGTCTCTTCGAGATTAACCCGTCAAGTTCAGTCATCACACCCCTTCGTGGTCACTTTGGAGACCTGCAGAACATCACTTTCCAAAGACTCGTTCATCCAACGAACAGCGAGGCTTTGGAACTCATTGCCTAGGGAGGTGTTCCCCGAGGCATACAACCTCCAGATATTTAAGAAGAACACCAACTCCTACCTTCTTTCCTTTGGTTCCCACGATGTTCTCTGAACATTACAGGATATCCCTTTTCGTGGGAACCAGAACATAAAAAAAAAAAATGCGGTTGAAATATTTCTACTTTTTCTCGTACTCTCGAGTTCGTGGAAAAGTTGTTCATGTGATTAAATCAACCGGAGTATAGGAACGACTTTCACTAGTTAATAAGTGGGAATCCACCAAGTTTATGAGCGGTTAGGATGAAAAGTTGGAGTATTGGAACGCGCCCCAGGAGTCTTAGATTTATTTTAATTTTATAACAAATTAATTATACGTAATACATTAAAATTAAACGGTTAAATGAATAATTAGTAATTGATCCTAAGCTTGATCACTAATCGGGAATAATAATAGAAAAATCTAAAGTTTGCAAATGGTTTTAAAAAAATCTACTGAAATTGTGACTTGCAGTATTTGCAGTCAGATGTATAGGAAAAGTGGTAATACTTCTAATGTGCTAGACCACTTGAAAAGGTATTCTCATGAAATCATTGACAAGGCTGATGCTGATCCGAATCACACTGCCGAAAAGTGATATTTTTGATAAATGAAATATATTTGCCAGTTTTTTTTTTTATGATAACAAAATTTGTTCTTATGTAGAAAGATTCATTTTTATTTATTTTTTACTCCTGTTTGGAGGGAAAGATATAAAAACGCTTTAATTTGAACATGAAGACATATTTGTATTGTGATTTAGATTAAATAAATATTTCATTGGTAAATAAAATACAGATCGTGAGGTAGGTACTTATAATTGAGAAGAAGAATTCGACTGTCATTTATGTCATCATCCTACATACATAACCTTAAACTATCGATAAATATTGATAGTTTTTGTTGAATTATAGACAACTATCGATGTTTAGATAACACTACGATGCCATTTGAACCTCGCCGACTTCTGTTCTAATCAGTTGTTATTGTGTTGTGTATTCTCTTATTCAATCTTTTTTAACGAAATATGACGACTTTACTCCCCAAAGATATTCCTGGGGCAGTTCTTCGGGTAGGACCCTTTCTGCCTTTCAGTTGAAGAGATGTCTTGAGTGTAGGGGTTTCAAAAGTTGTTTTCTTTATCGGTAGACACACAGAATTTTACAAAACTCTGTTGTTGTTGTTTTGCGCTATCGACGCTCACATTTTCGGACAAATAATCTCATGAATGACACATTTGATTCAGGATACATATAAGCACTTAATGTCCAAAAGTAACTGAATTAGTATATCATGTTTACGATTTTCCATACAACCAAGGTCAAACAATAGGGAACACGCATGTGTCCCTTTTCTAAAATTCGAAATTGAAGTCGCTAATTTTTTCATCACATTCAAAAACGTACTAGCGCCTCACACAGTTCAAACTTTTACCGCTAGTTGCTTCGAACTGTCACTTATAATTTCATGTCTTCGTTTATATGTTATACTAATATTTTTATAACATAGTATTTTAAATTGTTACCGAAACATCACATCAAAAGTGAGGTCGGATTGTAAGAAATAGTATTGTCTAACAATATTCTTGAAACAACCACAATTGGCGCTAGTGTTTGGAGGAAGTTATTCAAGTGAAGGTCAAATCAATTTGAATTGAGTAGCACCTTTAAATTTGAAATTTTCGACAAAACTCTAGGATATGAGAAATTATTTTCACAAAATGTAATTTTTGAAGACCGAACTGATGCAAAGAACAAATAAAATCATGCGTGATCCCTAAGTTGGCAACTTGTGCGAAAGGTCATACCATAGATAATGAAAAAAAATAGTTTTTCCATGGTCTATACCTATGATTATACACACGGGCATGTTTCCACATCTTTGATGTATGTATAATGCAGAATTTCCCTAACTTATTTTTTGAAAACTTGGAATGTTATTGACAGCGCACCATTTTGAATTCTTGTTTAATATTATATGATATGACCTTGTCCCATGCTCATGTTTGAAAGCTTTTAATAATGGTAGTACTTGTTGGAATTGATTTTATTCTGTTTATTGTAAATCACGTAACTAAACTCAATTAGATGGTAATGAAAAAAACGCAGAAAATACAAATTGTTGCTTTTGATGGGTTGTTTAGTTGCTTGGAATTCTAGCGACCGATTTTGGGCCAGTCTGTATAAATTGGCTGTTATTATTTGATTATATGCAAGCATGTACTAAGATTGTCCAGTTGGACTAATGTTTTTTTTTCCTAATTTCCAGGAAGACGAAAAATCGTGGTGAGAGATCGTCCCGCCTCCCCCACCGTCATGAAAAAGAGACGGCTAGCTGCCAACGCGCGAGAGAGAAGGAGAATGAACGGCCTCAACGAAGCCTTCGACAGACTGAGAGAAGTGATACCCAGTTTGGACGCGGAACAGAAACTCAGTAAATACGAAACCCTCCAGATGGCGCAAACGTACATTTCCGCACTGAGAGACTTGCTCGACAGGGACGATATGGACAGCTAGTATAGTGTTGTGATTTGGCGTCTGTTTTGATCTCATACACGAATTTATAGACGTCACTTAGACCTACCCGAATACGGCCCCTATAACACAATTTCTGGCAATCGCTGTCAATGACCAATAATTTTGTAGTGGCACCACTGTCATGTTATCCAGTAATTCAGTACCAAAGTGTTGACATAAAAATGTCCAGAGTCTTAAGTGAGTATTGTTCCATGGGCATATCAAATCACTGTCACTTGTCTGCGATTTTGTGAAAAAATAAGGTTTTTTTTGGAAAAATTACTTATAGATAGATGTGTGTTAGCTGGGGTAGTTCTAAAATATGGACAGTATTGGCTTTCTACTCTTTCATAATGAAGAAACAACTTTTCCATGTGTGCATGGAATTTTCCTTGGGAATGAATAGAGGAACAGGAAGCCAGAAATTTTCCATCAATTTAATGAATTGAAACCAGGGTTGTAATTGTTGGTGTTTGTAAATAATTCGGACTAGATGGGGGTGTATAGTTTTTGCACCTTCACTATTTTTTTTTTAATGAGATATTGAAGCCTGAAATCCAAGCATTACGAAGATTCGTTAATGTGCCTCCACATTTTGTAAAAACTATATATTGATAGACTATAATTGTATAAATATTATTTATGAAAATAATTCGATATAGAACTCCTTCATTATTCTAGTCTTTATCCAAATATTGAAGCTCACCGTTGATTGATTCGTATTGGTGGGAACATTATTTCTTGCCTGGAGCTTGTGTGTTCCCGATTTTAGACGATTCTTATTTTTAAGTGTATCCAAAGTTGTATGTAAAAAGTTTACCTTTAATAGTTGCCACAGTATTGGATAAGTTTGAACATAATAAATTATAAATGAACTATTTTTATACGAATAAATATTTTGCATATTAATTGTGTTTCAATTCCATACAAACAAAATCTAGAAAGGGAAAAGTTTTCGTGGAAACCTGAAATTATAAACAGAAACGGATGGCATGGCCAGTCGAAAAGGTAGATTTCAGAATTTATCTATAGGTTCTGAAATTGTCGTTAATGAATCTAACGAATCAGGTGCCAGAAGAAATGGAAAATTTTAATTGGAAACAAAAACATAATTTCCTTTTTTTATATAATTTGTTCAACACACTGAGTGTGCTCTCAGACTTTGCGGAACGCGGAGTCTGGAAATGTCAAATTCAAGTATATGAGGCAATAATGACATTTTAAATATCCGATAGTGTATTATGATCTGCGAAAAATTTCAATTTGTTTGATTTGTTGAAAATATTAACAGGATGTTCATAAAATCAGATGTGGAATCATCTGCGACTGAAAGATAAACTTTAGTCACTATCTTCCATGGTCGAAATAACTTCTTGTGGGGTATTCATGTTGAAAGAAAAAATATTGAATAGAAATATTTTTCTGTGAATTGAAAAATATTCGGCTTTAATCTGAAGGCAAAAGGACGATTTCGTTTTTTGGTGAATTCCATGGGTTAACCCGTTTGTTCGATTTTTTCGAGGAATATGTTTTTTCTGAGAAACGTCTTGAAATTATGAGCATATACTAAATCAACCATTCTGAATCGAATGCCGTTTGCGAAATTACTCTAACTCTTTTCGTTCTTGAGATACGACCCACTTCAAACTAAAACTAGAATAAAGGATCCATACACTACCTGTATTTGCAATGAAACATCCATATATTATTTAAATTCGAAATGAAGGGTCATACACTACTAAAGTACATATTTTTGGAATCTCCATGATGTTTTCTACATTCGGCTTTAATCTGAAGACAATAGGACGATTTCGTTTTTTTGGTGAATTCCATGGGTTAACCCCTTTGTTCGATTTTTTCGAGGAATATGTTTTTTCTAAGAAACGTCTTGAAATTATGAGCATATACTAAATCAACCATTCT